>VIAA01000011.1:1200000-1662500 GCA_015776775.1 Magallana hongkongensis | reverse complement strand
ATGTAGGTTGTGTATGAACATATAAAACAAAAATTCGGGTAAATCCTGTGTATCCATATCCATGACTGAAACTATATAGTCATTAAAGTTATCTGTAACTAATAAAACTGTGTTTTTACGACTATAGGACTACCTGGTATTTACTTCGGAGTGGGATTATAATATATATAAGTTGAATAGAAAAATTACATAAAGTTCTTTCCTTTTATTAATACCAGATAAAATGTCAAATCCAATCATTTTGATATGTAGAAATTAATGAATAATGATCGTTGTTATTTTTAAATATTGATCAAAATTGAATCAAAGTTTCTGGAATGAAAAAGATAGACTTAAAGTGTGATCCAGTCGAATTCTTTTTCAGAAACGCACCATTTTATATAGATCTTTTCTCGTAATAACGAGATCTTTTCTCGTAATAACGAGATAACTAACTCGTAATAACGAGATCTTTTCTCGTAATGACGAGATAATTAACTCGTAATAACGAGATCTTTTCTCGTAATTACGAGATAAAAATATTTTTTTATTTGGCCCTATTCGGCTTTCGTAATAAACCGATTAAGTTATGCATATGTGTAAATTGGAATTTGTAGGAATGCGTGATAAAGTTCGAGGAATTTTATTCAGACTTTTCAATACACTTTCGTCTCTCAAAACTAAATATTCCAGAGAAAGAACTATTTTATTTCTCGTCATCTGTCTGCAAACTATATTTTTTTAGCTTAACAATCCAACTTAACTACATATTTAGTCGTTCATTAAATTACTCTAAAATACTATGTTTATTCAATTACTGTAAACCAATTTTTATTCGCGTGCGAGAAATGTTCGCGAGGTTCGCGATAGCATCGTCGTCGAGAATATTTCTCGCCGCGAACCAGCCCTAGTCGTATGGTTGATATAACAACACAGGTCTTTATAAGGCTCACTCGCTGTGTCCTAAATAGCGAAAGAATTTCGTTGCGAATAAAAGTTGGTTTACAGTAATTTTTTGTTACAACAGCTTTAGTTATGGGATTCGATTTTTTCCTCATTAGATGTGAATATATGATTAAACGTTTGTTCTATTTCTGAAGTCCTATTTTAACTTGAGTCCATTTAACGTACTCATCGAATGACTGTATGCATATATATATACTGGAGGTATCAAACTATAAATACGTACATGTAGAACAAAAAGAATTGAATCAAATATTAAACTTTTGGAGAATGAGTTTTTTTAATCAAAATAAAAACTCTAAGTTTCCTTTTAGGGACTTTGACGCTAGTAGATTTAGCCGGAAGCGAACGGTTGGAGGATTCTGCAAACACCAGTACAAATAATGAAACAAAAAAAATTAATTTAAGTTTGTTGGAATTGACGCTCTCTCTTCGCAAACAGTATAAATAACACATTCAGAAAACAGAAAAAATACTAGTAGACTAATTGTTCTCGAACAATTAGAGGTCTTTCCACCTCATTGTTTTTTTATGTTTGAAATAAGATTGCTTTAATAGAATAAATTATTTTTTTGCGTTACTTCATAAAAAAAGTGTCAAACAATTAAGTTTGCAATTGTTATTGCTTAACCTTGACCTTTGACCTTTATGTCATTTTCATCGAACAAGGTAGACGCTTCAATACCAAGTGGTCCGATGTATCTATGATTATTGATTCAAAAGTTATTGTGTTTTTTATTGAATGTTCTAAAATTTCAGGGGCAATAACTGCTAGAACGGGACTTTGGACCCTGTCGGTATGAATAGATTGAAGAAGCGTCTTAGTATACTGAATACATTAGTAAAAGTTTCAAGTCTCTATCTCTAACGGTTAATTAGGAGTGGCGATAACAAGCATTTTGTACAATAGGGGCAATAACTCTATAATTGTTACATGGTAAGGGTCAAAAGGTCATATTTTGAAATGTCTTAAGATGTCCTACTACATCCATGAAAAAGTTTTTCTCTACCATCCTAAACAAAAGAAATCTAAAAGCTCATAAATTAAGAGATTTCCAAATGACCTTGACCTTTGACCTTTATATCATTTTGTTCGGCCAAGGTAGACGCTTCCATCCCAAGTGGTCCGAATTCTCTATGATAAGTAATAAAAAAGTTGGAAGTGATTTTATAGAAATGTAAATACTTTCAGGGGCAATAACTACTAGAAGGGGGCCTCAAATCCTTTCGGTATGAATAGATTGAAGAACCCTCTAAGTGTACTGAAGGCATTGGTAAAAGTTCCAAGTTTCTATCTCTTATGGTTTCAGAGGAGTAGTGATAACAAGCATTTTGTACAATAGGGGCAATAACTCTGTAATTCTTGAAAGGTAAAAACCAAGGGACTAAATTTTAAAATGTCTTAAGATGTCCTACTATATCCATGAAAAAGTTTTTCTCTACCACCCTAAACAAAAGAGATCTAAAAACTCATTAATTAAGAGATTTCCAGATGACCTTGACCTTTGACCTTTATGTCATTTTGTTCGGCCAAGGTAGACGCTTCCATCCCAAACTGTCCGAAGTCTCTATGACAAATAATAAAAAAGTTGGAAGTGATTTTATGGAAATTCAAATACTTTCAGGGGCAATAACTGATAGAAGGGGGTCTCGGATCCTTTCGGTATTGGTAGATTGAAGAACCCTCTTAGTGAACTGAAGACATTGGTAAAAGTTCCAAGTCTCTATCTCTTATGGTTTCAGAGGAGTAGCGATAACAAGCTTTTCGTACACATAAGTTCTGGGAGTTATCAAGCAAAGGGTCATTTGGTACCATAACTTTTAATGGCCAATAACATAAAGAAAAAATTGTTTTAATATCTCTTGAAATAAAAAAGCTGTCCCTGGAAAAAAAGAGAAGAAAAAAAATAAGAATAATAATAATAAAAAACATAAGAAAAACAAAAGGTCTTTCACCTGAAAGGTGGAAAGACCTAATTAGAAATGCTTATGTCAGTATATGAAAATAATCAATTTTTCAAAAAATATATGTATGTACATATGTACACTTTTAATGGGAACAACCAATGTATTGGAGTTCAAAGCTTACACACCTGCTAAAAATGCCTTAAGAGGGAACAGTAAAACACTCATGATGGTTAATGTTTCTCCATCAAAAGAATGTCAAAAGGAAATGGAGAAGACATTGGAGTTTGGAAGAGAGGTTCATTTGTTAATTAATTTTTTTTAAAATTGACTTATAATAATATTAATTTACTATGCTAATTTTTATGTTACCTTCATTACCTTTTTTACAGGTCAGCAAAGTAGTGCCTGAGAATGTTCCACGGAAAAATAAATAATACAGTGTTCTTTTACTCTAGAACAGCATAGGATGCTATAATGTTGTGCTATTCGCTTATTTTTAAATTCAAAGGCTGTCGTAAATTTTTTTTAAACTGTATACAAATTATACAAGGATATCAGAATTTTACCAATGAAAATGAAATTTAAGTTTATGCAAGTATGCAATTATTTATCGTTTATTTATTCTGTGGTCGGTTTGTCCAAATCTTATGCATTATATTCATTGAATAAGTAAAATGAATAAATGTATCTCCGTTGTTAACTTATTATTTTAAAGCTTTTTGTTAATCGTATTAATGATATTCTTGCCCAAACCTTTTTTTATACAACTAAGCTTTTTTTTTTAAACAATTAAAACGATCTTTAGAATTAGTACATTGATTTCATGTTTAATACAATTATGATATTGCCTTCTTAGAAACTTTTTTATGGTAAAAAGAAATGTTCAACCATTCAGATTATCGACTTGTTTACATAATATTATTCGTTGTAAAAAACAAAAATGATGTTGTACATTGTAAATAACATGGAAAATATCTTATGTCTCGATGATATAATACAGCTACTGTCAAGCAATTTGAAATAATACATATATTAATGTCTGATTTTTATTTTGCTTACGTTGACATTTACATTTTTACTAAAAAGATACGTTCGGATAAGGATATGTATTTCAGGTATTTTGTTATGCAATTAGTCATTTTTAAGATTACTTTGTGTTTTTTTGAGTCTATTTGTAATGTATAAAGTAATACCTGGAGAGTAGAATAACTCGAAATAAAAGTCTTTTAATTGGTTTATGTCACTGTCACATAAAATCCACACATTACTTGTTTTGATTTTATGACAATTGTAATTATCCTGTGGTGAGCCCCCTCTTTCGGAATGTTACCTGTACAATTCACTTGTAACGAGCCTCAATTCACTGGACCTTTAAAATTAAAATCAGTCCGTGCACAGTTTGGACACGGCAGTTCGAATGTTTACCAGTAATGGCTATGCCTAATCATTATCTACTCCACACAAAATTTAATGTCCGCCATAATGTGTACATATGCACTTCTAAACTCCTGTCACTTACCAGCTGTCTGTTTACCGTGGACCAAACACAGTAACATTCTAATTTCATTATGCGACACGCCTTGCTCATGCATGGGTCTAAAGGGGGAGAGGGGGTCCGCCCCCGGAAAATTCGATATTAATAATTTTACGCAGTAAAACGGGAGAGGGAGTCCGGACCCTATCCCCCTGGATAATTTTATTAATTTTATAAAAAAAAAATCCAAAATATGCCTCGGAACCCTTTAAACGATGGAGAGCTCCGTAATTATAAAACATAGGTAATCACAGATTACAAAGCTCACCGAGACGATGCATCACCTTTATGAGGCATCACCTTTTTGAGACCACCTTTATCATATTACAAATGTATAAGAAAGCCATCCTTTATGATCTTGGATATTCATGGATTCTGTTTTTACACAATATCGTATATCATCTGTTAAAAAATTGTATGATAATCATATGTTCATATGTAAATCAATACAATAATATATAATTAAAATTGCATCAGATCATACTTCCAATATTAATATATACTACCAAAAAATACCGTAAAAAATTGTGAGATATGATATTATAGCGTATGATATAACATTGTATTGTGTTATACATTATAATTGTATTTGATCAAGTAATAGAATATCATAAAACATAATACAATATAGTATTATATGAAACAATATCATATTGCAATAATACATCATAAAATTGAAACATATGATATTAAATTGTATTATTAAGCATTCAAACATTATTTTTTGAAAGATGTGGTCACATAAATTGTATAGCGCGCGCTAGCGCGTTATGAAAATTTGTTTTCACTCATCGTTGCAGCGTTTTAAATTCTAATAACACAATTTTATTTTTCTTTCTGTAATTTAATGAATTTACTCTTGGTAAACTAAGAAATTAATCAATTGAATTCATTTAACTGTCAAAATATATTTACATCAGTGAAATATTTATCAGCTTAAATATAATATCAGGAAGTCGCGAGAAGAGTCAGTTCTTTTTCTTCGAGAAATACTGAAGGAATACTAAATGTATTCATACGCAACAGATTTGGTGATTGGGTCTTCTGTGTTGTGCGTAAATATCACTCAAATGAACCAATGTAATTTAATAGAGGGAAAGAAAGTTAATGTAAATATTATAGTATGATATTGTATTTTATGATACTGTATCATATTTGATACATAATATGATATTGTTTTATATAATACAATATAATTTGATACAACATTGTATCATATCAAATGATACAATATCATGGGATAAAGTAAAGTATAATATAATAAAATCATATTATACACATAGTATCATATGATACAATAACATATCTTAAAATATCATAAAATACAATTTCATGTGATATGATAATACATCATATAAACCAATATCATATTATACAATATCGTATGATACGATATTTTATAATAATACAATATCATAGATACAATTTCATGTTATATCATTCTATATTACAGAAACCAATATCATAACACAATACTGTATGATACAATATCATACAATATACAATATTATATCATAGGATGCAATATTATATATTGCAATATCATATGTAATAGTATCATGTGATTAAATAATAAATAAATAATACAATATAATATAACACAATATTGTATCATTTTAATCAATACTATACATAACAATATCATGATACAATATCATATCATAAAATATAAAAACAAGATATGTAAAACACTTATGCCCCCCTCCCTTGGAAACATCCACAAAGCAAATGAACTGCAAATAACTGGAATTTTTCTATGTCCAAGGGGTATAACTCTGTTGAAAATTGCTCGATCGTACCCAATATCGAACCTGACCTAGATACCATCATGATAAACCTGTATACAAAATTTCATTCCAATATGTTGATCCTCTGCGAAGAAAATGGACGGAAACCGCAAATAACTGGAATTGTTCTACGTCCAAGGGCCATAGCTCTGTCGAAAATTGCTCGATCGTACCCAATATCGAACTTGACCTAGATATTATCATGATAAAACGTATACCAAATATCATTTCAATATGTCATCCTCTGCGAAGAAAATCAACAGAAACTGATAGTGGACCGACCGACAGACCGACAGCAGCAAAGCAATATGCTCTCTCTTCTTCGAAGGGGGGCATAAAATTGATACAATATTTTATCGTATCATATAACGTTTTACAATATAACATATGGTATTATATTGTATCCTATTAAACAATAGTGTTTCAAATCATACAAAACAATATCATAGGAATCATGTTACATCATTTAACAACAACCACATCTATCTTTCAAGCAGGTTTGAGTGAGATAGGAGATTTCTCTAGCATCCTTGATAATGGAGATCAGGCTCTGCATCTAAAGCAACCTCTGCGTTTCATTTATAATATAGTAACATCAACTATGCAAGCTATTATCTATAAAACATGTGAACTGTTCCAAAAAACTAAACCTCATCAAGAATCATAAACCTATGGTTCTGATTCAGCATCCATGCCTGTCAGGTGCATCTGTATCATAAGACACACCATCCATTCAGGTTAGGTGAAGTTAGGACCTGCAATAACTAAGATATATATCTTGAGCATCCTGAATAATGGAGATCAAGCTCTGCATCTGAAGTTACCTCTGCGATTCATTCATATTACATATTAATCAGCTATGCAAGTTTGAAATAGTACTATTATCTATTAAACATGTTACCTGTTCCAAAAAAAACTCCAGCATCCGAAACCTATGGCTCAGACTCAGCAGTCAAGTCTGTCAGGTGCATCAGTATCATAAGAAGCACCATCCATGGAAGTCTGGTGAAGTTATGACAAGTAATAACTAAGATATCATCATCAAAGGGCACCTGTTTCAAAATCATTAACCAGCTCTTAAAATCTTAATCTCCTCCAGCATCCGAAAACTGTGGCTCAGATTCAGCATTTAGGCCTGTCAGGTGCATCAGTATCATGTGACGCACCATCCATTCAAGTTCAATGAAATCCAGTATTAACTAAGATATAATCATTAGAGGGCATCTGCAACAAAAACTTTAACCAGCTCCAAAAACCTTAACCTCCTCCAGGATCTAAAACCTAAAGATCCGATTCAGCACTCAAGCCTGTCTGGTGCATCAGTATCATAAGACACACCATCCATGCAAGTTTGGTGAAGTTAGGACCAGTTAACTAACATATCATCATCAGAGGGCACCAGTAATTAAAACTTTTACCTCTTCCAGCATCTCCAACCTATGGTTCTGATTCAGCATCCATGCCTGTCAGGTGCATCTGTATCATAAGACACACCATCCATTCAGGTTAGGTGAAGTTAGGACCTGCAATAACTAAGATATATATCTTGAGCATCCTGAATAATGGAGATCAAGCTCTGCATCTGAAGTTACCTCTGCGATTCATTCATATTACATATTAATCGGCTATGCAAGTTTGAAATAGTACTATTATCTATTAAACATGTTACCTGTTCCAAAAAAACTCCAGCATCCGAAACCTATGGCTCAAACTCAGCAGTCAAGTCTGTCAGGTGCATCAGTATCATAAGACGCACCATCCATGTAAGTCTGGTGAAGTTAGGACAAGTAATAACTAAGATATCATCATCAAAGGGCACCTGTTTCAAAATCATTAACCAGCTCTTAAAATCTTAATCTCCTCAAGCATCCGAAACCTGTGGCTCAGATTCAGCATATAGGCCTGTCAGGTGCATCAGTATCATGTGACGCACCATCCATTCAAGTTTAATGAAATCCAGTAGTAACTAAGATATAATCATTAGAGGGCATCTGCAACAAAAACTTTAACCAGCTCCAAAAACCTTAACCTCCTCCAGGATCCAAAACCTAAAGATCCGATTCAGCACTCAAGCCTGTCTGGTGCATCAGTATCATAAGACACACCATCCATGCAAGTTTGGTGAAGTACGGACCAGCAGTAACTTAGATATTGCTATTAAAGGGCACCTGCAACAAAAACTTTAATCTGCTCCAAAAACCTTAACCTCCTCCTGCATCTGAAAGTTAGGAACCAGATTCCGTAGGTCCAGATGCATCATCTATGTAATTTTGATGAAGAGAGGACAAGTAATAGCTTAGATACAGGACCTGCAACTAAAACTTTAACTAGCTCCGGACGCCGACGCCGGGGGTATACCATATGCTTCCATTGACTTTGTCTCGGTGAGCTAAAAAAGCGAAAGCGCGAAGATTCGAAGGCGAGAGTGCGAAGTTGCAAAGGCGAAGAAGCGATAGTAGTATCACTTCTTCGCACTTAACTTAGCACTTTCGTCTTCGCATCTTCGCCGTCGCATCTTCTATATTCTTCATATTGTTTATGAATTATACTTGCATTGAGGATTTCCACAATACAAACTGCTGGGTACATACAAGTTCATCACCGAGAATTATTGATGAAACCAAAATCATGGAAAGTTTACTCCACTGTTAGGCATTATATCCAAGCTGAAGTTAGTAGGCACTGGCAGCAGCCATTACGCCAGTAGAGGTTAACGGCCAACAAGTAAAATCGTCAAAGTACTGAGAGTACTCGTACAGAAAATATATTTTACTTTATCCTCGGCATACTTTAGTAAGTTTAGATAATAACAAGATGATTAATGCTTCAATAGTTTGTATGAGCATTGGTAACTTTGGATACAATAAAGATCGTGTGATCAAAATCAAGCGGGGTATAAATTTCTAACATCGGCCCTAACCTCTTATCAACGCTTTTAGAAACAATCTTTCTTATTATAATCGATCAGTGTTTATTATCTATTAAGATTTACAATAGTCAGGTATTTTTCACAAATTTGCTCTAAACGAATAAAGTCTATTCATGATCACAAAACAACATTACAACAAATGTTTAGAATATTGATGTCTTTATCTACGTAGAATAAAACAAAACTAAAGCATAATGATTTTTTAAAAAATCACTTTCCCCAAGATATGTAAATAAGATGTATCCATATTCCTGAGTTACCTACCCCCTTAGTCTTTTTCCATAAAGATATACACATGTATCATTCTTCGATTGACAATTCATTCACCAATGAATATTGCTTATATTAGTACAACAATTATTCTTTCATGATTATTGTTCGTTAATCATCTCACAATATCTTCATTGGGTATGAATTTTTCTTTATTTGCGTCATTTCCCGCCGTATTTCGACGAGAGAAGTAACGTAACTGTTAACAATCAATTTGTGGCAATTTCAGAGTGTTTTGCGTGTGCTTGCTACGGATATGAAAAACTATAAACAGCGATTTATTTACAAGTTCGGTGTGTAACTTCAAAATCAGTTGAACAGAGTGAAAAAATAAGTTATTTCAAAGTCATATCTTGGATACGGGGTAACCAATTTCTATTCATGTTTACGGGGGAGGGGGGGGGGGTCATTTTTCTATGGGGGTCATTTTCCTTCATGTTTAACATGAAGAAAAATAACCCCCGGGTCTTTTTTCTTCAGAAAAATCCAATTATTCTTCAGCTAGGGGGGTCTTTATTCTACGTAGAAAAATGACCCCGGTCATTATTCTACGGGGGTCATTATTCTTTATTACACCGGCATAAATTTATAATAAATAAAATAAATAAATTTGCATACAAAATTAGCTATCTGTTTACTTTTATTGACAAACCAATCAGGTGAATGAATTGCAAGGCAATGTGGGATACTACAAGTTTCAGTTTATTCAAAATGTATTGAAAATTTATACCATTTTGAATTGTTCTTTGGAAACTCATTTTCAATTATTTTTCAGAATTAATGAAATAAATATGGCAAATTATGTCTGATCTTTCATTTCCATGCTCACATTTGAAAAATATTGCCTATGAGGCCTTATATCAACCTATTTAAATACCCCATTGTCAAAGTTCAAAAGAGAGGTACGTCCTTTTATATTAGAAGCAGTGAGACGTTTTTCACGTGATATCCCAGGTTTTGGACAACATTTAGTTAGTAGAATTTTGAAATTTTCTTCAGGAACACTCACAAGAATGCTTTGTGTACAAAATACTACATGATCTATAACTTGTACTTCTGTATTTGTATATTTTGCATTTCTACTATCTTGGCTATTTACGTACTATGTTAAAAATGTACAATTACCTGCATTTATTAATGGTGTACAATATTAAGTCAACAATAAACAATTACGCAGTTTTCCACATCAAAATCTGTTTGCACTTGTATGCGTTTGTAAGCTGGTCTATTGATACTGATCAAGTTTTGAAGCAACAATTGATAAATTAAAACAACAGTAATTTTCAATGTGAGCATGGAACAAAGTCTACGGTACGTAATCTTTCATTTTTTACCTTCCAAAGTAAAAATCAAGTTGTTCGAATTTTCCGGCAAGCAATTAAATATCGTGTATAAAACAGCCACAAACCACGTGTATGTGTTGAAAAGTAAACACGTTGTAGAGCGTCATGCTTTGCGACTCATTCAATGGATTGGAGAACCTGTTTGACGTAAATATTGCCACATGTTTAATAGTGCTATCCATATAAGGTAGTGTACCCGACCTGTTTAAGCATTCATATTTATAATGCATATGGTCCAGCTTCTCTGAGGTAGGCCTTATATTTGTCATAATTATTATGTTTTTAATGTTATTGTTTCACAAAATGCAGAAAATGTCTTAAACATCCAAATACGAAGTTTTTCGGTAATTTCAACTTAAAGCTATTAACGTTTATCATTAAATATCCTAAACATCTGATTACCTATATTTAGTATTCTTATTATGGTGGTCCGTTTATTTAAACAATAAAATGCTTTCTTTGGTGATTCATTCGGGATATGAAGGTAGCGACATTGCAGGAAAAATACATAACCCGCGTAGCGGGTTATGTTAATTTTTCCTGCAATGATCGCTACCTTCATAACCCGCATAAATCATCAAAGAAAGCATTTTATTGTTTATATTAACATCTTTTTTTAACTAATTAATAAATTGATTATGAAAAGTTAGTAAAATTCACTAAATTACTGTTAATGTACATAAGTACGTTAGGTAAAAGAAACAGCCAAATCTTCTCTTGTGAGACTTAAGTTTGAGTCTGGCATCATCATGATTATTTCGTGCAGTCCGTGAATTTACTTAGGTCGCTGTAGATTCAGACCAATCGATAAACTGGGCGTGTCAATTTCAGTCCTGACACTTTCAGCCGCTGTAGATTTCGACCAATCGATAAATGGGGCGTGTAAATTTCAGTTTGGCTGTTTCTATAGAGCTATGAATTGACCATCTTTTCCGTAAGAAAAAGAGGAAATTATACATGGTGGATGTAAATATATCTCTATGTATATGAATAAGATATGTTCCGTTGGTCTCATTTTAGTAAGTGTAAAGTGTGAGTAAGTGTCAGTGTATCCATGTGTAAAGTAATGCATGTATTTCATGTATGTTATGCGTAACAGAAGTTACGAGTAAGTAAAATGTCTACCGTTGAGACATGCAGTAGTTTATGTATATGCCACGTGTTGGTATGGTGTCAACCTTGTGACATTAGTATGTATTTGTATTTGAACAATTAACAGGTCTAAGTATTCATGGTAGTTTCCTTGTGTGGTTCCACGGATAAACATCGTAGACATCTTTGACATTGAATGGAGCATCAGCCTCCTACAGTACCAGCACCAGCAGAACCATATCTGAAGGACAGTCTCACCATAACCGCTATACTTCACGGATCATCTATTTGATAAGCAGTGCCCTCATCCAATTCCAGATTCATGGACGAATCATTGTGTCAATGTATTTCATAATTCAATGTAGAAAGGAAATATAAATCATTTATGTAAAGTCAGTATTTTTTATCATTTGAGAGTCGGGATCTTCTATTATCCCTAGCTCACTCTGTCATTTTGTGACAGTCGCATTTTTTATCTCGCGTTGAATATTACTCCATTCATTTAACGAATCATCATCAGCTGTGTATCGCTTTTGCTGTTTTGTTATAGTCTGTCCCAAGTTATTACTTCCATCGCTTTTTGATGATCTTATAATAAAAATAAACTTATCTGTAAAAGAAATACAGATGAAATTGTTAAAAGGGATAATATCCAAAATATCTTCATTGACACTTTATCATTTTTCAATCATAAAATATAGGAACTAAATCAAATTTCTTACGGAGATTTATAATGGGAAATGTTTACAACATTTTCGCCAATCGGAACTCACTCGGAATACCTCGCACAATTTTTCAACGTTATCATCCAGGCATTAATTATGGCTGATGCAATGCCAAATATCCCATAAACTTTCTACTTTGGGTTGTGTGTTGAAACGCGAAGCGGTAGAGGGGGCGTTTCAAAAAAGATAATCTAGACATTTTTCATATTAGTAGATGAACGTAGTTTGAGCACAAAGGTATTTATGATTATCGAAATATGAAGCTAACAGTGGTGGAAGCAAAAACTCTGGACAGAGTATAGAATATCTCGCAAATTTAATGTCTCCTCATACACTGACTCTTCTTACCCTGTCATTTTATATCCGACGTTAGAATGAATATAAACGTGTTTTTGCGATTATATTGAAATAATGATATTCATCCTTTCAGTTTAGTTTGTGTGTCCCTTTAAGCAAAAGATAAGTGTTAATTTTTTGGTGCATCTTAAAATACAATAAAAAGCTATCAACACTGCAGAACATAAATGCATTAATCATTCAAAACGTGAAGGAAATGTGTATCACAATAATCTTGTTATTGATAGTCATCATTGTCTATTAGCTGCTCAATTATGACGCCAATAAAATAGTCACACACTAATATTTTATTGGCAACATAACTGAGCAGCTAATTGAATATAAAAAAGTAGGACATTATAACTCGCATAGCTGCTGAGGTTCCATTTTCACACATCGTTTTAAGTATATATTATAGTACTTGAGTCAGCATGCGTTCTATGTTTTTTTAGTCGTATAGCAATTGGGGAAACATTCAGTTTTTATCCACGAAATTTAAATTTTGTCGTCATTAGAACAATTTGGTTAAAAACACTTGTTCTCTACAAGATTTAAACTATTTAGTGTTACATCAAAAGCTGTCGTTTAAACTTTGATATTCGGAATGTATTTATGTAACGTAATTAAGTTAAGAAAAATTGAAAGGGATTTATGCTTCTGAGTATTCTATGAGCATTTTCTTTTAACATTGCATAAGTTGTTAGCGTGCTTGACAATTTATATTTCCCAGTTTAAACAAGCAGTGTTTAAATATTAGGGAAGTTATAAAACATGGACAATTTACTATCAAACCTTTTATTTAACAATTAAAAACAAATTAGATAGTGAAGTTAAAATGCTTGAAATGAAGGGTTTCACGGAAAATTTGATAAATTTCGATCCATTTCTTTTCCTGGTTTTTAAGTTTGACTAACTTTGTCACATAATATGTGCACGTACTATCAGACTTTTAATAAATGTTAATTTTCATTTAAAAGTCCCTCTTTTAATCTTAAACATCCACTCAAAATTTAATTATTACTCATACACGCTATATAAATATTCCATGCAATACAAAACGAAATGATACAAATTGGTTTTTGAATTACGTCAAACTATGAAACTGCAGTGTAAATACTTCAAGAGCTATGTTAGCTAAAGAAGTTAATTTAATGTTCAAGGTAACGCTTCTTACGCAGTATAAATGTGTTATTTTCTCTAATTTATTTATATATTTACTTATTTAATGTAATTCAAATACATTTATTTTCTAATTTCAATCAATTTCATGTATCTAAACTCTAACAACTCTCATTTGATTTAGTCGATTAGCCATGCAGTGCCCAGATGATAAATACTTCCATTCAATAACGAAAACCTGCACAGGTTTGTATAAAAATACGTTGTTAGTTTACCTATTTGTAATTTGTAATCAATTCTTTGCCTGCCTAATTAAGTAAAATCACGATATACCGTTATTAGTAGGAAAGGGATTTTTATAAATATTAAGAAACAGCCAATATTGCATGTAACAGCAATGATCTGAAAAAAAATATACGAGGTCGTGTATTAGCACTGAAGCAATTTAATTTTACTTCAATTTTTAATTCAATACTCTGAAAAGGGTTAATTATCTCTGAGTAAAAACTCAAGAATTCATTTTGTTACTTAGATTTTTATAATACATACGAAACAATTATTGATTTGAAAAAAAAGTGTTTTTATACAAATTACTAATAATAATGCAAAAGCTTATTTCTTTTTTGTAATAATGCAATGATGCACATATGTCTTAATAGTAAAATAATATTAGAAACATTGAAGGTAAACAGTACATATATATTTTTTGAAATAAATTATAAAAAGATGATGTTTGCCTTATTTCATATATATATATATATATATATATATATATATATATATATATATATATATATATATATATATATATATATATATATATATATATATATATATATATATAAGGCAAACATCATCTTTTTATAATTTATTTCAAAAAAATATGACGTTGCATATTACGATAAATGTAATCTTATTTGTAAGTCAACGCGAAAATACACACGCTAAGTTTGAGAACTTAAGGTCGCAAACCCAACTTACAACAAGAAAAAGGACTACTTTATTGCATGTACATGGTCGTTGATATGTGTACGTTTTTCGGATACATGATAGACATACACATCGTGGTGAATGATGCCACGTGTCACGAGAGTCCATTAAACCTGCAGCCCATACATTTTTGTCATGAAATCTTGGACAGATCTTTATGGAGTTTAGAAATTTTACATTATTTCGGTCGGATTGGATGGGAATCTGTTTGGGAGGGTAACAGTTGAAATTGACACCCCGAGAAAACCATTGTCAACCGACGCAAAGCGGAGGTTGACAATGGTTTTCTAGGGGTGTTACATTTCAACTGTTATCCTCCCAAACAGGCACTATTTATTTTATTATACTGAATGTTTTAATTTTAGGGAAACTAGAAAACTGACCAGTCAGGAAGGGCCCCGCTATGACAATAATATAGAGAAGTGAAAAAAACTTTGAATTCCATTCAGTGAATGCAATTACATTGTATCACCCAGGGTTGACCTTAACTTCAAAACAAACATCAGTTGCAGACAAAGGTGTTCATTAATCTTCATATGACAGATAGAGATAAGCCTCTAAATTTTCTGCAGCAGGCAAGATAATTAATCCCAGGGAATAATTGTACTGCTCTCTCATTCTTTTCTTCTAAATTACAAAAAGATTTTTTTTTTCAGAAATGACAGAATGGGGTTATTATCTGATTACCTGTTAAAATTAACAGCATTAAGGCAGAAAAAATTAAAATGAATAATTAAAAAATTAAAAAGTGAAAAAGGATATCTTAATATATATCTTGATTTTAGAATTCAATAAAATTATCATAAATCATTGTGTACAGTATTTTAACAAAATAAAGTATGAATATTATATTTTTAATCCATATTTAAAAAAATGTACACAATACTACACATCATTCAAAATTGACCTTAACTTCAAAACAAAGTTCATTTGCAGACACAGGCAGTGCAGTAATTATCTCAATGTGACAGATAAAGATAAAGCTTAGGATTTTTCTTCTTGTGGAAGGTTAATTAATGCCAAAGGACAAATATTGCACAGCCTCCCAAGTATAAAATGGTAACATTCTCAGCAGTTATCTCTCTTTGCCCATTCATTCTTATGCATAGTTAAGGAATCTACCCCCCCCCCCCACCTCTGCTCCCATACCAGAAGTCATAGATAACCAAACTTAGCTTCAAAATATGTATTTCTGCCTACTGAACTACCATACTAAATTTAAACTTGATTGGGCAACCATAAAAAAAGTTATTGGAAAAAAACCCAGAAAATTTGTGGACGGAAGTGACAGACGGACAGACAGACGGACGGACAGACAGAGTGATTACTATAGGGCACCCGCAAATCCTTGTGGGGCCATAATTATTACTGCTTTGATATAGAAATGTCGTAAATTCTACTAATCACCTAATTGTAAACGGACTTTTTCGGGGTTTTTTCGATTACGACAAAGAGCACACGACGGGTGTGACCGGTCAGCAGAGGATGCTCACTTCTCCTAGGCACCTGATCCTACCTCTATCTATATGGTGGTCCGTGTTGCGCTGCTTTGAATTTGTGTTTCGTGTTATTAATTTTTTAGATGATTCAAGGTTTGTGATTGTCATTTTTCATTTGTTAGGCAGTTTATAAGCTCCATTAATTCTAGTAACTTTCTTGTAGATTGTACGCCTGGTTATTATGGACCTAACTGCACGATACCCTGTCGTTATCCGGGATATGGGCCAGGGTGTCAAAAGGAATGTAGCTGTAATATGACAGTCTGCAGTCACGTCAATGGATGCTCTGGATATGATTTAGACGGTGGACATTTTAAATACAGTGAAAGAGATTGACAGAGACACGTTAAAGAAAAAAGACCGACATTCTTCTCAACTCTAAACAATGTGCCAATTCTATAGCTATAATCTAGTTTATGTTATTGAAATCTCTGAGTTTAAATCGTGTAAAATATTAATTACCTAAGGTAGAAAATTTTGATAAAACTACCGTGTGATGGTTTCATCGTAAATATTCTTTATTTTCTCTAGGACATGAGAGTACAACAAGTAACCATGACCTTCCGATGATCATAGGTCTCTCTCTGGGGTTAGGCATCGTATTAATGATTGTTGCTTTCGTTGTTATCACTGTGACAAACAGAAAGTTCTACACGCGGCATATCAGAGAAAATGCCCATTATGTTGGATCAGTTGTCACAGAGCACAACTACACAACAAACAATTTGGATAGAACTCCTGAACCATATACTAGTTATTGCAGTGCAAGTGAGGCTACAGAGAGCAGTATTTACATGTTAGCAAGTTCATGTCGATAACAAGACTCTAATCAAAAGGAAACTTATTTAATTCAGACACTACTAAAAATTATTTTTTAAAAATTATGGCTTGATGAAGAAAACGAGATATGTTCACACGTTGATGAAATTTTAATAGTGCATGATTACAGCTGTGAACAATTATGTTTATGTTAAACTATGTTGAAATCCTAACATTTTCATTCGAATTAATGTTTAGGAACAATTAATCAAATGTACTTTTCCTTAATAATACACTTGACGTTGTACAGCGAATAAAATAATTATTCCATGTTTGATTTATTAGTGATATATCCGGCATGTATAAAAGAAGTGGTGTTGTTAGTGATAAGTTCATAAACTCTTCGTCGGGCACAACGATGCTCAAACACGTACATGTAGACAAAAACTTCATGGCATCAGCATTGTTGAATATATATATATATATATATATATATATATATATATATATATATATATATATATATATATATATATATATATATATATATATATATTGAAAATATATATATATATATATATATATATATATATATATATATATATATATATATATATATATATATATATATATATATATATATATATATATATATATACACAGAAAGAATTTTATTGTAGATAAAAATCATAACCAGTTATATAAAATTAATATCAATCTATTCATTAATAAAAATTATTGCTAAAGAGCGGAATGTATGCAATAAACGGAATGCCAAAGGAAACAAGTCTACTGCATCAAAATCAGCCAGAAGATGTTGTAGAGGTAGAATGCTTTCAGAAACTGATAGCATATGGTGTAGTATATTCAATCCGAAGAAAACATAAACATGTGGTTCAGACATTCATTTATTCCAGAATGCTCGACTATATTATGCGTACCCCGAACCCGAGCAAAAACGTAAATACACTACACTCCTACCTGTTTCATTCAAAAGAGGAGATAGAAAAATGGACAAAATATAAAGGTAGACCAAAATAAAAAAAATTTAACAAAGACCACAGTTTCAACAAATGATCCTTTACCATACTTTAACACTTAATAATGTCATAGCTCCGGCAAAATACAAACCCAAAACAGAAGATTTACAAGTCCAATTTATGGTGGGCTTTCTAATGCGGTCGGGATATCGGCGCTTGCTGGGCTAGGTTTACCAACTCTGGTGTCTCATTTCCTCGTTCCGCATACGGTTTCTCCAACTTGTACCGTGGCGTCCTCCAGACTTGGTTCTCCAGGTTCCTCCTCAGGTTGTCCGGAAGACTGCTGAAAGCACCGGTATGTCATTCGGTACAGGTTTCTTCATTGACAGGAGATGACAAATCCAGCGGTTGAAGTGTAGGGGTCCCGCTCCAATAAAATGGCCGACGACGTTAGAAGACGATCAGCATGACAATACCGAATTCTCTTTCCAACTCTCACAAGATAGGTCAATGGTCCTAATCGTCTGTGAATTACCCCTGATACCCATTTCCATTTTTGTCCTGGAACAGTCGTTTTCACTTGAACCTGGTCCTCCTTCTGAAATTCTCTCATCTGGTAGTTTCTCCCATCATGCTGGTCCTTCATCTTCTGTTGTTTTCCCTCAACATACTCTCGTAGATTAGGTTTGATGCACCTTAATCTGGTACGCAGCTGAGGCTTGAGGAACAGCTCCGCTGGAGTTGTCCCAGTGGTGAGGTGTGACACTGATACCTCAATAAAAAACATAATTTGCCAGTTGTAGCTGAAGAGACCATTCGCGCACATCAAAATCCTGCCTTTTTAACGTTTTCTTGAGAATTTGCACTCCTCTTTATACCAATCCATTTGATTGAGGATGATAAGGCGCCACAAGGGTATGCTTGATTCAATCATGCTTTACAAAGTCCCTAAACTCTACTGATGTGAACTGGGGCCCATTATCACTCACTTACTCTTTCGGTATCCCAGCTGAAGCAAACCATGTCCGCAATTTTTCTATTGTATTGCTACTTGTGGATGACTGAACAGGTATTACTTCCAGCCACTTAGAATAGCTGTCCACTATAACAAGAAAGGACTGTCCCTTGTATTCTGCAAAATCTATATGCACTGGCTGACCTGGTCGTGAGGCCCATATCCACGGATGCAAAGGACTCTCCTGAGGAGTGCTTCTAGTTGATGCACAAGCTGAACATCTTTCAATCATATCTTCAATGTCCCGGCCTAGATAAGGCCATCACAGATATCCACGAGCCAGAGATTTTGTGCGCTACATGCTTATGTTCTCTTCATGTAGCTCCAGCAACAGTCGATCTCGCAACTTTTCAGGGATTACAACATATAGCTACTTACTAACTGTGGATATGCGTGAGAGCTATGGACGTCATATTACTTTGACCTTGAAATCTCATGCCGGGCCTCATACCTCCGATATATATATATATATATATATATATATATATATATATATATATATATATATATATATATATATATATATATAAAGGGTTGTAGTTCAACAGCAAGGTCTTTTTTTCTTTTTGGATTTAGGTGAAAATTTTAGTGGTTTTAGACAGCATTATTTTTCTTCTAAAGACTCATATAACGAATGTCTAAATAGAACTTCATCGTTCTTATTTTTAGAACTTCTATCAAAAGTAATGAAATAAAATCGGTATATCCAGTAATCACATAATTTCAGTAGACTGGTTTATAGCGTAAGCAACAAATCAAAGTCAACGACGTGGTTGTCTTTAAGGCATTCACTAACCAACATGATTTTAAAAAAATTGTCATTGCGAAAAAAGGACATTTTGTATTTTTAGTGATAAGATTTTTTTATTCACCGAGTTTAAATAAATATTTTTTTTTAATATAACATCTAAAAATGAAGTAGAAACTAAGTCCTTGTTCTTAAATGTATAGAAAATTGAATAAGAGAGTGAATAAGCTCCTGTTATTGTGTATCTCTTTATTTGCAATTGTAACATATTATGTCAATGATATCTTTCAAAAACATATTGGTTAAAAGTGAATGATTAATTTATTTGTGTGTTTGTTTTGTTTTTTGTTTGTTTGTTTATTTTTTTTTGCTGTTCTTTTCTTTACATGAATATAAATTTAGAACTTTACATTAACTGAAAAAACTTTCAATATTTCTAAATTAAGTATACTATGATTACCAACAATTGCTTCAATTCCTTACTGCAATAATAGGAAACAAACCCACGGAAAACATAAATTAATACAATGCCTATTTTGACTTCCGTCATGTAATACTTACACAACAACAAACAACAAAATGATTTCACAAATTCCAATTTCATTTTACTAATTACAAGCACCAAAATCGAAAGGAAAGGGGAAATTATTACTAACACCTAAACACTTCAACCAAAAGATCATTAAAATGAAATACCAAATTGTCTTGGCAGTTTTTCTGATTTTGAGAATTGTATATTCGAAAGGTAGGCAACAAAAATGTATTGTTATCGTGATGTTTAGGAATGTAACCCCCCTAATAATTAGTAATGAAATGAATTTGATTTAGGTTTTCGTTTCTACATTTAAGTGAAACGCCATTTACGTTTATTTCCTTATTTTCAATTGAATATTTTACATGGTCCCATTAAGAAGGGAGGGAGGGGGATTCCATGTTAACTCAATTTTTTGTATGTAAATTTAAGAAAAATCTTTGCTTAGCATAAACTGCCCAGCCTCCCCCCCCCCCCTTGCTACGTGCCTGTTTACAGATGTTTGATACATTTTTAATAGTTACTTTTATTTTTTACAATGGAGTGTGTTACTAGGAATATGAAAAATAACATATCAAATGAAATAAAGTAAAGTACTTGCTTGTTATGACCATCGCTTATTTGTTGTCAAACTATTTTTAACAGTTATCTGTACCCCCCCCCCCCCCAAAAAAAAAAAAATCATGGAAATGTCATGATTTTGTTATAATTAAAATTGAAAAGTAATATGAAAAAGACAAAAAAATCAAATAAGGGTATATAATACCGATAATTTCCTAGAAATGTGAAAACCATGCTAAAAAGGACTAAAACGATGAATTAAAATTTATCAAAAATACCTACTATAGGATTAAGTACAAATCTTTCCAGTGTACTTCATATTGTCTTAAACATAAGCTTAATTTTATAGACTGTCGGGTTGGTTATTTTGGGAAGAACTGTTCGATGCAGTGCAGATATCCAAATTATGGAACGAATTGCCAACACGACTGTTCTCACTGTGAAAAAGAAGAATGTGATATAAAAATCGGCTGTGGCACAACTGATAGTAACTCCCAAAGGTTGTCTGAAATATTTTAGAAAGTAATGACAATGTTAATGAATATTTACAGTGTAGTCAAAGATAGACTAACACATTTAAACGAGTGAATGATAAAGTCGACACTTTTCTATAAAACAACACGTTTTATCATGAATTTTTTATCTAGGTACTGCTTATCCTGAGGAAATCTCTGAAAGCTCAATTCATGTAATTTACGTCACCATAGGGATGATGTCTTCGGGATTGTTCGTGATGTTTGTTTCTTTTTCCTGTGTCTTTCTGCGAAGAGTACTTTTCGTCAGACTTGAGAGAAGATGATCTTATGATGCAGCTATAGAAAGGGTTTGTTTAATTGAGATTAATATTTGTGTTTTCCAAAAATTGAGGAAGAACATTTACTAATATTTTAAGATTTGTTTTATATAGTAACTGTTAGTGTATATTTGTCTTGTCATTAATCGTCATACTGATTTTTACTTCTATTGTAAATCTATGGCGTTTAATTCAATCTGCACTCCTTTAACATTTTTTAAGGTGTCGAATTACAGAATTTATGTACTAAATTGTGATAATTTTAGAATGAAAGTGAGGAAAAATGACACATTTTGATTTGTGTTCATAGCTTGAATGGTTATTTTTTGTAATGATTTCGTATTATTGATGATTTTGTACATCCTTTAACATAATTTCTTTCTACTTTGTGGAATATAACTATGTTCTTTCAATGAATAAAAATGAATAGAATGAAAACAATAATCGATCAGCAATGCACCTAATGAACCGTTAAGATAATATCAATGTTCAATTAATTTAATCCTGATCAAAGTAAAATTCAAATGTTTGATAATCAGTGGCATATTTTAGAATTCTTACTATCCATATGTTGAGACACAAGTCACCCAATTTAATCTTAGTTTTATTGACAATGGCAGGGCAGTCAAAATACAATATACAATGTACGATTAAATCATGCAATTATATAAACATTAAAACATCATATTCCTATAAGCAATTGAAAAGACTGTGTTGAAACCAAAGCTTCTCGAAATATTAATGTCGGTACATTAGTTTGTCATTCACTTTCATATAGTCCTTTAGTAACAGTAATTACATTGTTTCAAACAGTGTCATCGTTTCTCTCTTGTTCATCTAATGAGTTTTGTAGAACAGTATCGGTAGGTGAACGGACGTCAAAAATTATGGAATCATACCTTCTTTGTGTGGACTGACGGTTTAATTTTTGTCTGATTTCAAAGTACCCCCTGTAGAATGGGATCAATTTTATGACCTTGAAGATGACAAGAATAAAAAGAAGACATACGATACACCCCAGTAAGAAATTAGATGTTGGAAATTCCACTGTCATTTTATCACTACCTGTTAAATAAGATAAACGTAATCAATAGTATAGAAAACATAGATATTCATAAACTTTATGTGCTCATAATTATTTTAATTTGAGAAAGGTATACGACCAGGATTCTTATAGAGATTTGAGTTATTAACTATTCATTGGAATTTCGATATACATTTTATGAAATTTGTTTTGCATGGATTAAACAGGCATATTAATGCAATTTACCCACCAATATCTACGCATCCTATGATGACATGACACTGGTATTCAGCACAGTAACATTTTTGTTGACAATCAGTGCCATAGCTTGGATAACGACACGTTTTTGTACAGTTGACGCCATAGAAACCGGCCATGCAACCTAAAAATACCAATACAGAAGATCAACAAAACACGACTATTGAATACACATTTCAACCACCTTTCACTAACAAAAACTTTTCTAATTATTACCTGGTAACTCTGGTAATGTTTAAGTTGAACTTTCTCTGAACTTCTTTGTGCGTGAAATTGATTAAATTCCTTTTTATACAATTATGTGTCAAATTTATATATTTGCCAAATATGTATTCAGCAAACTTTTTTGCTGTCTGCCATTTGTCAGAATTTATTCAAATTTATTTTTGCACCCAGTTTGGCTTATGTAGATAGTTCTTTTGTAAAACAAATTCATGTCAGAAATATCGTTTTACAAAATTTAGTTTACTTTAATTGAGAGAAAAGCTTTGTAGTCCTGAAAAAGTTGTGAAAATGAAATGTTTTCTTACAGACAGTCGACACATGTACACAGAAACCTACTGTCCTGAATTTTAATTTTAAAATAAGTCTAAATATGATATGCATAGCACGAATAAAACAGCACAAATTTAATTACTTACGGACGCATTTTCCCATTTCCTCGTTCCATATGTAATCAGTGCAACAAGGCTGAAACGTTGATCTATATATATTCATTAAGTGGTAATTATTTGATATAAATAATATTACTGTACTCGAATGAATAGACCTTAAAAAATAAAGACAAAGAAACTCACCCAACACATTTACCATCCGCAAATATATTACAATAGAACATGATCAGAAAAACTTTAATCACAAATAGAAAAACTGATATTTTCTTCTCTTTTGCCATCGTGTATGTTGTTTGATTCCGAAATAACCAATCCTTCCCATTCCGGTTTACCGCGAACTCTAACATGACCAAGTATAGAACAATAATGTAAAGGTATAGAAAAAAAATACACGTAGATAGACACACGTTGTTAAAATTTTGCATCCATGGGAATTTTGATCGCATCAAGCATGATTTATATACAAGTTATGAGAACACGTACTTTAAAAATTTGAAGAAGATTTTGAATAAGTTTAAACAAAAAAAAAAAAAAACAAAAAAAAACAAAAAAACAATCAATTATCTTACAAAAGAGCACATAGAATGTTTATGACTCTATTTTTAAGCGCTAAATATAAAAACGTCAAAGTGCAAAGAAATAATTAATTTATTTCATACTAGAAATATTTCGTTGACGACAATATAAATGACGGGGTAATGTGATAAGATAGGCAAATCTTACTTGAAAATATTTGATTCATGCCCTTTCTAAACAAAAAACTCTAGAATTCAGTGCGTTTTCTTTTCAAATGTGCATTATTTCCTATTGTTTTTAAAACATCCTAAAAATGTCTGTAATTTGCTTTCTGTGTATGCTTGTATGCAGTTTACTATTACCAAATGATATGAAAACGAATAAAGAATTAAAGAACACATGAAGCGAAGGTAAACTCTGTAGATACAATTATATTGTTACCCATAATCAATAGAGGAAGCCCTTCTCTTTCTTTTCACCCTTTCCAGAGAATTTTATTTTTAAGGTATTGGATACGTTAAATAACCATGAAAATACTCATGATATGTTTTCGAAATGTTAAACTTGTGTAATAGTCATCTATAGAATACTGTTCTGTTTATTTTTGCTTAAATTGGCCCAGATTAAAGATGAGTGTTTAAACGATATGTCATTATGCTGCGTGTGCATGAACTTATCTTAAATGTGTAAAAAGTTTATATATTGTTTTAAATCTTTGAACACATATTACTTTAAATCATTTAATAAATCAGCTCTTAATGTCTAAGGTAGCGAACTTTAAGGTTTACTAACGTCAAAATAGAATTATACATGTATAAACATTGCCACATGCAAACCACCATTAACCACATATTGATTACTTCTTGTTTCATTTATGCTGATGATTGAATTTGCTTTGTTCCTGTTAAAGTTATGATTCTGGTATCAAAGTGCATTTAGCGGCGAAAAATTCCACATTCTATATATGTAATTTAAATAACGTCACATGTGTTTGCCGTGTATATGATAGGATATCATCATAACCATACAGACTTATCGCAGAGAAAATTTAGAGATAACATTGGAAACCAATTGATTTAAATGGCTATTTTGAGGTGAAAATTGTTTAAATGGTAGTAAAACCACTGTTGTTTAGTTCAATTGACAAGGGCGTATAAGACAAATGTACAACATGTATTTTTGTGTATGTTCTTAGTAATTAGTTTGAAACATCAAACCAATTAGAGTATCATACATGTGGGTGTGCCCTCTTATAGAAGAGCAATTTTAGCAATCTTTAAAATTTAAAAAGATTTTTTAGAAATGATTTTATATCAAACATTTAAAGCTCAAACAAAATAATAAAAAATAGATTATTGAATATTTTTTAAATCAATAGGCTAAAATTGTAATCTCTCTAAAATGAATATAATCAAATGTGATAAACTCGTCGCTCAACATAAATGATTTTATATTATATTATTTTTTTTTTAAAAATCAGTTGAACAGATATATGCTACAAATCAATATTATTATGTTAGAGTATACAATGAATTACATTACATTATGACACCATTTTATACATATTTACCAAAACAAATGTCGAAATTATATATTTTTATTTCCCGATGAAGTTCCATTAGGCGTGAGCTGCAAATTTCTTGCCGGAAATATTTAGTGTGGAATGGTCGTCAAAGTATTGCTCAAATGACACAATTGAGTGGAACCTGTGGAAAAAGCTATTAATAATCCCTTTTTGAGGCAAACTAGCATCATTGTTATTTGTTATCCTATACAAAGATTAAACTGCTATTTATTTCTTAGTTGTCAAATATTTCACCTGATTTATTTTCATCTTATGTGTATATATTATCGGTCAATGTTGAATGCAAAATTGTCAAAATAGCAGAAAACTTTAAAAATGCTGTTCATACTGCTTTAAAAGATTACAAAAGCTGCAGTAAATGTACTCTATTAAAGTCAAATGTAATTCGCTGTAAGACAAACAAGAAAAGATAAATTTATATAAATAAATACCTTGAATACAATTTGACACGACATTAAAAGTAACCTGTAAATTTTGGAAGCAAGTTCCTTTTTGGAATAAAAATAGGCTGTTATTTTGCCATCATTAGAAAAAATAAAAATATAGAAATTTTATGGGTATATGGGGGCTAATCCATATAATAGTTGGTCCCTCTAAGGGATGTACTGACCAACGTGTTAGGAACTTCAAGGAATTATAAAGATGGTTAACAATTAATCTGCACCGAGCACTGCCACAGTCGTTTATCCATCAATGTTTTTCAAACGAGTCAATCAAAGGTGGAAATTGTTGCATTAATCCCTTGATTAATTAAAACTAAAAAAAAAACTTAACTTTTTTCTACGAATTTTGAAATAAAACACAATGCTTATATCTATAATTGAACAGCACATTTGAGATATACTACTACTATAAAAATGTAAATTTACTTTAACGACTCCATCCCCCAAAATAAAAAACAACAACAACAAAACAGCAAAGCAAAAAATTGCTTTTTTACACAAATATTTCTGTTGAGCTATTGAATTATTATATACATTTGAAATTTAATGAAACAGTATAGTAAGCGCTACTATGTGTTACATTGATGCGTCCCTGGCCACATAATATAAGTTGCTTATTATCCTTAAAGGTGATCATAAACAAACATCAATATCATCAGGATATACTCCTGATAAAATGAGAATTGTAATGATAATTAAATTTTATCTAAAATGTGTATTTTGAAAAATATTGTTGCTTTGTTGCCAGATTTTTGAGATATTTTAACAGAAATGAGTTCAACTTGTTTGTCATGACCTTTGAGTATTTTATTACTCATAAATTAAATCATTCTATAAATTTCACTAAGCTTTCAGCACGTTTAATTATTTAAACGTTTCCTTATGATAATTGTATTTGAACAAATACTTCAAAAATCAATTCAGGATCGGTTTGCCAAAAATGAAACACTAAGTATTACCATTAATTACGTTAAAAGGTTTGAAAATTAAACAAAAATGGTAAAATTTGTTCAGACCAATCGGATAATGTTAAAATTAACAAGCTATTTGTTAATGTTTGTAGTTACAGTTATATATGATTCCAAAGGAGGTCGTCGTATGATGATCAGATATGATAAGTGTTGTAGCTGGTTTCAAAAGAAGGCGTTCTTCGACCACATTGCTTTCTTATTAATTGAGTCACAACCATGATGACAATAAGAGATGCAGTTATAATTGTTGTCAATATTCCAATATTAATATCTCCCGACGATTCCATTGAAGAATCCACCGAAGAATTTTCAAGGTCTTCTCCTTTGAAAAAAGATATTGTTAATTTGAAAATATGGTTTTTTTTGTACTTTAAGTTCCCATTTTCTAAAAATATATAATGATGTGCTGACTTCTAAACAGATATAAAAAATTATTTCAATTTACCTATACTAGCTAAATGTTCCAATTCTGTTACAAATTTGGTGGAAATTTCCAAGATGCATCCTCTTACATTGCTACAGATTGTCTCGTTGCAATCACACTTGTTTTGACATAATGGGCCAAAGTTAGGATATCGGCATGGCTTTAAACAATCGGGCCCATGATAACCAATATTGCAAACTATTTGCATTTCCAAAATGAAAAAAAGAAAAATTAGAATTTAGAATGATACAAAAGCATTGTCATTCACATAATTTAGAAACAGGCTTACGTGCCGAAATCAAGAGTAACGTTTTGGAAAAACAAAAACTGATACAAATACTAAATATACCTTTCATGAATGAATAACACTTAAAGGCCCATTTTACACAAATATGTTAAAGCCCTCAATTGAGTTAAGGAAAAAGATGGTCGACAAATTACCAAACAAATCTGCCATAAAGCCTTCAATATGACAATATTTGCCCTACAAATATCTAAGATAAAGAACTTTTGATCTAAAGGAAATCAGTATAGCATATAATAGTTTGAATGAATTCATTTTCGCATAAATTCTTAAATTGACAATCCGATTTTTAAAGGTATCAAAAGAATGTATTTTCATTCTAAGCCTCAGTTAGCAAAAATTGTAGCATGGTTAAAGAAAACATGTATATAGTGAATTCGCTAGTTTTTATTACGAATTCGTATTATTGATAAAGCGAATTACGGATAAAACGAAGTAAATCCATTGGTCCTTAGGCTTCCCTATAACCTAGTTTTACGATATAAAATTTGTGATGACCATCTAGTGGTCTAGTTTAGTTCAATCTCATTATAATGTCCTAGTCCTGAAAAATCTTCACTGATCATGATGTGTTCATAAAAATGGTTTGTTCTACAAAACTTGAGAAATATAGGCAAAAATGATTTATAATACTTGATCATGTCTCGCATGGATATAATGTTTAAAGAATCTAGGTCAGGATATGAGCCTGAGTCTAAAGTGTTCAAATTTAGATTTTACTTTTTATTGTTTATATATCAAATACTACATCTTTCTTTTCACATTTCGCTATGCGATTGATATCGTGGTTTTGATCGTATATTAATCGTAGCTGTCATATCGATTTTCATTAGGTTTTAAGGGCTGTCACGTCAACTGCGTCGATTGGAAAAATCGTTTGAGTGTCCTAATGCTAAATGATAACTGTCAAAGACATGGTTCTTATGTACCCTTTTCAGCCGATTCTTTTTCTTTTTTTCTGACATATTTCATGTTGCATCCCAATATATTGCTACATATCTGTTCACTACAGTTGCACTTGTTTCGACATTCAAAACCATAGCTTGGAAATCGACATGGGTTTGAGCAATTGAGATGATTAAATTCAGACCTACATTCTACAAAAAGGAACAAACCAAATATAATTTTCACAAATAGTGAAATGTACATACATGTAATACATTAACGCATAGAATACGACACACAGTTTGAATGAATGTGATGAAGACATCAACGATCTCACGAAACGTTTTTGTGTCAAACAAAGATGTGTTGTTTGACAAGAGGTATTTTTCAAGTGTTCTTTCTATTCTTTAAAATTTAGTTTTTTCTGCTTTTGCCGGATATATTTTAATTAGTTTTCGAGGGACTGAAACGTAAACATGTATTTGTTTCTTACAAATGTTATTTCCAAAAGATTATTTTCAAATTAAACATTTTTGAAATTATATTTGAATCATTTTTAGACGGTGGCTATAAATAGCCACGGTCTATTGCTACGGACCTGACCGGAAGAGTATTTCTCACGGGGACCCTAGCGGATAACGAACGATAACTCTGTTAGGTACATTTATGCAGTGTCATACAGACAATGTTTTATCTGCGTGTCGATTTCAGTATGAGAACTAATTTTTATCTTATCAGATATTTTAAGCATTATAGCTGCTAATTATTTTGTACATACATTTAAATAATGTATGAAATTGTGTTTTCCGTTACTTACCCTGTCTGTTTACGCGGTATTAATAATTTAAGCACCAGCAACTCTGTATCAGGACTGTATAAACTATATCACTGCGATAATTGGTCACAAATGGTCACAATAATTGCTTCTTGTTTATTTTTATGATATAAATATTTGTCAGAAACACACTATTTAAACTGGTTTGCCATTTCATATTTCAACAATTATGCTTCATCGACAAATTCAGCCATTTTCAACGCATTAGTTTTAGTTGAGCAGTATAATTTTGTTGTTGTAGCTTATTCCAAAGAATTCACAAGAGATACTGACAATGAATATTACATAAATTACATTTTATTGAACTTCAACCGATCAATGGCACAGTTTCTTCTACAAGTGTGCATGTGTTTTCAAACACACAAAAAACTTTAAATATACGATACAAAATTATGTTAATTTTCGACTGACCTGTGATTTACAATGTACCTTATTTTGTACCTCACTCAGTCTGTAGAAACATTAATCTTATTACAGGCACTTCGATATTCATCAGACAATATTTACCGCCGATGTTGACGCTTTACTTGCTGCTGACTTTCTCTCAAACACGCTAATCGACGTCGGATTGTAAAATTCACGTGCAAATCGAGTCGCCATTTTAAATGTATATAAACTACATTTTACGATGTTTCAAATATTTTTAGTTCAGATTTTTTTTTTACATACTGAGTATGCGTCTTATGGATTTCACGGCGTGTCAGCTCGTGTATCTCTAATTTGCAGCAAACGCTAGCTTTTTTGTGAGAAAAAACATGCGATATTCCATATATATTTATGGTACATTGTGAACGGTAATGTAAGATATAATAATTTGTTAACTAAACAGTTTCTGTCGATTATTTTTTTCAATGAGCTGAATAACGCAATTCGATGAGCGAAGTACAAATAGTGGCTTTAATTCATATGCGCCCGTCCCTGCTAAATGTATTAGAGAATCTTTTCTTTGGTTTTGGGGCATTTTTTCACTAACAGATAAAATTATTTACATTTGTACGTAAACATCGCCCCGTTTGTTCTCAAATAATTTTTATAACTCGCGAGTACAACTCTTTTATGAACTTTCTTCGACATTTGTTTCCAAGTGTTAGCATCATTTTGTCAACATGCATTTACAAATAGGCGGGCCTATATAAATGCGCCAGCTTGTTGAGACTCGCAATTGAAATACACACCGGTTAGAAAGTGTCATCACTGAACGCAATGCTACATCAGCCGTAGCGTATGTACATCCATGCTATATTTGCGATAAATAATGAAACATGAAGGCAAAAAAATGTGCTTCATAGATGACTGTAGAATTCTGCTGAGCTACAGAACTATAGCTTCCCGAAAATATTGCCGGTATTTGCGATCCCTAGATCTATTGTCTATAGTACATGCAAAGAATAACATTATATAGAATGGGTGAATAAGGCGTGTAAAATGCGCATATGAGGAATGGTTAGATACGGCAAAATTAAAATATCATTAAATCTGATACTTTTTAAAAAAAATTATTAAAAACAATGAATATTTAAGGTAACATCGGGTTGTGATCTTTAAATATTTTAAATACTTGCAATATATTGATTTAAACTTGTGTATGAGTGTCAAAACCTCCTAATAGTGTAATTTTTATAACTTTAATGCATTTTCTTTCATAGAGTGGGTCTGAGCTCAATATTTTTTTTTACAGTCTAAATGTGGTTTAATGGATTTTAAACCGATTTTAGTTAACTAAAATGTGGAGAGATGACCTACTACAGTTCAAAAATGTCATTTTGTAGCTCAACAATTGAATGTTTTAGAAATATCATACAAGTCCGTAAATTCGTGGTCATAGTCTCATATAGCATTTCAACAACACACTTTGTTGTGAATGAAATGGCTCAGTGGTTAGAGCACCAGCCACAAGGAAACTTTATAGAACTTGGGTTTTTAGGTTGTGGGTTCGATACCACCAAAACTTAAAGATTTATTATTTTTTTCTTATCTTTTTGAAATATTTCAAACTGAATATAGTTAGAAATTACCATTTTGTAAACTTGTATAATACCATATCAAATATCTTATTCCCCCATCTTCTTTATTAACACAGCTGTACGGTCAGAAAAACGTGCATTTAACTTGAATTTTGTTTGTTTGGTGTTTTTAAAAACTAATTTTGTACAATTAATCAATATTTGTTGTAAGTTTACTAGAAAAGTTTAATGTAGCAAGTAATTTATATGTGTTAAAGTGTACTGAGAAGCGATAAAATATAGCATGTGACTTTCCCGAATTCATTCAAATGATTTGAATAAATATATTGCTAAATACAATAGAACATATGTTTAAAACGTTGATTAATGAAACTGCCGCGACTGAATGTTGTATGCTATTCTTTAAAATTTTCATTCACTTTCGCTGTGAGTAAATGGAAATAATCCACTAAAGTCGAAGATAAAATATTGATTTACTCTTCTGTTTCATGATGACGTGCATTCGAAAAGCAATACCAATTTTATCAAACAGGTTCTTGTAAACCCATTCCGTTTTCTTTACACCTAAATGTATTAACTGACTATGAGGAAAAAATCAAATGTGATGGTCCACAAGACTGCAACTTTTTCCCCGTGAAGAAATTGAGGGAAAATGCTGTCGAGAGGGACAATTAACATGCTATACGTATGCCCAAATAGTTAGTAAAAATAAGTATTTTATCATGCCAAAGCTTTATTTGTTCTCGTTACTTGAGAAATCTACAATATATTTAAAGCACAATAGTCCAATCCACACTTTTCAAAAGTTGTTCCCCTTTGCGGGGTCAACCCACAGGTCAAAAGAGAAAAAACCAAAATTCCCCTTCTTCAAAAAATCAAATATTTGGGCGAACTGTGATAAAATCTCTTTGGATTTGATTAAATATTCATTCAATATGTGGTGGCAACCCATATATTTATTGAGTCATTCAAACGGGGTTTTAATGTCAACTGATATAGATACAAACATATTGATACAAAATATAAATACAAACTTCTATACGACAAAGACTACTGTGATAAATCTTTGGGTTTTCCCCAAAAGATGACGACCAAGAGACACAGCATTTGAAAAGTGTAGGTTGAGATCACAGCTACGATTTCCACAGAATTATCCATGTAGGAAACTCACGACCAGTTGTGCGAGTAAGCGTTAAGTATTAGTGCATGTATGCGATACTGACCGCGGTTTTCGACAAAAATAATTATCATACATCACACATTGTTACGTGTAATATGCCACTCTCAAACGACGCCACCGTCTAACAGTACTTTCAGTACTTTGATTCAAGATCATGACAGTTTAGGCACACAATTTACACAATTAATTTGTCATTTTTTCACGAAATCGATGTCGACATTTTTTGAGCATGCTGAAAAGTCTGATTGCAAACTATATATATATATATATATATATATATATATATATATATATATATATATATATATATATATATATATATATATATATATATATATATATATATATATATATATATATATATATATTAGTTTGATTGAGGCAAATGAGAAAACACATAATATGTAATCGAAAATGCAAACATTTTAATGTTTTTGGGGTAAAAAAAAAATCACAAATTCAAACGTTTTTTCAGCTGAAGTATTCATAAGAGTTCAAAAAATGGAGACACTTCTACTATGGTTCTTTAATATATACATTCATACATGCAGACACATTTTGAGTGTTTTCATTGGATCATTAAACGGAAGAAAAAAACAATCTTTAATCTCTTTTTAGTAAGATTTTGAGTGTTTTCTCTCCATATTTCAAATTCAGATATAATGTACATTTAAACAGACTCATTAAGCGATGTTTCTTATACACCCCTAATCTGTTGCAAAACATAACGATCTTTGTGTTTTAAACGATTAAACAAGATTTATATGCTTTATATTTGATAAAAATAACTATTATAGGCATGAAATATATTCGAAAGATAAAAAAAACAAGGCTCCAATTACTGTTCTTTTTGTTAGCTTCTTGATATTTTCATGTTCAAAGTGACTTCTTTCTATTTTCTCAATAACATAGCTCTTGTTCATGAATGAACATAAGATTTAAAGTCAACAAAATATTGGAAATTACACAAATAAGAAAATGAGTAAAAAAATGCATTTTACTATTAATCTATACTAGTATTATCTAATATTCAAAAGACACTTAAACATTAACGAAATTTTCCTTTGCCATATTCCGTATTATGTTGTGTGTTCTTGTTGATATATTAAGAGAATCGTTTAATAAGATAAATATAGATAGATATACATTTTGAACCATATCTTTGTTTGTAACATCTAAAGCAATCTCCCAGTGGGATTCTAAGCGACCCGTTATATAATTAAATGTATGTATGCACGCATATCATAATAGATTTAAAAAAAGTAAAAACATTTTCTTTTCGGAAGGTCAGGGATATTATTTTTACAAACTTTATTTCAGTTAAATTGATAAAAATCTGTGTGGTCCTGCAAAGACATAAATATGAAACGTTTTGTAACTGTCTGACATGTGACTTATGTCCAAGAGGCCTAAGAAACCTAATTGACTTGACATTTCATTTCAAAAGTTTGAATAAGGTATGCATTGTTGCAACCACTATTGAAATAAAACCACTGTTGAAATAAATTATTTCAATAGTGGTTGGGAATGCATTTAATTAGAAAAATCACTTTGCAACCACTATTGAAATAAAAGCACTATTGAGATAAATTATTTCAATTATGGTTGGGAATGTATTTCATCTAAAGAATCACTTTAAAACCACTATTGAAATACAACCACTACTAAAATAAAATATTTAAATAGTATTCCGGGATGTTTTCCATTTTGAAAATCAATTTACAGACACTGTTGAAGTACAATTTCAATTAAAATTATATTTTCAATCGTAGCTTAGAATGAATTTCTTCATTAATTTACAATTGTGAACATCTTGTAAATTGCCAGAACTTCAATTCAAACCTCCTGTATATTGAAAAATTATTTTTTGATAAATATTATTATAAATATCACTATTAATATAAATTATTTCAATAGGGGTTGGGGGTTACTTCACTACGACCACTATTGAAATATATTATTTCAATAGTGGTTAAGGATGCGATTCATTTCAACCACTATTGAAATAATTCATTTCAATAGTGGTTGGGGATACCTTTTATTTCAACCACTATTGAAATAAAGTTATTCAATAGTGGTTTATGATGCATTTCAGTTTTATGTCTATTATTATGTCTGTTTGGAACACTTTCCTTTCTGCTAGGGGAGTTTTTTAAGAAAAGAAGTATGTCTTATGAGATGATGAATTATGATGTTCTTTGATTTACCTCTATATGGTCATGTTCCCCATACCACCTGTCATCTGGAACCGAAAGTGTTATGCACAGTCGGAATAATAGGCATTAAAAAAAACATCCTACCACTATTAAAATATTTTTTTTCAATAATGACTGTAATGAACCGCATCCTTAACCACAATTGAAATACTTTACTTCAATAGTGGTTGTAATGAAATGCATACCTAACCACTATTGAAATAATTTATTTCAATAGCGGTTATAATGACACGCATACCCAACCACTATTGAAATAATTTATTTCAATAGTGGTTATAATGAAACGCATACCCAACCACTATTGAAATAATTTATTTCAATAGTGGTTATAATGAAACGGATACCCAACCACTATTGAAATAATTTATTTCATTCAATATTGGTCTTAGTGAAGTACATTCCCAACCATCATTGAAATTATTTATCTTAACAATGATATATAAGCTATAAATTATTTTTTAATATGCATGGGTTTTGAATAGAAGTTCTGGCAATTTACAACGTTGTCTTCTAGTACAAATAATTTACAATTTCCATAAAACATGATATATCTATAGAAAGAAAAAGGTAAAGAACAAATATGAAAACATTTCTATATGTTAATCTGCGAGGATTGGTTATTTCTACACAACAGTGAAAATCATAAAATAAGTACATTTACACCATAGTCTTGATTACTATAATCATAAAGTATGCAAGTCTTTAGTACCTTAATTGTGTATTTGAATTGTTTGTTAAATAAAAACAAATGTATATGCATGTTTATCTGCGAGAATTTGTTATTTACTTCTTCATAGTAGTGAAAAGTGTACCATAAAAAAAAAATTAATAGTAGTTGAACTTTAACGGTGTCTGTAAAGTAGTTCTTTATTAAATCATTACTTCAATAGTGGTTGTATTTCAATAGTGGTTGCAAGGTGATTTTTCTAATGAAATACATTCCCAACCACTATTGAAATAATTTATTTCAATAGTGGTTTTATTTCAATAGTGGTTGAAACAATGCATAGCAAAAATGTAATGTTTTATTACTTACGGACGCATTTTCCTATTTCCTCGTTCCATTTGTAATCAACACAGCAAGGTTGAGTTGTTGACCTGAATATTTATTCAATGATCATTAATTATCTAATATAAATCATGCTACTGTACTCGAATAAATAAACCTTTATAAAGTAAAAATAAAGACACTTACCCAACGCATTTACCATTGGCAGAAATACTACAATGGAACATTAGAAGAAAAATTTGTATCACAAATAGAAAAACTGGCATTCTCTTTTCAGTTCCCGTTGGGTGTGTTTTTTAATCTTAAAATAACAAACCTTCCTATTCTGTTTTACACCAGCACTCTAAATTAACAAAGTAAAGCACAATGATGTAAACAAATAGTAAAAATTGCATGTAGATAGACACAAAATGTTAAAATGTTGTTTTCATGGACATTTTGATTGCATCATCACAGATACATGCAAGTTATGCAAGTATTATGCAAGTATTAAAAAAAACAGATTCTGAATAAAACTAATAAAAAACCCATCATTTATCTTGCAAATAAGACATTATTACTTTATTTTTAAGCACTTTGTATTAAAACGTGGAAGTGCATAGAAATAATAAATATTTCGTCGACAACAATAAAACTGCCTGGGTTATGTGATATAATAGGCAAATCGTACCTGAAAATGTTTAATTCATGTCCTATCTGTACCAAAATTAGAGAGTTTAGCGGGTTTTTTTTTTCAAATGTGCACAATTTTTTAAAATTATTTTAAAACATCATAAAAATGTATAAAATTGGCTTTATGGGTATGCTTGACTGCAGTTTCCAATTTAATCTATCTAATGACATGAAGACGAATAAAGTTCACTGGCAACAACATTTAAAAAACAAGCGAAACGAACGTGAACTATGTAGATACATTTATATTGTAACGCATTATTAACACAAGAAGTCCCTTCTCTTTTTTCACATTTTCCAGGAACTTTTATTATAAGATAATAGTTACTTTAAAAGATCGTGAAAATATCCACGATTTGTTCTCAAAATGTTAAGCTTGTTTAATTGTCTTCTTTAGGTTTAACTTCAATGTCTGCTAACGCAAAAATAGAATGCGACGCATAAACATCACCGTATACAATCCATCATAAACTAAATATTGATTACTTCTTGTTTTCTCTCTACTGATGATAAAATTTATTCCTGTTAAAATTATGAACCTGGTATCAAAGTGCATTCAACGACGAAAAAAGTACATATTCCATATATGTATTCGAAATAACGTCACTTGTGTCGATCAATTTGCCGTGTTTATGACAGACTATCATCATTACCATACAGAATAAACGCAGATAATTCCGAAAATAAAGAGATGAACATCTGCAACCAATTGATTTAAACAGCTATTTAAGGTGTAAATTGTCTAAATGGCAGTAAAACCGGTGTTGTTTAGTTCAATTGACAAAGCATAATAAGGCAAATGTACATCATGTATTTTTGTGTATGATCTTTGTAATTAGCTTGAATCATTAAACCAATTAGAGTATCATACATGTAGGTATGCCCTGTAATAGAAAAGCAATTTTAGCAATCTATAAAATTTAAAAAGATGTTCCAGAAATAATTTTATATCAAACATATAAAACTCGAACAAAATATTAAAACAGCCTTTTAGATTATTGAATAGGAATTCAATATTAGGCTAAAAGTGTAATCTCTCTATAATGAATATAATCAAATGTGATTAACTCGTCGCTCAACATAAATGATTTTATATCCTTTTAACAAAAACAGTTGAACAGATATATGCTACAAATCAATATTATCATGTTAGAGTATACAATGAATTACAAGATAATACATTATGACACCATTTTATACATATTCACCAAAACAAATGTCGAAATTATATATTTTTATTTCCCGATGAAGTTACAATCGGCATGAGCTGCAAATTTCTCGCCGGAAATATTTAGTGTGGAATGGTTGTCAAAGTATTGCTCAAATGACACAGTTGAGTGGAATCTGTGGAAAAAGCTATAAATAATCCCTTTTTGAGGCAAACTAGCATCATTGTTTTTTTTGTTTTTTTTTTATTCAGAAGTATGCAACCCTTTACAATATCTGATTGCCCCGGGTCAGGACAAGCAGTTAAAAATCCTAATTAATAAACAGATTATAACAATCGAATAAATTCTAATATTTTACCTCTATATATTTTTGTTTTTGAAAAATTCAACATCAAGTCCATTTCTTTAGAGAGAGACCTTTTGAAAAAATTTAAAAGCGTGTTACATGATTGAAAATTTTCATTCATTCTACATGTCATTTTATATTTATAAATTACATATGATACATATGATATAATTGTATTTAAAAATACTGTTTTTGAATTTTTTTCTAAATAGAATCCTATAATGATGTGTTTCCAGCATACATCGAAATTCAAAATACTATTCAATTTTTGCCACAATCTTTGTACAGATAGACAGTCAAATATAAGGTGCTTAATGTCCTCTTTTTCACATGGACAGAATTCACAATTTGCATTAGACCTTGATTTACATTTGTATTGAAAGGAATTACAATTCAAAATATTATTTAATAACTTATAATTAAATTCACTAAGTCTTTTGTCATACATGTTCTTAACCTTTCTTTCATAAATGTCTTTCCAATTATCTCTACCAATATTATTGTTGTCCTATACAAAGATAAACTGCTATTTATTTCTTAGTAGTCAAATATTTCACCTGATTTATTTTCATCTTATGTGTATATATTATCGGTGAATGTTGAATGCAGAATTGTCATAATAGCAGAAAACTTCACAAATGCTGTTCATATTGCTTTAAAAGATTACAAAAGCTGCAGTAAATGTGCTCTATTAAAGTCAAAGGTAATTCGCTGTAAGACAAACAAGAAAAGATAATTTTTGATGAATAAATACCTTGAAGGGATTTACATATATAATTTGCTTTGGTATATTTCAGTGCATACAGATTGCCTAAAACAATACACTAAACAAATATTGTCTTTCTGGTCATTGAATTAACCACATACTCATTACACATGATCCCTATCGTTTATTTCAGAATACTAATTTGACACGCCATTGAAAGAAAAATGTAGATTTTGGAAGCAAGTTTCTTTTTGGTATAAAAATAGGCTGTTTTCCCCCTTATTAAAAAATAAAAATATAGAAGTGATATGGGTATATGGGGGCTAATCCATATGATAGTTGGTCCATGTAAGGGATGTACTGACCAACGTGTTAGGAACATCAAGGAATTATAAAGATAGTTAACAATTAATCTCCACCGATCACTGCGACAGTCGTTTATCCATCAAGGATTTTCAAACGAGGTAAATCAAAAGTGGAAATTGTTGCATTAATCTATCGTGTTCCGATGGGGCCATTTCGACCTTCGCAATTTTGCCTTTAGGTCGAAGATGCGAGAGTGCGAAGTTGCGAAGGCGAAGTGCGAGATTGCGACGGCGAAGGAGCGAAAGTGCGAAGATGTGACGGTTTACCCTAGATCAAACACAGTAACATTCTCATTTCATTATGCGACACTCCCTGCTCATGCATGGATCTAAAAGGGGAGAGGGGGGGGGGCAGCCCCCCCCCCGGAAAATTCAATATTAATAACTTTACACATGCAGTACCCTTTACTGCATGTGTGAAGTTATGGAATTTATGTGAAAGGATAGATTGTCCGGATCCCATCCCTCAGGGAAATTTAATTTTATTAATTATACATAATAAAATCTCCAAAATATGTCTTGGACACCCCCCCCCCTTGAAAAAGTTATTGTTCTGCGCAGGCTGTTGAAAATAAATTCTAAAAAGTTCATTGTTTGCCTCAGTTGTCCTTTTATACAGCTAAAATTGTCTAAAAACGAGAGCTCCACAATTATTAAAAGGCGAAGGCGAAAGCGCGAAGATGCGAAGGCGAGAGTGCGAAGTTGCGATGGCAAAGGAGCCATACTACTATCGCTCCTTCGCCATCGCAACTTCGCACTTTCGCCTTTGCATCTTCGTGCTTTGCCGTCGCATCTCCGAACTTTCGCTCCTTTGCCGTCGCACTTTCGCACTTTCGCCTTCGCAAATTTTTTTCTTCGAATTTTGAAATAAAACACAATGCTTATATCTATAATTGGACTGCACATTTGAGATGTACTACTGGTATAAAATGTCAATTTGATTTAACGACCCCCCTTCCCCAAAATAAGAAAACAACAACAAAACAGCAAAACAATGCTTTTCATACAAACATATTTCTGTTAGCTATTAAATTATTATATACGTTTGATATTTAACTAAACAGCATAGTAAACACTACTCTGTGTTATACATAATGCATCCCTGGTCACATAATATAAGTTGGTTATTATCCTTAAAGGTGTTATAAAGAAACATCAAGACTATAAGGATATACTCCTGATAAAATGAGAATTCTAATGATAATTAAATTTTATCTAAAATGTGTATCTTGAAAAACAGTGTTGCTTTCATGTCAGTTTTTAGAATGATTTTCAAAGAAATGAGCTCAACGTGTTTGTCACGCCCTTTGCTTATTTTTTTTTACTCATAAATTAAATTATTCTATAAAGTTTACTAAGCCATCAGCACGTTTAATTACTTAAACGTTTCCTTATGATAATTGTATTTGAACAAATACTTGAAAAATCAATTTAGGATCGGTTTGCCAAAAATGAAACACTAAATATTACCATAAATTACGTTAAGAGGTTTGAAAAAAAAATGTTAAAATTTGTTCAGAGCAACGAGTAATGTTAAAATTAACAAGCTATTTGTTAATGTTTGTAGTTACAGTTAAATATGATTTCAAAGGAGGTCGTCGTATGATGATCAGATATGATAAGTGTTGTAGTTGGTTTCAAAAGAAGGCGTTCTTCGACCACATTGCTTTCTTATTAATTGAGTCATAACTATGATAACAAGAAGAGATGCGGTTATTATTGTTGTCAATATTCCAGTATTAGTATCTCCCGAAGAACCCATTGAAGAATCCACCGAAGAATTCTCAAGTTCTTCTCCTTTGAAAAAGATATTGTGTATTTTGAAAATATGTGTTCTTTTGTAATTTTAGTTTCCGTTTTCTAAAAATATATAAAAATGTGCTAACTTCTATACAGATATCAAAAACTATTTCAATTTACCTATACTACCTAGATGTTCCACTTCTGTTACAAATTTGGTGGAAATATCCAAGATGCATCCTCTTACATTGCTACAGATTGTCTCGTTGCAATCACACTTGTTTTGACATAGTGGACCAAAGTTAGGATATCGGCATGGCTTTAAACAATTGAGCCCATGATAACCAGCATTGCAAACTATTTGCATTTCCGAAATGAAAAAAAAGAAAACGTAGAATTTAAAATGATACAAATGCATTGTCATTCACATAATTTAGAAACTGGCTTACGTGCAAAGAGTGAAGTTTTGAAAAAACAAAAACTGATACAAATACCAAACATACCTTTTATGAATGTATACCGGGTATCATTCAAGGGCCCATTTTACACAAATGTTTGTAATCACGCAATTGAGCTAAGGAAAATAGATGGTCGACAAATTACCAAACACATCTGCCATATAGCCTTAAATATGACAATATTTGCCCTACATATATCGAAGGAAAAGAAATATCAGAAAATTTCAACTTTAAATTTGTATTTTTTTCTAAATTTTCAAAAGACCTTTTGATCTAAAGAAAATCAGTATAGTATATAATAGTTTGAATGAATTTATTTTTGCATAAATTCTTCCATTAACAATCCGATTTGGAAGGTATCAAAAGAATGTATTTTCATTCTAAGCCTCAATTTGCAAAAATTGTGGCCTGGTTAAAGGAAACATGTATATAGTGAATTCGCTATAGATTTTATTACGGATTCGTTATATGGACATAACGAATTACGGATATAACAAAGTAAATCCATTGGTCCTTAGGACTTCGCTATAACCTAGTTTTACGTTATACAATTTGTGATGACCATCTAGCGGACCTAATTTAGTTCAATCTCATTATAATGAGATTGAACTAAATTAGGTCCGCTAGATGGTCATCACAAATTTTATAACGTAAAACTAGGTTATAGCGAGGTCTTTCACAATTTGCTATGCGATTGATATCGTGGTTTTGATCGTATATCATTCGTAGCTGTCATATCAATTTTCATTAGATTTCAAGGGTTGTCACATCAATTGCGTCGATCGTAAAAATCGTTTTAGTGTCCTTATGCTAAATGATAACTGTCAAAGACGTATTTCTTATGTACCATTTTCTCCCAATTCTTTTTCTCTTCTTCTGGCATAATTCATGTTGCATCCCAAGATATTGCTACATATCTGTTTACTACAGTTGCACTTGTTTCGACATTCAACACTATAACTTGGAAATCGACATGGGTTTGAGCAATTGAGATGATTAAATCCAGACCTACATTCTACAAAAAAAGGAACAAACTAAAAATAATTTTAAAAACAGTGAAATGTACATACATGTAATACATAGAATACAACACACTGTTTAAATGAATGTGATGAAGACATCAACGATATCACGAAACATTTTTGTGTCAAACAAAGATGTGTTGTTTGACACGAGGTATTTCTCAATTTACGTTTATCCATAATTGATAATTTTCAAAATAGACCATTTCTGCATAAAGCATTTTTCCACGCATATTCATGAAATAAATAACCTCTATCTGCTCGAAATTGAACCACCTGAGCCCTTCACCTTTGTACAGTAAAACATCACATAACAAATAGGTATGAAAATCATTTATGTTCTTTCTATTCATTAAAATTTTGTTTTTTCTACTATTGCCGGATATATTTTAATTAGTTTTCGAGGGACTGAAACGTTTACATGTATTTGCTTCTTTCAAATGTTATTTCCAAAAGATTTTTTTCATATTAGACATTTTTGAAATTATATTTAAATCATTTTTCAAGATAATGACAGTTTAAGCACACAGTTCACACACTTCTTTTGTCATTTTTTCACGAAATCGATGACATTTTTTTCAGCATATATATATACACAGTGGGGCCTGAGATATTCGGACGCCAAATAACCGGACGCTTCAGTTTACGGACGATTTTATTTGGGAACAAATTTTTTTATACGTTACTTTGTCTCATTTATCCGGAATTCCGCGTTCCGGACCAGGACGGTCTGTTTTTACCACAAAACACTGATTTACTACTTATCTTGCTTCATTTAACCGGACGGGAAGATTTGATGATACCCTACTCAGTACAAAAGATTTTCCATGTCAATTAAGTTTCATACCTTTTTAACGTGCTAGACCCTCATGAGTAGCTTGTAAACTAACACACTGACTTCCCAAATCACTTTCAAAAATTGGAAAATTGCGAACAACAGTGTATCACAAACATATCACACATGGACACAAAGATTTTAGCTAAAATCGGTTATCATTATTGTCCATTTAATATATCATGACAAAATAATAAAAAAACCAGAGGTTTTTTTTTTATTTTTAAAAACTTTTATATGAACAGACATCTCTAGCATGTAGTATCAACACTGGGAGTCATTGTATACAAATACATTATCATTCATGACTACAATAGACATATTTAAGATATCCGAATGCTTCACCTATCCGCATGATTGGACTTGGGAAGGAAAGCGTCCGGATAATATATATATATATATATACCTTCCCATAGTGAATAATATACATATATATAAAGCACAGAGGAATTCACTTTTGTTGGAGCTCCACCTCCGCCCCGACCGAGGCTTGAACTCACGACCTCTGGAACCCATTCTACTAGCAGTGAGCGGCCACCGCGCTACCCACTCGGCCATCTAAACAAGACAAAAGTCGATGACGAACGGAACCTACTGCGCTGGCCGCGCACTACACAGTCGCTTGAGATACAGGTGGAATACAGTTAAACGACAATTTGCTCACTGCTAGGAGAATGGGTTCCAGAGGTGAAAGTGAATTTCTCTGTGCTTTATATATATCTATATCATTCACTATGGGAAGGTATATGTTTATTTGAGAGTTATTGCAATGTTTGTACTAATTATATATATGTGTATCTATGCAATGTGTATTGTTCCGATCCTCTCAAATTGTCGTTTAACTGTATTCCACCTGTATTTAAGCAACTCTGTAGTGCGCAGCCAGCGCGCTAGGTTTCGATCGTCATCGTAAGCAAGATTTTTCTTGCCTTGATGGCCGAGTGGGTAGTGCGGTGGTCGCTCACTGCTAGGAGAATGGGTTCCAGAGGTCGTGAGTTCAAGCCTCGGTCGGGGCGGAGGTGCAGCTCCAAGAAAAGTATAGATATAAATTTTTTAATTGACATTCATTTTAATAACAGGGTCTTAAAACTTATAGTGAGTGCAATCATATTCATAATCAATTTATGATACTTTCACAGAGAATGTGAATCGTTTTCTTTAATCTTAAATGTCGTGAAAAATAGATTCTATAAGATGAATGATTCTGCCTTCAAATAATCAAACTATACATTTGTTTTACTTGTAAATTTCTGTCACCTGTAACTTGCTGTTTGAATTTGATTGAGTCCATTGAGAAAACATATAATATGTAATCTGAAATGCCAATATTTTAATATGTTTTCGGGGTGAAAAAAAATCACTTATTAAAACGTTTTCCAGCTGAAGTATTCACAAGGGTTAAAAAAATGGAGACACATTTCTGTGGTACTTTAATGTATACATCCATACATGCGGAACTATTCTGAGTGTTTTCATGGGATCATTATACGATAAAGAATATAAAAAATCCTTAATTCATTTTTAGTACGATTTTGAATTCAATTATGTTTTCTCTCCATATTTAAATTCAGGTACAATGTACATTTAAACACACTCATTAAGCCATGTTTCTTACACCCCTAATATGTTGCAAAACATTACTATTTTTGTGTTTTAAAAGATTGAAGAAGATTTATATGCTTTATATTTGATAAAAATAACTATTATATGCATTAAATGTATTCGATAGAAAAATAAAACAAGGCTCCAATTACTGTTCTTTTTGTTGGCTTTTTGATATTTTCCTGTTCAGAGTTTCTCAGTAACATAGCTATTGTTCATGAGTGAACATATGATTTAAAGTCAATAAAATATTGGAAATTACACAAATAAGAAAAAGAGTAAAACAATGCATTTGACTATTAATCTATACTAGTATTTTCTAATATTCAAAAGGCACTTAAACATTAACGAAATTTTACTTTGACATTCCGTATTATGTTGTGTGTCCTTGTTGATATATGAAGAAAATAGTTTAATAAGATAGATATAAATAGATATACATTTTGAATCATATCTTTGTCAGCAGTTAAGTGTAGCACCTAAAACAATTTTCCTGCGGGATTCTAACGGACCCGTTATATTATTAGATGTATGTTTACACGCATATCATAATAATATCATCAAATGTACTTGTGTTTTTACAACAAAATGACAGAGAGTTAGCATCCAGAATTAATTTTTTCGATTTGGATGATGCAGAAAAGAAGAATATAATCTCTTTTTCTTGAAACACGCATGTCAAATAAAAAAACCCTGTTCCAGATGTTATTGTTTACCCGATCGTCCGCTTTGTTATACAACCATGATTGTATGTTTGTTAAATATTTAAATTTACCTTTGCATATTCCTGCAACATTGTCCCAATATCTATCTAAAGGACAAATCAAAGGGCTTTTTCTGCAAAAAACCAAAGAAACCAAAAAATTAAGGACGATGATATGAAATTAAATCTATTAATTAACTCATGATGAAAACCAAACATCATACTTACGATGCTGGTACAAAGGAAGAAGCTGTTGAAACGAAAAACAAAGAATAAATCATATAAATATTCATTATAGTTTTTTTAAAAATCTCATCCAATATCGATCCTGATGGTGTTTGACATAGAAGATTTATCAATGAGGAAAATCATTGACTGAGGATAACGGAAGTAATTAGTTTTATTCTACGTATTTTAGTTAGTAAATTGTCTTTTGATAATATATTGAATTATTCTTGAAAGAGTTAATCGAGCAAAGAAAAAATTATATTGTTAAAACCTCAATTCATATATGCAGCTTCCATCGTCAGGATAAAACGCTTATACTATATAGAGTTTATTTAAAGTTCTTTTGAATAGCAATAAAGCAAACATATTATAAGACTACTGATTGTGTTTAACTAAGCATAGACACAGTACCTGTTGAGCCACAGGAGTTAAAATTAAATTGAATCATATTCAAAGTGTAGATTTGATATTTTTTCTTCATCATTACAAGCTATTTGGTGTTTACTTAAATATTGTATGATTGAATATGTCGTAATGTAGTTAAACCACTCTAAAGTTACGATATTTTAGCGACCTGAAACATGGGAATGTGCGGTTCTATACTTATTGCGAAACGACACATAGCTAGTTCTTTTCGAAACATTCATACAACCACTTTTTAGTACACATATATTTTGAACTTTAGTACACTTTACTTGTTACTCTTATGCTCCATCAAGGAAACATTGTACATGATTATATGCATTGGTCAGCTAGTTCCTCTTTCAATATATTTTGTCGACTCATATCGAGTTTAACTTTATAGAGTGTTTCTATAAATGAATAATGATTAATATTACCGAAGTTTCGAATGATTTTCATGGTTTTTATTCAGACCAAAATAAATACAATCTTCTTTTTTTTTCAAACAAGTCAGAGTCTGGGATCGAATATGATTGATAGTCTGATTAATATACAAATGATACTTCACATCCAGGCTTCATTGTTCTACAATGTATTTCAAATGATTACAGTAATTTCTAAGTTTCGTATTTTATTGTGTAGTGACCAAAGGTAATAATAGTTGTTATATTGACCGCATGTTATTACTGTCATTATATTGACTGATCATATTGGCTGATAAATGAACATAACTTTGCTAGTTTGACTTGATGACATATTTTCTTCAAGTATTATTTAATTCAACTTAATTTCTATTGCACTTGTGAAAGTAAAAGATTTAACTCATGAAATTAATCATTAGCTAAGAGTAATAGAAGGCATTAAAACCTAAAGACAAAGGTCTGCAGTTACTACTTTGTAATAAAAATGACATTTTGAAAGAAGAAACTTTATCAAGGCAGCGAGTATTTCCATTGATTTTTTCTTACTTTTACCAAATTGATTCATCGTATTTTCTATGTATAACATTAGTTGGATTATATACCTCATATCTGTGCTGAGGTATGACCTTAAGCTTCGCCTTATGATACAGATTCAAAGAAATTGAACTTTACTCAATCGAGAGAAGTGTTAAACTTTTGCGGGAAAACATATTCTTCCCATCCATGAAGATTGGCACTTATCCACCCCTATGAAGTGAACCGTCCAGATCTATTCCCAGGACCTCCCACGCGATCACATGTTGGTAAGGGTTATTATAATGCGTTTCCATCAGATGTGATTGCTGCATGTTTCTTTTAAGAATATGTTGAAAATACACTTTAAACATTCCTAGCATTTAGTTCCTGTAAACAGGTGTCAGTTTTATTTTTGTGTTTGTTTGATTGTTTTTTCGTTGGTTTGTGAATTGACGAAGCAAGTGATCATTTAATGCAGTTAATTGTTATTTACAATGTGTGTGTAAATAGCATTCATACAAATTTAATGTGATATTTTCAAACAAAATTTACTCACATGAATTCTCAGCATAATGGTTTTCCGCAATAAGATTTCTTCCTAACTCACTCCATATAAATTTCTATTATATTACCATCATACTGAATATTCATGAGTGTTCGTTGCTACTTAAAGTTGATAGCTTTAATTTGTTATTTTTACGATTTTTATATTAAAATGACAACCTTACTGTTAAAATTGGGGCATACATTAGAGAAATAATCTAATGAAATAAAAATGAAGAATTTGTTAAATATCCTATTTAAACTGTTTTGATTTAATAAGAATAAAAATAGATTAATATGCGAAACTTAACAAGAAACATATATAGTTAGCAAAAAACCTTTTATTTCTGAATTGTCTGATGCTAATCACTAATATATATATATATCACGATAAATACACAATTGCATGCCCCAAATAACACATAATGATTAAAAGAAACAAATTGATCTACACAAAAATAATTAATTCCTAATTTGATTTATATGAAAATAAATTTTTCATCAAATAGTTATTTTTAAAACGAAAGTTTTTCTTACAGAAATCTAAAAATTTCTTCATTGAAATCGGTCTCTTTGAGTTAAAAAAAAATTACTTAACGGCCGATATGGGTAGAAAAGTAGATAATCACATGTTTACGTTAGATATTAAAGTAAAATTTTATGTTTATTCATATTTGTTAATTATTTTTTGAAACGTAACAAAGCAAAATGCTTTTTTGGAATGTATTTTGGTCTGTAGACATACGTCTTCCCCATGAAACGACAAATTCTTTGGCATGAATATGCTTAATAACAATATATAAAACCCCCCAAATATTTTTATTTGTTTTACGGGGGAAGGGGGTAGGAGGTGTTTTAAAAAAAAATTGAGTTTTTCGTTAGTTTCTATTATGAAGTGAGCTATTTTAACCCAAAATACAAAGTTATCCCAGTTATTGCTCTTTGTTTGACCAAATCATTCATATTTAATTATATATAAATGTATACGTTATTTAAAACAATAATTTGATTAGTCAATTATAAAACAAAAACACGGCTAGACAATGCTTCTAGAAAATCCTTAATTTTTGGAGTTTTAACGGACAATTTTGAATATTTGATATAACGTTTGTTTAGATTAAGGTTTCCTTATTGATATATTTTAATTATAGAACACATGGTTTTACTAAAAACTTCTATAATAGCTTGTATTGTATGCATTATGGTTTGTTCAAATATAGTTCAATTCTACAAGTTCAATTTATCATTGAAACTGACTAACCTCACAATAATGAAGCTATCATATTTCTGAGTTGAATTTAATTAGTTCCGTTGATTTACAGTTGAATGGTTTCCTGTTATATGCATTTCCTATGTTAACCATAAAATCTAATTATTTTTAAACATATTTCAAAATAAAATGTGAAAGATGCTGAAAATGTTTCTGATTGTTTATTTTTCATTTTATTCTTTTAAGGTTTATGATTTTTTACAATTATCGTAAGTCAAATTTATCTACTCGAATATATTTTTTAACATTCCTCGTCTTTGCTTAGTTATATTTGTTTCCCAGGATCATGTCTACACTTTGTTTACCTGGCAAATATTGGGACAATACGATGGAAATTTGCAGAGGTACATATAACTCTATGTAATAACTGTTACTTTATGAATATTCTTTTGCATTAATACTTTGTGCTTTAATAAAGATTCTAATCATTTTTAAGAAATACAACTACACATTACTATAACATTAAATTTTGTGAATACATTTTTATCCGTATACATAACTTGGTTGATTTTTGAATTTTTAAAGTTTTGTTGCTTCAAGTTTTTTAATTACTGATGGACAATTGATTAGATTAGAGAACGGTGGTAGTTTTGTCACTTAAAAGAATCAAACAATAATATCTTAGAAATGTACTTGGTAAACCAAATTAAAGTAATGCCAGTAGCAAACATCTTGTATTTAGAATGTTTTAAAAACCCTATGGGTCTTGATAAAAGGTTGCAAAACCTTTTCCTAAAATTATTTAATGCAACTATTTGAAAGAAACCTCTCAGATTTCTAAACTTTTACCAATTCTTGTTTACATAATTTGAATCTTGTTTACAATGTATCATGTTGTTTATGTAGGGGGTATTAAGCAAGAAATTAACCACGGAATAAGGTTCAAATTATGTGTATTGATAGCACTTTTTATGACATTCGGTATAATTTGTAAATTAAATTATGTTTCAAAATAATAGACTATTTCATAAATTTCACCCGTGTATTTGCCTCCTCATAGAATGTAGTCCTGGATTTTACGAGAAGAATTGCTCTAGTCCTTGAAGATATCCTTACTATGGGCTTTCCTGTCAGAACAATTGCCAATGCAGTAGCGAATTTTGTAGCAATGTATTGGGATGCCACAGTGATAGTATCAAAGCATTGAATATAGTTAGAAAGTTTATATCACAAGGTAAATATGAACGTTATTTTTCATTTCAAATAAACCACAACAATTAATTCTGTAATAGAATCAAGATCAACATTCTCAATTTCTGATATAAAGATATATTGGGATTTTCAATGTTCGTAAAACATAATTTCGCTATATTGTTTTGGAACAATTTTGTTATTTTTTAATTTCAATATGCATAGAATGTCCTGTTGGCTTTTATGGACCCACTTGTTCAAAACCATGTCGGTTTCCAAATTATGGATTAGGATGTCAAAGAATGTGCAGATGCAATGAATCGGACTGCAATAATATAATAGGATGCACCGTTGGAATGGATACAACTGTAGTTACAGAGCCTTACGAAATAGGTTATGATTTAATCATTTTGAATATACCGAAAATCGTACTATATGTTCTTTTCTTTTTAAAGGGGACCAGTTTAAAAATTCCTCGATGGTGGTGAGAATTGTGATATTAGCATCAACAATAACGAGTGCTTTGCTCATCATACTATTAATTATAGTTGTAACTGTTTTAATAAGGAGACGATTAAGACGGAGAGTTTTTACTACTGAAAACCGTTCTAACATATATTACATTTGACGATTCAACGATGCTAGCAGTTGTTTCTAATGTTCTTAATGTGAGCCTAGGTAAAATGTAAAATGTGTTGTATTTTTTAATCAGATCGATTGTATTATAAATGACTAATGGACTTCTGGTACATTTTGGAAAAAAATGCTTGAAATTTTTTTATGCTCTGGTGCTGATTAGAATGTAAAAAATTATTGATCTTTGAAATTGTTATCGCAAAAGATCATGTTTTTTAATATATTTGAAATATTGTAAATTACTATAAAGACTGTCATTAGTTTTCATCAACACATCTTAGAATGTATTATTGATTACATTTTTGTTTGTACATATTGATGTATTCATATTCATGTTTGGATGTTACTTATATATTTGTAGGTTGTATATTATAAATGCAATTTTTAAACCAAATTATAAACCATCAAAAATTTAATATAATAGTGTTGACTTCCAAATGTCAAACTATTTTTGTCATTTGACATTGAACATATAAAACTATGAAACCACCCAATTACATATATAAATACTACAGTGCATTTAAAATCAAGTTAAAGACCATCTTTATTTCGTTAGACGTCGTCATTTGTAAAAAAATGTTTTAAGAAAATATATTTATAAAAACATATATTTGCATTTGATTTATAAAGTCTAATCATTTATGCTAGAATAAATGTGAGGATTTGTTTAATTTTTTATGTCTTTCAGAAGTAATTATTATATATCGGTAATGCCTTTTCTATTGTCAATGTGAAATTGTGAAATTGTTATCAAAACATGGTGTATTTGTGTTATACACTCAACAGATTATTATAAAGAGTTTGTTTTGTTGTACCACTAACTATAACCACGTTAATCTATTTATCATAAAATTATAGGTGTGTAGTAAAGACCGACCCGGTATTTAAAGTGTCTTAGAAAACACTTTAAACCACAACATTATTGACAACGTTACAAACAATTTAAATTTTGTAAAAGTGTCTGAAGGGCCGACATGGCTGAAAGCGCTAACAGTAAACAATTTATTTAATTTAGACTGTCGCATTATATATATATATATATATATATATATATATATATATATATATATATATATATATATATATATATATATATAAAAGCACTAAAAATAACCAACGACACGAACAATAAAGTACAATATTGTCAAATTTTCGGGACGAAAATTTGACAATATTTTACTTTATTGTTCGTGTCGTTGGTTATTTTTAGTGCTTTTTTATATCTCATCTTATAACCGTGTATCTTTTAATCCGACACTATAGATAACGAGTGTTGTTGGTTTGTTAGTGCTTCTTATATATATATATATATATATATATATATATATATATATATATATGAGCATCAGTACCGTTACTTTTTGAAGAAATGCTTTTAGTTATGAACAAATACAAAAAAAAAAAATGATAATTTTAACGAGTGAAAATAACTTCTCTTCTCTCAAATTATATGCAATTTTATTTACGATTAATAAATGCGTTGCAAATGTAACCTGTTACCGCTGGTGTACTTTGCTACATTCTAATACATTCAATTTTTTGTCTGCAAATGAATAATAAAGCTTGATTTTATATAAGTCAATGATAGAGGTACAATAATTTTGCATGATGTTAATGAAGTCAATGATAGAGTTTATTCTAATAAGTACGTGTACCTGCGCAGTTAGATTACATTATCTGACTGTTAATAAAAAGTTATTTCCTCATTCCAACCGTTTGATACATCTAAAAAAAGAAGCTCAACAAAATAATTTTATTAAACTTTTACATTTAGTTTGTACATCTGACTTTTTATTTTTGTAAATTGGAACTTTTTCTTATTTTATTCATTAAATATAATTCTATTATCATCAAAACATTGGGATTTGTGTTCATATAAAACAAATATTGATATTTTTATTATCGAATGTTATAGTAACATATCTTTAAAACTTTGCTAAAAGGTAATAATTGGGTTTACTGTACCTTTAAATAATGTTATTTGTTTTAAACCCAGATATGATTTTTATCTGCACTGTTATATGTTTTCTCTCCTTATTTACTCCTTATGTTTCTTTTTACAATGATTTAGATGATTTTTCCCACCGCTGTACATTAGGTCTTTTCGGTTAATATGATTTACCTGTATGGAAATTAATTTAGCTGTTGGTCAACCAGACAGTCTCCTGGTATATTGCATGCATATCTAGATTAGGTTTTGTATGCTGTAAAAATAAGACTTCTATAAATTGTCATTCATTTACTAAACATTTGAATCTAATTTACAAAGTACATCGATTAGGGTAATCATACAATGTACTCATAATCATACTGTTAAACCATAACCCTTGTTATTTTTACGTTAAAGTGTATCTTAATCCTAATACGTTAGTTGTAGTCAGTGTTTGTATAAATAGCAGACCTACCAGGATTATTCTTCGTAAAAATATTTCAAACAAGATTCAAGGCATCTTATCTATCTATCTATCTATCTATCTATCTATCTATCTATCTATCTATCTATCTATCTATCTATCTATCTATCTATCTATCTATCTATCTATCTATCCATCCATCCATCCATCCATCCATCCATCCATCTATCTATCTATCTATCTATCTATCTATCTATCTATCTATCTATCTATCTATCTATCTATCTATCTATCTATCTATCCACTTTTACAACCTATGGGAATCGTACATGTATACCGTAATTAACAATGGCACGACTTCCCTTAAAGTTTTAATTAAAAAAAACTTCCCCTCGAACGCTTTCCTTTCCGTGTTGAGTGCTTGACAATGTGTTTTGTCCACATACGTGATCGGCCTTTGCTTATTTTTAATTTATAGATGGTGAACCATGTTTAATCAACTTACGAGCATATGTTTACTGTTGTATTTAAATGCAGAGGTATTCTGCTCGAGGTAAGGTAATTTTTGGTTTTAAGCTCACCCTTCTTGACAATTATACATTATAGCATAATACACGTTAAATACGTGCTTTGACTTGAAAATGTGTACATGGTATTCTCTGTCAACTTGCAGCTCAGCCAAACAGTGCCCATCGGATAAATACTATAATCCAAAGAATCACAACTGTACTGGTAAATATACAGAAACGTTTGAATTATCAGTTATATGCATGCTTCAATCAAGTAAATACATTGATCATTCCCTAGGTAAGATATAAATGTATATATACAACTAATTGTCCATAATTACTGTAATACAATGAAACAAAAATTGATTTATAATTAAGAGTAAAATGTTAAAAAGTGCGATCAAAGTAAAGACAAATTTCTTACCCAAAGCATATTTTGGTTACATTTTCATTCTGATATACGATGGGTTTTTAATTAATATAGTCACAATCAAATTCTATAAAATACAAGGTTCAATTGGCCTTTTGATTTTTTTTCACACATAATTTGGTTCATATTATATTCACGGTCGTTTATCTGACCACGTTCTATCATCGAATAATCCTTTGAGAAGCTGATATATAACCCCTATTCAAGACATATGAAGATATGACTGGTCAGTCATTATCCAATAAGGCTGAAATTAGAGGCTACATAAAAGCATGTGTCAGACAAGGTAAAGACTTGAATGAAATTTCAAAGGACTGTGTACGAAAACAAGTGTATGTCATTGAAACCAGTTTACAGGTAGGTTAGCTAATTTAAAAATCGCCAAACAGACTTTAAGGATATCAACGTCTTGCGCACATAGTTTGAATGGATGCAATATTTGAAAAAATATAACCGATCACCTTGGCCTCCAAACGGGTAGTGCAAGATGGAACCCTCATCTATTAACAAAAAGAAACAAAAAAAAAAACCAAAAAAAAAAAAACCAAAAAAAAAAAAACGATTGCAGGTTGAAATGAATAAAAACTACTTATAATAACAGGAAAATTGATTACAAGATGAGTTTGACTAAAACGGCAAAACAGCCTTTTATAACAAAATGACACCAAAGTACAAAAAAAGTATCATACGGAATTTTCTTTAAGGTCAAAATCTAGTAAATGATTCCAGAATGTCTTTTTGGCACTAGAACCATTATGACGTCATAATTGATTTGAAGAATCTTTTTCCCGTACTTTACGGCTTCGAAGGAATCATATAGAAAATTTAATAATTTCTTGTCATTTTATGTTAAATCATGGGAAAAGTAATCGGGATATATTTAATTTGACATTTCAAAGAGGAGGTTGAGAGCTTGTTTAATTCCGTTTTTTGGGAGACTGTATGCATTCTTGATATATTTTATTAGTCAAAAATGGACAAAAACTCTGAAATTTGTTCCTCAATTCCTTCATATTTCATTAAAAATGACAATTTAAAACATGATTTTTCATTGTGTTTACCAAAACTTTTTGCCCCGGTACACCCTATCAAACAAAGATATTGTTATGAATCATCATTGAAAGAATTGATATCTTAAATTTTATGAACCTGTAGGTACCTTCATTTACTAGATCTTGATCTTAATATTAAAATTCCTGCAATTTCAGTTGCTAGTTTAAAAGACAAATCAATCACCGGACATGTATACAGATATTATGTGCTAAAGAAAATTAAGAAACGTTATAAAGGGAATAAATCAATACCTGGAATTTGCATTATTCGACTTCATTATGAAACGCCCCAGCACATAAATTCCAAACTGTGAGATTATTCTTTGAAAAAGAAAAAAATCATGTTTTGTCCATCCTCTCTTTTCATCCAACTTTTTTCCCTGTGATTTGTTTTTGCTTTGGGCTCTGCCATTCATCAGTACATGAATCCCTATTCCCTAAAACATTATATAAATGCATACAATGCTTAGATAAATCGTTTAAAAGTATGTGTGTCTGTTAAAAAGAGAATATTTTTAAGGTAACCATTAAAATTGAGTTACATGTGTATTTTTTTTAACAACGATGACACTATTTGATATTTACTTTTATGTTTGCATTGGAAATATCATACGTTCATTTTCCTTCGAACACATTTAGCTAATTTATGCGCCATTAGCCCAAATATCAACGTCATCCTTCGTTTTGAGTACATTTATTTTTGTAAGAAGAAATGAAACGTTCAATCTTAAATGACAAATTTGATATGTTCTGAAAAATAATCATTAAATCATATTTACTCGTTGATAAGAACAAATTTTTCTCTGCAAAGTTTCTGGCCACTATATTCTAAGTCGTAGGAAGCGAACTAAATAAAATGTTAGGTATGGCTGTCCCATGCATATTTTATATCCCTGACTAAGTGTCGCCCTACATCAACGGTAAAGACACACATTTCATACAAATAGACATCAATATGACTATAAATTTAAGCATTAAATGCTTACGCGCGGTATTCAATTTGTCAACTTTGCTTAGTGTGTTATAGGACCGAGGATATTCATTTAATGCTTCATTAACGCCCATATACAATAAGAAGGGCGTTCACTGATTAAAAATGAACAATATTTTCAATGACATATAATGTATGCAAAAGACTCTCCCGATTATTGTACATAAATACGATGATTCAATTTTATATAAGAATCATAGACTAGAAAAAGGAGTCCAGCCACCCAAAGTCACTTATTTTCTTTTTATTTCATACATGAATACACATACAAGTCCAATGGTACTAAAATCTTTATGTTTAAGTAATGTAGAAACCATTAATTTTAAAATCCTTTAACGATGTCAAATGTTACCATGGAAACCGCTAAATACGAGGATTGATCCAAAAGTAATGTCACAGATGCGATAAAATCGTTAAAAATCCAAGTAAAGTGAAAACAATCCGCGCTGTAAGAAATCTATCTAATCTAATTCAGACTTGAAAATTTTAATGCATTATTATAAATATTTCTCAAGATTATATACTTTGTAGAGCGTGAGGTAAGGATAGTCGCCGCACGCTAGCGACGTCATTTTAAAACTTTGGCGTTCTGGTAGAATTTTGTAATTTAGTACTCTATATTAATTCGCCACTATGCTATATTTTGCATTTGATAAGCAATTTTTTTTAATAAAGTATCTCATTAATCTTTTTGTAATCGATGGAGTAATATATTGGATTATTTAATGTGCGATCAGTTTGTCGAGGTCTTTTCAAGAAGTCATGAACGTAGCTTTATAATATAGCCATTGACATAAGAACCCAGTTTTAACTTCCCTTCAGAGCAAATGTCCTCTATCTATGGATTTTTTTTTTATTAACATGACATATGCTTTTATTAGGTATTGGAACAACGTTAACGGTACACTGTTCACTCGCTCTCAATTTTAGATTGATATATCAATTCCAGTAAATTTTCTAATGATTTCTATACATCGAAGCAAAAAAAATCCATCGTATCACTATTCGCATGTCCAGCTTTTTTATCTCTTGATCTAGAGACAAACGACATTGCGAAAATATCTGAAATGCACGGTAACGGTCCCTAATTTTTCAAAACAGTTTGAAAAAGTTTATAATATATCTATTTTAAAATATTGTGTTGTTTGAGGCTTTTTTAAATTTTGAAACATCTCATTTATTCATATATACAAACTTAAAAAAAAAGAAAGATGTAAATTCGTGACGCGGCGATGTCACGATTATATCATGCTTTAAACATAAACATCTGTATAAGTATTCAACGAATTTAAATAAAAATTTTAATTAGAATTTAAAAATTGATAAGGAAAATGTTGATGTATTATTGTACACAATACAGCGCCAATGAGAAGGGCGGTGCATCGTATGACATTACTTTTGGATCGACCCTTGTATATGTGAAAGTGTATCAATACCTGGAAATACATACCATAAAACTAAAGTTTTGTTTTCGCATCAGTGTATTTATATATTTTTGTTAATGAAATGACATTTACCATAAAATATATTGCATTTAGGTCAATTTGTAATTAATTAATACTTATTATGCAGTATATTGATTCTCATCTTTCTTCACTATTCAATATTTTTTACAAATACACGATGCAAATCATTTTGCAATCGACTTACATCCATTTCAGTGCATTTGCTTTTTTTTTAGGTTGTCCCTCGGGCTACTATGGATCAAATTGCTCAAACTCTTGTCGTTATCCTAGCTATGGTGTAGAGTGTCAGGAAGAATGCCATTGTCTAAAGAAAGCATGCGATCACGTCATTGGATGTTTAGACTATGCGTTTGATGGTAAAGAAAGCGAAAGAGAAAATGAGAAAGAGGGATACTTGCTATTAAAAATATTGCTCCTTTTAAAAATACCTAAACTAAATGTAAGGTTCTGAAAAAATCGATTTTATAGATTAATATTAATGTCAAATCATGCCTTATCAATATGCATTTTCATATTTATAAAACAGGGACTATAAAATATGCAGTCATTAAAGATAACTTCAGAAACCTTAAAATTAACTTATTCAGAACCATAGGTGATAAGGACTAAATAATCAAAAATATATGTTTACATGGTATGAAGGTTTTAACATCAATTTAGATTACAATCTAAAGACTCTGAAAATTAATTACATGAATACTTTTTAAGTCACCTCGGTACATAGGTGACCCATTGCGTCATGTCTTCGTCTGTCGTCTTGCAATGTGCGACATGCGTCGTAATTTAAGAATTTTACTTTTTTAATCAATTTCGTTTTGAAAACTACAAAACCAATTACCAATTTTGGTTTGAAGCATTTCTTGGATATTAAAAATAAGAACTGTAAAATTTCTGACCATACCACTCCCTCTGTATCTCATTAGCGTAGTCAAACAAACAAAAAATGTCCAAATTTTTAAAAATGTTCTTCTGAACTTCAACACATGTTAGAAGAAAAACTAATTGCGTGATTATATGTAAGACGTTAATGAAACCCTCTACAAAAATCGTGATGCTCCTGACTCGGGGGTTCAGGTGTGGCTAATATAACTGAACAGTGAAAATGTATTTTATTTTAGAAAACCTTCTCTTCATTAACAGCAGAGGAAGGTAAACTTAATACATAGCTATAATATTCCTAATTTTGAGAGTCATGACCCCTGGGTCAAAGGTTCAGGACCACTGGGTAGGACCTGTATCACCATATAGTGAAAATATATTGAATTATATATTTTTACTGTACTTTCAGCGTCGTAGGATAAAAGCTAAACACATTTTATGTACATAATGTACTGTTCTACGGATGATAAATTGCAATTATGAATGGGGTTGACGCTTTTTATTTGGGAAAGAAGTGACAAATGTGAAATTATAGTGAACATGTATTTTTTTTAGCTCCTTTTAGTCACTTTGGTAACCCATTGCCACATAATCACAGGACATCTACTTTAATTTCAAATGCGCTGTACGCCTGTAGAGAAAACATAGGTATGCATGTTGTATGTATTAAAATTATAACTAAATATTATATAAAATTGACTATTAAAGACATGCAGGTCTCCTTTTCTTGAGAGTGTAAAGTGTAAACTTTTAGGCACCTGAAGCTAGGATATAAATAACCAGAGATTAATACAAAATGGTTAAAGCTTTTAGAATCAATTTTGAAAATAAGTATCTCTGAAATATGGAGAAATGGTCCTGATTATTCGTACCTTCTATGTAAAAATTTAGAAAATTATTTTTGGAAAGAAGTGCTCCTCAGCTGGTTAAAAATAATTGAACAAACGCCACTTAGTAAACCCCAAATTATAAATGATAATATATGGCACAATCCCAAAATCACCATAGACAATAAATCAATATTTATCAAAAGCTATGTTAATAAAGGTTGTTTTTTTGTTAGTGATCTGCTTAATATAGATGGAACAATTAGAAACTTTGATGAATTGAAACACATTAATCCAAAGACAAATTTAATAGAGTATGCTAGTTTAAGAACTGCAGTTACAACCAGGCTACATACACAAGATATACACTTACCAAACCTACAGAACACATTACAATATGGACCAATTGTCCCTAATCATATTCTATTGTTTATCAATACTTGTAAAGGTTGTAAACCCATGTACAACATACTATTAGAAAAAAAAAGAGAATATTAAATGTTATTAAAATCGATATTAAAGTGGAGAGAAAAGGGTTACAACTATTCACAAACTTCTTGGAATAGCATTTTTGAACTCCCTTTTAAGTGTACACAGGAATCAAAACTACATTGGCTGCAATATCAAATACTTCATAGGACTGTCCCTACAAATAAATATCTTTTTAATATAAAAAAAAGTAGAATCTGCTGTTTGCACCCTTGTAAAAAAGATGAAGAAAGTATTATTCATTTATTTTATGAATGTAATATAGTAAAAGATTTGTGGTGTGATGTTGAAGAGTGGATTTTTACACAGTTTGAAATCTCGATTACATCTGATATTCAAGCAGTTCTTTTTGGAAAATATAAAAATAAAGAAAGTTATAAATTTTTTAACCTGATAGTTCTTATTGTGAAGCAATTTGTTTTTTCATGTAAATATAAAAGTAATCCGACACCAAATATACATGCCTTGAAAAAGGTCATAACAGAAAGAATCTTAACTGAAAAATATTTGCTGTTGAAAAGATGTAATTATAAGGAATACGAAAGCCACTGGCAGAATATCTGTGAAAAATTGTAGTTATAGAGATAAGTTTAATTTTTCTTTTGTTTTGTTTCTTTTATCGTTGTGAAACCTCATATCATTTCATTTGTTATCAGTATAGCATAGTTTTTACTTGTATTGTAATCCACCTGCATAATCTCTCTCTCTCTCTCTCTCTCTCTCTCTCTCTCTCTCAAAATCAGCTTCACTTCATATAAAATATACAAAACTGTAATATTAAGTAGAAATAGTATAAAGATTATATAATATGTTTATATAAATGTTCCAATCATTATTATGTTATATATGTACATAGGTTGTGAAATGACCCCCCCCCCCAAAAAAAAAACAAAAAAAAACCCAGAGATTACTGTAAACGTATTATATTTGGCGTGTAAGATATTTGGTGGAAATGAGTTTTTGAACAAGTTGGCGTATATTTGAATTAGCGTTTTTCAGAATGTGCGTTTTCTTTTACATATTCGCAAAGCATTTAGCGATGTACTTGATTTAGCGGAAGCCCTATTCCGCCAAAAGCGCTAAATAGAATACACAGCCAAATGTTGTACATTTACAGTATTTTAACCCCCCCTCCCTAAATAAATGATTTTTAAACCTGAAATTCAGGGATTATACTCCTTAATGATGCTTAAATTGGAAAAAGGAGACCACCTGGTAGAACAATTTAATGGCTACAATGCTCAGGTGAACATCAATACCTTTAGGTCTCTTTTTATGCACTATTTTGTTGTACATTCTAATTATTTGCGATTCAAAGAGTAATGTTTTAAAATAAAATTTTCATTTTGATCTTACATTTACTAATTTTGTGGATTTTCATTTCTAGGACATGGCATTATTAAGGAATTCCAATTGATCGTCTGTTTTTTTGTTGGGATTGGAGTTGTGCTGGTAATTGCTGTTTTCCTTCTTAACAATGTAGCAAACAGAAGATTCTATGCTAGGCATATCAGAGAAAATGTCCATTACATTGGATCGCTTATGAAAGAACATAGCATAACAACTGATATGTATAAACCCCCCGAGTCAAGTGAAAGTGAGCCTACGGACAGTGGTGTGAACATGTTAGCAATTGCAAGCATACGCAGATATGAAACTGTAAACCTCGAATAAACTAATCCGTAAAGACGTTCATCAACGACTTTATATCAGTATCATAAACACGACATTGACTTTAAAGAAGCATTTAAAGGACAGAATCAATGTTGAGTGCTTTACCGGCTCTGGGGACAAACGCTATTTGTATATACTAAATAACGTCAACATAAAGATAAAAGATAATATGAATTTTTCTGTAATTTGTTTTGCTTGCTTTCTTCAATGATTGAGTGTAACTATGTATGTATTTATATATTAACCTTTAACACAACATTTTCTTGGATTAATTTCTGTAAGAACTGCACATTCTAATCACAATTGTTGTATACAATCCATGGAATGAATACATATGAATGAAATGTGTGATTTCAGCTACACAATTCTTGTTTTAGTATCAATGCTTACCATTTCTTTGCAAAGGTTTCATGAACTTGTACATATATAATGTAAGATTTAACTTTTTAAATTGTTAACGCGGTGACAAATAAAAAAAGTCTATTAACAGAACATAATAAGTATAACATGAAAATAAATCTTTTTTATGTTCTCAAATATACTTTCCTTTTCAACATTTTACAATATTGTAAATTTTCTGCTATCGGAATTATCAAGTGCGTTTGTTTTATTTTTATTATTCACGAATATTAGGTGCAAACTGTATTTTGTAAGTCCTTTTGATTTCCTGAGAAAACCTAGAGTACAAACAAATTCAATGGAACAGTTAAATACAAAGCGTGATTTGTTTATTGTATTCTTATTCAATTGGTTTATTCTTTTAATTCCTTGTAAAACATTTTGGCACAAACAGAATTTCCACAAATGGTTTTCATCTTTCCTAATTACATTTGTATAGATCGTTTTAGTACGAAAGATAACTCTGAACTAAACAATAATAGTACTTGAATTCCACATATTTTGATATTTTTAGGGTGTGGAAAGCTACTGCAGTTTTTTTTTTTAAAGAAATAAGGTATCAATTTTGGATGGATATTGGGATATCAATATTGGTTGGTCTCGTGATTAAACCCAGAAAGCGATCGGAAGCTGAGTTATAGTGTACTTATGGATTTCAGAAATTTTTTTTTCGGAGAATCAGATTCAAGAGCATCATGACTTTCCTTGGACATTACTGAGGCAAGTTTTTTTAATTTCTTTTACGGGACAAGACGGACAGAAAAGGATAAGGAGTTATTTGAACGTGAATGGACTAAACACAAATTGACAAAAGTTGTGTGATATCGCGTTTGCAATTTTGATTGAGACTTGTTAGTCAGAAATGAATTATACCTGATTTTGACTACTTTGACAAATTGCGATTGTAATTTTCAAGAACGCTTTGTTACGAAGTCGATCCAAAAACATTATTTTTACGTGAGTCTTTTGCCTTGATCATTTCTTTCCTAATTTAATGTTATATATTGTACAAAATGAATGACCAGAATCTCGTAAAACAAAATACAGATAATTTTCTTTCTTTATGTCTTCATTTTTGCATTCATTATGTTTTTATTACCATATATTATGTTTTAGCGTAAGTCGGTTAGTTTGAATACATACAAAGATCAGTTACCCAGATTGTTCATGCGCTACTTTGACCTCTTGACCATAATGATGTTATGCAGGAATAACAGCGGACTGCACAATCAGTGATGACGTTACAAACGTTAAACGTTCTTAAATTGCAACGTTGCAAGCAAAATTCAAAGTTTACGCCTGTGGCTATTACAGTAGCCCTGTCATTAGTTAAAACTAATTAAAAAGATTTTTTAGACAAAGTTTCTGGCACTATATATTATAGTCGCGATCTTAGCAACATGTTAGTTAACATGACTACTCCATGTATGTTTCATATCCCCGACTAAGAGCGTATTTACACTGTAATGGTTGTTTTATGCTGAAAAAATAAAATATCATTATTTATATTATTATTTGAAATAATCATTGTAAATGATAAAATCTTTCAATAGAATTGAAATATTTGAAATCATAATGGAGATTGGTCAATTTTCATTAACCCATCCTATAATTGTTGACATTTTCATGTATTTTACATGTATAGATTTTTATAGATGTATTCATATTCTTGTTTAGATGTTGCTTGAGTGATTTGCAGTTTGTATGTAATAAAGTCAATTGTAAAATCAAATGATAAATATTGGGTTTGAAAGGGAAACAGCACGTTGAAGTGTAAAATATTTTGTCAATTATTTCATTTTTTCGGCTTGTTTTAGTACATTAACATTCAGACTCTACAACTTGTATATTATTTTCATGAATACTTTCTAATCTTGCAAAGAAAAACTGTTGATAGGAATTATCCCTCTTTTCTGGCATTGTAATTTTTTTTGGGCAATTTCAATTTTCGGAGATAACTTTTTTTATTTGATAGAATTTATTTGCAAATTATATTCAATTATTTTTAGAACGGACTTAAATTTCAAATTATTTACAACATTGGCTTGTTTTCAAAGCAATGTTATACTTTTATCAAAATTTTGCTCAATTCATTACTTTAAATTTTGGAGTTTTTGTTTTAAAGGACATGTGCACTTATGGTCCCCCCAAAAAAGTGAAAAAATGAATATTCAAATTAAACATAATTGTTTATCTTCCGTCATCTATTGATATTTAAACAGTCAACAAGTTTTAGCGCCGAATTTAGTGTATATAAAAAGCACGAAGCTTAACAACATAAATATATTAGGGATCAGCCGACATTTGTGATTATATTTAGTAAATCTAGGACGGGCATTCAAAACTCTGATTGCTTTCATCCTAACTGTGTAAAAACTTGGGGAAAAGACAAAAGAAGCATCATACATTCAGAAAACTCCTGTGAATAAGAATTTTATACAATATAAGGCTGATACCCAAAATATGAAAATGTATGAGAATTTCAAGGGTTTCCCTTTAGCAGGTAACAACTATTACCTCGTGACCCGTGATTGAACCCACGTATGGAAAAAAAATTTCAAACTGTCACGTGTATTCTATCCAAGTAGTCTTGTCAGAATGGGCTCACTGTGAAAAATTGACACGTTTTAAATCGCTTTCCATCGACTTTGTATGGTCAGGAACGTCTGTTTGATCGCAATGGTAACATGCAACTTCAAAGCTTTATTCGAGTTTTTCCAGACTTAAAATAATGCATAAAGTATGATTCAGCAAACGCACAGATCGATCCACTAACAGAATAATGTTTATTTAGATGTTTATTTAGATTTAAATTGAAACAACTCAAGTAGGTTGGTACGATTTTTCTGATTTTGATTATATATACATGTAGGCATTTAAACACCTCAATTGTTTAAACTGTACGCTAAATTTGGTAAACTTAAGCGTGCATACCAAACCAGAAGTATCCATCAGTGTTAAAATAATACGGAAAAAAGCAGTTTGTTGATAATTTCTACATAAAAAGGGCACTCAAAAAGGCTTATTTTCTACATCAAAAGTGTTTTTTTAACAAAATATGATGGCACAAGAAATTCTCACTGAATTTTTTTATCTCATATATCAACCTTAGAATTTGCTTTATAACTTATAAAATTTTCATGGCAACATTCTTGGCATTCAAGGGAGGTACATGTACATATATTACAGAAGGAATAACCCCTACCATTTATTCTGGAATTTTGAACTTTTGTGGCAATTTCTATTTTGAATCCTCAAAAATAAGACATTCCTTAAATATATTAATGAACAAGAAAAATAACTAAGATATACATGCATTTGATTATATTAATCGCTCATGATTTTGTACTTTAATATTTCTAAAATCAAAAATTTTAAATTTTTGTCCAAATTATGTCGTAACATTGCTGACAACCTCAGGGCCGTAAAGTACGAAAAAAGGATTTATGAAATCCTTTTTGACGTCATACATGTAATGGATATTAAGTTCATAGCATCATACTATCAAATCAACTGTTACGTCAAATAGAGTTAGCACATCAAAACATCATTGCAATGATAGCCAAGAGATCAGTGTCTTGTATCTCCTTAAAGAATTTTCATTTTTCTTTTAAATTCAACTTTCAATATATGAAACTATCTAAAGGGACAATATCACAATTTTGGTGGAATAATATTTTTCTATAGTTATTGTTTACAATGCTTCAGTAATGCATGTCTAATGAATAATCAAAATTCGAGTTTTCTCATAGAGTCCTAAATATGATACAGAGCTCACAATATTTTGTTATAGCTCTTGTCATGTTTTGTTTACATTGGTTCCTAACTCCAGTAAAAGTTTTTTAAAGTTGGTTTTATTCCATCTGCTGATTTGTTTTGAACTTAAATAAACAGTTTCTAGCGTTTGTAACATTCATTTTTGTTTAAACTCGCTTCACGTTTATTTGTCAAAATTCAAAATTTAAACAAAACATGACACATGAGCTTTATTCAGATAATGAAGAATTGTAAGCTCTGTAACTCGCTTACAACTCGATGGCTGACTCTCAATTTGGTTGACTATTATATATACCTCACGAAAGCATCGTTAGAAACGGTAAAATAAATGTTGACCCTAATCATGGCCATACCACTTTAGCCATCCAATAACGTATATACATAAGGAATCGGATAGATTATCTGTTTCCATGTTCAACATCATCATTTGTAGAACTCAGACTGAAAAAAAAAATTTACTTAACTGACAGCTTTTCCAGGTTTAGATGACTACTCTTACATTTTATGCATCTCAATTTGAAATGACATAATTTTTTTATATCATTTATAAACAATGGCTTACTTTGCTACAGTCAACTATATGCTTTGTTTTACGATAATATCTAACCGCCTTAATGGAGTTTTTTGGCTTACTTTGCTTATGCAAACATGTTTTAATTTTTTACATATATACAAACAATTCTGAAAATTCAAGCCTCATAATATTCAACCTTCATGATGCCTAAAACTAAAGAATTTTTTTTTGAACATAGATTAACTAAAAAAACTAAATTAAGGTTTCGCATGGTTAAAATATCGATTTTGACCATCATCGTAGAACATATATTGCCTGTTTTCTTCACAAAAACATTTGTACAATGTAACAAAAAAGCAACAAATATCATTCATTTACATAATATTTAAACTTAATTACATGTATACAATTCATCAATTAGGTTTATTGTATTCATAATTATTATGTCAAACCATAACACCTGTTAGTGTACCTTAATAATGTAATAAATATTACACAATCTATCAAACTTCAACTTACATAAGGTGTACTCAATTTCGTATAAGTAGCCAATTTACCAGGGTTATTCTTGTAAAAAGTATAACGAGACTTCTCATCTAACAATGCCCTTTTTATTGGGTTCGTTTGGTTTTATGTATCCTTCTTGCATTTTTTTTTTACTGACAATGTTTTCTCGCATTATCACCGGTGTGAGATCAGTTTTTCCGGTGTGAGACAGCAGTGTGAGATTTTTCTGTTTTACACTTTGTATAACTATGCCGTTATAAAATGTAAACAAACGTTGTCTGCTGTAGAGAAATGCAAAATGGTGCATTGAAATTATCCATTAAGTATTTGCGTTGCTTAATTAATTACACTTTATCATATTTTCATAAAAAAAACCTGTCGAATGCTCTCATTTTGACTTTCACTATTTGAAGCACGCGGAGGGATAAACCGGAAGTAATCTTTTGAACATCATCTATTACAGAAGGTTGTCAAACATCATTTTTTAAGGTAATATAATGCAAGAAAAATAATAATTCATTATATGCTCATGAGGGTTAGTGAAATTCCACCTTGGGACCAAGATTCAGGCTCTAGGACTCGGCAAAGCCTCGTCCTAGACCGTGAATCTTGCCCCCTGGGTGGATTTTCACTATCCCATACTCGTATTGATGAATGATTCTATCTATCTATCTATCTATCTATCTATCTATCTATCTATCTATCTATCTATCTATCTATCTATCTATCTATCTATCTATCTATCTGTCTGTCTGTCTGTCTGTCTGTCTGTCTGTCTGTCTGTCTGTCCGTCTGTCTGTCTGTCTGAATGTTTGTCTGTCTGAATGTCTGTCTGTTTCTATCTTTCTATCTGTCTGTCTATTTTTATAATTATTTACATTTACAATCGATGGGTATCGTATACAACAATAACAATTCGCATGAATTCCCTTTAAACTTCAAATAATGAAACATTCTCTTCAACTATTTCTTTTACGTGTTTTAGTGCTTGACAATGTGTAAAGCAAACCATATGTGTTTACGTATTGCTTATCTTGATTATATAGATGGTCAACTATGTTCAATCAAATTACGAGTTTTTGTTTATTTCATCTGTGAGGTAGCCTGCTTAAGGTGAAGTTATTTTTGCTTTTTGTGTTTTTATGCATTCATTTCATTTATACATTTGATTATAATGCATGTTGAATACATAATAGGATATTGAAAATGCGCGTATAATATGCAATTCTTTGTCTTCAAGTGAAGGAATTTCTTGATAAAATGAAATATCCTAACGGCATCATTCAAAGTAATGACACATTTTAACCTTAAGGCATGTTTAGTAATACTTTCTTTTCGATATATCTCCCACACTACAAATGGCGTTTCCAGATGAACTACAATATTCCAATAGCTTATAACTATCGAAACACTCTCTTGTATTTGTAGTTAAATACATGTGACAATGTATCAAGACCCGAAAATACGTGTCTTAAAACGAAAATGTGGTTTTTGCTTTAATGTATTTAATTAAACAAATAAAACTATTTCTTTGGTGGTTCATGCGGGATATGAGGGTAGGAATAGAGTACAAAATTTTTTTTTTTTTTCTGCAGTGATTGCATGAATCATCAATGAAAGCATTTTATTGTTTATAGTGAGATCTTTTTAACACCAATTGAAAAATTGATCGAAAAATTAAGTAAAGATACTTGAATTATTGTTAATGAAAATCAGTACGTAAGATAAGAGAAATAACAAAAATCGTCTTACATGGAAATTGGAGTCTGACATCACTGTGATTATTTTGTGCAGTCCGTGATTTCTTTTAAGGTAAGGTTTGCGGTTACAGGGAGATAACTCACAAAATAAGGGCTGATATACCGCGACCGAGGGCTAATATAGGATGCGATATAAAAATTGCCATGTTATGATTTTTATATCGTATACTTATAGAAAATATTAAAGAAACAATAAAAAACATCATGTGATGAATGATTATTGTTTACAAATCGCTCCGTGTCTACATATTCCATCTCTGATAAACTCCATGAAATTTTGCGCCAGCTGTTTGCATACTAGGTTGACGTCAACGTAACTTTTTGACGTCATACTCGGGGATTGGAGTTGAACGACGCATACCGAACTCTACGTCACAATAGCCGATGATTAACGGAAAGGGGTGTGATATAACATCCGAAGATTGCCGGAGAGAGGTGTGATATAAATCTTATATCACACCCCTAGGGTTTATATCACACCCCTAGGCGAATTTTCTGTTTATATCGCACAGGGCGGAAAAGGGTATATTTTTTATGAGTATACGATATAGTTACATATAAAATGTATATATTTTCACGAAATTGTTTACATTTCATCAAAATGAAAATTGGAAATCATGAACTTTGACCTTTTGTAGTTATAAAACGGGACGGGCAAAATTCATTTGAATTTCATGAGAAAAAAGACTTTAGTATAGTGAACAAAATGGTAATTAACTTTGGTACAACCTCTTAAAAATGCAAGCTGCAAACCTTACCTTAAGCTGTTGAAGGTTTCGACTGATTGATAAACTAGTTAGAACTGCATCGTGTAGATTTCAGTCCTGTCAGTTTCTAGACTGATATGATCAGTATGATCTAGTATGATCTAGTGTGATAGAGGGAATCATACTTAATGGATTTGAATATGTATTCATGCTTTTAAAATTAGGATTAGACATAAAAATAATATAGGTATAGTATATAGGTTTCCTTGTCATCAAACATTTTAAAATGCTGTATATATATTTTCATTTTAATCAACCATACAGCAAGCATACAATGCAAATTAATTACTTAAAAAAGACAAAGTTGGATATTATATATCAAAGTTCTTAGTACATGTATATCTAATGATTCAAATTCATGTTTTTGTTTATATAGTTCCATTTCAATAGTTATATTGCTCAAAATGTGTATTTTGACTATCACACACAAACCAAATCAACAACGTTTTGTAATTCCCTCTTATGACATTTTCCCGATTTTGACTTTTACCTCGATCTTGACATGCCCTGTTGTGACAAGTAGCACACGGCGGGTGTGACCGATCCACAGAGGGATGCTTACACCTCCTTGGCATCTGATCCCACCTCTATATTTGCAGAGGTCCGTGTTTGCTCTGCTTTGAATTCGTATTTCGCTATACGGGTTTTTGAGACTGTAGACAGATTGTTATTTTATATTTCATTGATTAAATTTTAACAATAAACGGTGGGCTACAATTACTACTGATAATATTTATCTGAAGTAATACATGTAAACAAACAAATAGCATATTTTTAGAACCATTTGTTATGGATTTACATACATTTCAGCTTATTTGTTTTTGTATTCTGTCAGTTTGGATACTCTGAACCAAACTGCTTGGTTTCGTGTCGTTATCCTGGCTATTGTGTAAGGTGTGAGGGAAAATGTCATTGCTCAAAGATGGCATGCAGTCAAGTTATCGGATGTATGAGCAATGCGTTAGATGGTAAAATAGGAAGGAAAGAGAGCGAGAAAGGTAGCCATTTTGCTATTTAAGGTTTTTATAGAATGGTTCACATTGAATCAAATTTGAGTCAACTACAGATACCAAGAACAAAACCCCCAAACCTGAAATTTCATAAAGACTATATAACAAGAATGTGTATAAGGGCATTTTAATAAGATATTATCAAAAAAATATCGATAATACATGTAACACTTACCTGATATTTGCAATTTCTTAAATTTTATGAATTTAAATGGTTTTTCCATCTTTAGGACATTTCAATGATATGTGACTCCAATTGATCATTGGTTTTTTGGTAGTGTAAGGGTTTTCGTGTAATTACTGCTTTAATTGTTACCACTGTAGCAAACATAAGAATTTATGCAAGACATATCAGAGATATTGACCATTATTTTGGATCGGTGGTGACATAACATAGCATAACTACTGATGCACCCCAAATGTCAAGTATTTGTTATAGCAGTGACAGTGAAACTACTGACAATGGTGTGAACATGTTAGCAGGCGTTCGTCTTTATAAATCTGTAAACCTCCAATAAAACATTAACAACATTAACATGAATGACTTAATACTTAAACCCGACATTGACTTTACAGATGTACTTAAAAGACAAAATCATTGTTAAGTACTATTCCGGCTCTATGAACACAGACTTTAAATATACATAATCACATAATCTATAAAGCCAATATAAAGATTAAAGACAAGATGAATTCCTCTACAGTATATTTATCTGTTTTGGCTTACTTCATTGAATGTAATTAAGAATAGTTTTATATATCAACCCTTAATTAACATATATTTCTTAGATTGTTCTTTGTCGTACACTATGTACTACAAGTGGTGCATACAATTCTCTGAACGAATAAATGTTAATGAATTGTGCGATTTTAGCTGCATTTTTTAAAGTATCAATGCGGTTTTATTTATTTGAGAATTTGTAACTACTAGTACAAAAAATGTATAATTCAACACGATGTTTTATCCGACACGGTGATAAATTTTTAAGACCAATTCTATGTTAAGAATCAAAGATTTATAAAAGGGTCTGGCCACTGCATTGTCACCAATTTTCCTTATATTTCATACATGGACACACCTAGGTGTAAAACGCAAAAAAACCACTAAAAGTTGGTTGCTAGGGGTAACCGTTGCCATAGTAATCGAGGCTAAAGATGGAAAAAAATAGCAAAATATACATAATTTGAAGCCATATTAGAAGGTTTTGCCCACTAATGTAAACTATCAAACACATAAAACAGCATTCGTCCTATTTTTAATTTTTTAATTATATCAGAAAATTCATGGAGAAACCAATACTTTTAAAATGTTACCATTGAAACCGTTGCAAATTTTTGAAATCAGTTCTTTGCGGTTTTTTAATAATCCGAAATGGAAAACTGTTAGATTTTTACATCCATATCAATGGATCTAATATGATGATTTATATATGCTTTAATCCCTGATTTTAGAATTTTTTGCAATTTTTTTAGTTGGAACTCGTACACTGTAAAAATATATCTATATTTTCATTATATACCTCAAATTGATCATAAATATTATCAGGAAATATAAATGTATAATTTGAAAAAAAACCCAAAAAAGAATTATTTTAGTACAAGTATATGATTTCCTTTTTTAATGCGACTAAATTGTTGCATTGTTCAAAAACTGTAACAACATGATTATGTTTATTATCGTGTTACTAACAGCGTGCCAGTTTGCTTGTCGGGCAATGCGAAAATTTTGCATGCTAAATATCATATTACTCATCGATGGGTTGTTCGATTTCATTGATGTGAATGCGAATTTGCGTATCAAACACAGAACCGAGAAACGCACTGACCAATGACATCACACGATTTTTTGGCAGTGAATATCAACACGTGATGGACAGTCCAAAGCTTGTTGTTTGTTAAGTGTATTAAGTATATATGGTACCATATGCAGAAGGCCGCGTGGAGTAGGTCCAAGTAAAACTGTGTACGCATACAACTAGAAATCACTTATTTCTAGGCATAAATGTTTCCTACATACTAGGTTAATTTGAAGGCAGCGCTTATTTTCTCGGTATCTAAATGAATACATGTAAAGCCGGTTAAGTGTATAATGACCCCATTTGGTTTCTAAAAAAATTAAATGTCCTTATTTCTATCATACTAGCAATTGTAAGGCATTTTAAAATAAGAAAACCCAACAAATAATTCATTTGTTGGGTTATCGTTGAATAAAAACGCCTTACAAATGATCAGTTATTTCACATCAATTTTACATGGAAATATATTACCAGCGCATATGTTTTTAAGATAATTTATGCATACAGCCTTTGTTTATAAAAAATGTGAAATAAAATAAATCATTCATATCATATTTCACAAAAAAATGTTCTACCTTTTATCAAGATAACTCTTCACAAAAGAAGTTTAAAATATTAAAAATGCAAAATGGTCGGATTTATATATTTTATTTGTCAAATATATTTAGTTCACTTTACATTGATGGATTTTAGCAGTACATATCTAACCAATTAATTAAAACGATTAAAAAAAATTTCTTTTTTTTTCTTTGCTAAACATTGAATGTCAAAATATATGCTCTTTATTGCCCGCAAACCTTATCGAGGATACAAAGCTATCATTTTCGTGATTTTAATAATATATTTTGTAAATTTAGCACTATTTCAATATTTCATGTATAAAAAAATTGCAATGAACTAAAGATTAAAAGATGTGTGGAAAAGAAAACCCTTTTTTAAGTAAATGTTTTAATGGTGATTATGAATATTAGATATGTTCTTCGCCACTCAAAAATGATAGTGTATGGACATGCTGTTGGATCAACAACTATTATTATTAATAATATTAGCTATATACACATTTTTTTAAGAATCCTCTCTGGAAAGTGACAAAAGATTTTGTATAATGATTGTTTAAACTAAGTAAGCATTTTCTTGCATCGCGAAAACGTGTCAATGTTAGCTAGAATTCACGCGGATGTCTATTGCAATCATCTTTTAACATATTCTCTAAACATTTTGGAGGAGTTATGTTTATCAATCTCACAATTTGCAAAATTGTAATATTCTAATACTGTGTTTAAACATAAGGTCAGGTTCTAAGTCTCAAATAGCGCCATCAATAATGTTTTTAGAAATTTGTATGATTAATTCATACAAGAGACTTTAGAAATCGTATTTTGTAATAAATAATTTAGTTTGAATGACTTCCTTTTAAAGTTATAATAATAAAACATTTCCCCAAAACGATTTCCTTCCCGTGTTTAGTGATTGAGAATATGTAATGTACATCGTATGTATGTCCAGTCTGTTGTTTTTCGTGAGTTTATAGATGGTTAACGATGCTCAATCTAATGACTGGCATATGTATATTTCAGCTATTCTATTTTAGTGCTGATGTTTTCTGTATGAGGTAAGATTTTTGGTTTTAAGTTCAAGATCTAGTAAATGAAAGATGCCTACAGGCTTATGAAATTCATGATAAAGATTCTTTCAATGATGCTTCATAAAAATAGATTTGTTTGAAAATGTGTACCGGGGCTTGTAATTTTTGGTAAACACAATGAAGACCACGTTTTTTACTGTCAATTTCAATCTAATATGAAAAAAAATAATATTACAAATCTCTGAGTCTTGTCCATATGTGATTAATAAATTATATCTAGAATGCCTACAGTCTCTCAAAAAACAGCATCAAACAAACTCTTCACCTCCCCTTTAAAAATATCAGATTTAATATTGGTATTGGGATTACTTTTCCTTTGACTTAATATAGAATATCAAGGAACTGTTTTATTTTCTACACAATTTCTTTGAAGACGTAAGGGAAAAAGATTTAACAAATCAATTATGATGTCATAATGGTACCGGCACAAAAAAGACACGAATCATTTACTAGATCTTGTCTGTAAGTTAACTTTGGTGGGTTTTTTTTTTTTTTTTTACATTTATCGTTAATGTATACTGCTTGTTTAAATACATTAAAAGGTATTGAAATGGCGTCAATAATATTTTTCTCCTCTAGCAATGCCATACAATGCAAAGGGGATAAATACTATAACCCAAATAAACACAACTGTACTGGTAGGTATTAAAATACGTTGGTAACGATAAACTATACGCATGCTTAAATAAACTTTAAAAAATTGACCATTGAATTAATACTTTTTACATGATTGTATGTATACAGCTATGTGTTTAGAATTAACTACACTTAATCTATATAAAAGAGGTATTGTAGGAAAATTGTCATAGGAAATTCAAAGCAGACATTTTCTTTACCTAAAGTCATTTTTAAACTTACATTTTCCCTCTGAAAGACCTCCAAAAATAAGAATACGCAATATTCAAATAATTTTAATGACGTATATGTATCAAACACTGTTTTACAATCGTAATCTAATCAAGTGAAATCAAGTCCTGGAAAAAACCACTTGAAATCAAAATATGTAAAACATTGTAATTTTAATCTTTATCAAAATTATTAGGCAATTCAATAATTGCAATATGTTTTATGAGAGGCAAAGTTAATACAAGACGTTTAAAAGTTATAGTATATCTAATGATTCAAATTTATTTTTTTCCTGTCAAGTTTAGTTTTTAAATTCGTATTACTCAAATGTAAACAATATTTTCTTCGATAAGACTCGCCATAAACTAGTTCACATGTACATGTACATGTATACGAACCAAGTAGCATGTTTTAAACCTTTGTAATAGACATGAAACCATTTCCACATGCATGTACATATTTTTAGACTGTCTGCCGGGATACTATAAAACAAACTGCTCGGATCCTTGCAGATATCCTAACTACGGTTTGAGGTGTCAGAAAGAATGTAATTGTCCAGAAATATCATGCCATCACGTCTTTGGATGTCCAGACCACAAATTAGATGGTAAAATAAGTTTGAGAAAAAAGACAGAAAGAGGAATATTTACAAGTATTTACAACGCCTAGAGTAGATCGAAACTCACAGTCTTGAGAGTTATTTCGATTATGAATAAAATAAATATTGATGTTGTATTTTAAGTTAAAAAAAATATTACAGGTAAATGCTGAGGTGATCTGGAAACCTTTCCATATTAATGTGAATAGAAGTACATTATAAACAGATAGCTTTCAGCGGTTCCGAATTTTACAATGCCTGATCCCAAAAATGTGTTGGGGGAGTTGTTGTTATTTTTTAAGGCGGGGGAGGGGGAGATGTAAAAATTACAAAGGCAACAGCGGGAATAGAATTAATGACTTACAGATTCGAAGCATTGCACTGTGTTGATAAGTAACAAATTTGTGAAAGGAAATAATTGTTAAATAAAACTTGATTTCGATAGGAAGTACATCACAATATGGGAATATGCTTTACTTCCTCAAATTTTATTTATGGAAAGAAAAGACTATACATCTGTAATATTTGAAAACTTTAAGATTTGTGAAAACTTTGAAAAAGAATTTCGATAACTCATTAATATCTAATGTGCCCCAACACCCACCAGAGGAAAGTTACCTGTAAAACATTTACACAGATTTTTCTCTTTTTATAAATCCACAAAATTTTGGTCATTTTTCTATCTATTCCTTACGTGATTTACCGCATTTTTTCGTAAACAGAAATGTCGTTATAAGCATAAGATACTTTTATTTGTCTTTATTTTAGTTCAGTTGGACAGTATATTCATATTAAGTGAAATTTTGTGTCATTAGGAATGGGCAACACTACGCTTTGCTCCAGCTCTGCCTATACTTCATGACGAAGATTTCTATTCATATGATCTTACTATTACATATGCAAATGTATTAAGCGTTTAAACGTGGGTTTTTTCTGAGTTTTTGGTTGTTGTTTTTTTTTTGGTTATTAATTATGTCATTTACATCTAGGATCCTACAACGATAATGGTCTCCAACTGATCATCGGTCTTACAGGTAGGAATTGGAGTTGTACTGGTTATTGCTGCTTTCCTTGTTATCAATATAGCAAACAGAAGATTCTATACTAGGCATATAAGAGCAAATGCCCATTATATTGGATCGGTGGTGACAGAACATAGCTTAACAGCAAACATATATAAACCCAAGGAGTCGTATTCTTGTCATTGCAATGGAAGGTGAAGCTACAGACAGTAGTGTGTACATGTTAGCAGGGACACTTCGATATGAACATACTGAATCTCGAATAAATCATCCATTAACTACAGTCTTGAACGCCTTTATATTGGTATCATGAACACGACTGACTTTAAATATATATTCAAAGTACCTACATGTACTTCTTGAATTGTTTTGTAGTGAAATATACTCGAAATCCGTACTACAATTGTAATATACAAATGTTTGATTTTTTTTAGGTCTTACTACATTTTAACTGTGTTGTAATATCACATGAGATAAAGATCAAATTTTCTTGGCAAAATAGCAAAAAACTAATATAAAAACCAAATATGTCGGAAATTTACAAATGAAATTGCAATCTAACTTGGTAATAATCATTTAAATGTACTTCAATATGTTTACATATTTACATGCATGATTTACTCCTTCCGCGACCAAAGGGTTTCATGGTTCAAAATATGTAACACCATATAGTTTTAATAAATGTGTGAATTTATGTTACCGGAATCCCTTCATGTGTTTAATTTGTAAAACACAAATACAAAAACCAAAATTTGGTTGTTGTTTTTTTTTATTTGTGTTTCTGAAATTTGAAGAACAATCAAATTAAATTTAATCATGAAATTGACAATGCAGATGGTTTCAATGTGTTTTGATTTGATCGGTTTTTGCTCGTGTTTCCTTGTAGGAAATTGTAGGGAAAAAAGCCATTTTCAAATGGTATTCTTCTCCTCGTGTTGCATTTGTAAAGTATACGTTGGATGAAAGATAACTCTGATTATTTTATAACTTCATAAAAGAACATACACAAATATAATGAACAAGTACGGTAGATAAAGAGTGTAGGAATGTATGAATTTGTTCCCTATTTAACACAACGGAAATATGTCTCTCAGAGATTGTGGATTAACATCAAATTAGTACATTGTACCGAAATAAATTAAACAATTCAACGTTTTTTCATTTAAAGTGTTTCAATAATTATAAAAATTATTTTACAAAAAATGAAATTTATGAACAAGTGTCATTCGTATTCAGTTAAACATGCTTGTGCAACAAAGAAGCCACCAACGATTGTCTAAGTACGAAAAAAATCCGTATAAAAAATGTGATTTGTTTCAGATATATGTTCCGACATAATTAGATTTTTTTTTTCATTTTCTCTATAATATTCATTCTTAGGGGATTTTTTGAACAGTAAATAGATTTTCTTAAAAGGAACGACAAAACGATTCTGGATAGCAAACGCATATGCATGTATAATTTATGTAAATGGTACAGATCTAGAATGACACTATGCATGTAATTTAACTTGAAGCACTATGAGCTACAAATTTTCATGCTTATTTTTTTTTTGCGCAAATATTATATATATATATATATATATATATATATATATATATATATATATATATATATATATATATATATATATATATATATATATATATATATATATATAAATATATATATATATCATTTAATGGCTTTTAAATTTCTGTAAGCCTTATTTTGGGAAAAAAGCCGTTAAAAAGCCTTAATTGGAACAAAATTAAATTATTGTCGTCCTGTACACAATTTGATATGCTACATATTTCTGAGAAGAAATTGTTTTTCTTGACAAAAATTAACAATTTGTTCAAATCTTATTTATTCATAATTGATTTTCGTATGAGGGGACTATAACTTATGTAGTTTACTTGAGAATGATCATCATCTCCATCTTGCGATACATAATACAATGTATATAAACAAAACAAGACATGGTATTTGTTGCTCTTTGCCACCAGCTTGACTTTAATTGTTACACAACATTAAAACACATTGCGTAAAATTATACAAAATAATATTGCGTAATATTACAATTAAAATTGATTTGAATTATGTCACAATTCTGTAATTGATTATAATATGATGTAATTATAATTAATTTCCGAATAGTAATTTATAATCATATACAAATATGAATTTTATCAATTGGCTGTATTGAGAAACTGACATCGAAAATTGGTTACGTAATATCGTCAAAAAATTTCCTTGTGGTCTGAAAACGCCATGGACTTGATTAAACGTATTAATCAAGTTTAGACCCCAAGGAAAAATAGAAGAAAGAAAAAAATATTGAAGGGAAAGAGCAAACTCACAGCTAACGGGATAATATTACTTATTAGGTTCGTTATTGACTGTTTACAGAAATTTGTGGGGTCGGTAAAGTCCATAGAAGGCGAGGCGGAGCCGAGCCTTCTATGGACTTTACCGACCCCACAAATTTCTGTAAACAATTAATAACGAACCTAATAAGTGTTTTGTTTTGTCAAGGACCTACAGTTTGATATGTAAACAAACAAAAGATAATATATAACGATTAAATTCATAGCTTAATTCTCTAATTTTTTACCTTCCTCGTCAGTTGTTTGTGCAAACCTCGATGCTATTGTAGGATCATAATATTACGTCACGGGCAAAGGGGGGTCACTATAAATATTTTGGGGCTTAAAAATTAAAGGTATGGTTGAACGTTTGTGTAAAAAATCAGCTCAAATAACGTTACGTCCGCCATGTTGCCGTTTAAATTTTGACGCTTGCCCTGTAAAGAAATTTATGAGGCAACCACGTGACGCGATTCATCCAATGACGTCGAGACATTCTAGTCCGAGGCAAAACAAACATATATCCTGGGCTATTTCAATATTAGAACTACAAATTAATTACCATTAACCTAGCTTCACATACAGTGAAATAAACATATATTCATTGCAACAAGACAAATAACGTACAAAAATATAACTGGAGGGATAAACATATGCTCTTCAGTAGCCCAACAATAATGTCATAAACATACGCTCTGGATACAGCGTGATAGAAAAGTAAAAACACAGAATTGACTACACTGAGTATTTGCATGTAGTTACACAAATTAACCGGTCTGATGTACGATTTACATGCATCTGATTTCCAACGTCCTAGGAGTCTAATTTTACCGTCACTCATTCCGCAGTTTGTGTAGTGAGAAGCCATGGCAATTCAAATGAATGACTAGTTATTTCACCCATCTATATATTAGCGAAAGATAAACAATTCTTCATTATCACCGATAATTTGTTTCTCGTCACAGGTGTGCATGTTACGTAGCAAATTAAAGGATCCTCTTGCACTCCTCTTTGATTAATATAATTCGTAGGCACTGCATTTGGCAATAATCTGAGTCCTTAGCCCCATGTACTGTTAGAAGGAAAGGCTTTCCCATGCTATACTTATATGAAACAAATGTAATCAATATTTTGTAATTTACGATAGAGATGTGGTTAAAATGTAGCAGATTTTTATTTGGAACGGTTAAGCTGGACGTAATTTTGCCGATTCTCAAAAAACCCACAAAAGGCTTACAAAAACATTGCTCGAAATGGAATTGTTCATATACATTGGATATAGTATGATGTAAAGAATAAAGGACTTTGTGTAAGATAGCCCTAGTATTGGTATTCGAACATCATTTGTCGGTTTGAGCTTACGAGCCCCAGTTAATACTTTTTGTACAATCAAATGATGAGCATGGATCTTGAAGGCCGTTGAGTCTATGGAAGTGACTGATGGCCGGAAGATACGATGTTATCGTCGACGGTGCGTAGTTTTGTGAGAAATGGTAAGCAACATAGAGAACCAATATGTGGTGTTCGACGGGATATCCGTTTGTAAACTGTACTTTTCCGCAAACTTCCTAAACGTGGACCATACGCGAGTGTATGATGATGACGTTGACGCAGTCAAACTGGAATCCATGAGTTTGTTCACAACCAGGGTCAACTTGGATAAGGCGGAAGACGGGAAATCTCGACTGGTTGTTTGTCGGCCCACTGTGCTAATTGTAGAAATTGCTGTACCTTGGAAGATCGAGAGAGCAAGTCAATATAGTATATTTTCTTTTGATGTTAACTATTTTGCTTTAAAATAAATATTTAAATTCAAAACAACTAGCAACGAGCTGGCAAACAACAGACGTGATATCTTAATCATTACACGTGCGTTTGTTTATAACATGCACCGATGCCTGATTAACAATGGTAAATTAAATACATTTGTTGGTCAACATTTTCCCCTACACTTTTATTGCCAAAACCATTGGGTAAAGTTCTAAGACTGCGATATTATTATGTTGCCAATTACTATCCCAGTTTCCATAAAAACACTGACTACCGAATACCGCTGCATAACCGATAGAACCCGAAGCATCTGTGTACAATTTAAGCTCATGCGAACTTGACCACTTATCTTGGAGGAAAATCGAGGATCTTAAATTTATCAAGAAAACATTAGAAAACCTTCAAATCCATCCTCATTCACCTCTTTTGTCCTGCTTATTGTGAAAAAACCGGCTTACTTATACCTATGGTAAGGTCTATGACTCTCCCAAGGAATGCTCTGCCTAGCAAAACAACATTACATGCAAAGTTGAGTAAACTTTGAGCGACTGTAATTGTTGAAGAGTCAAGCTCTTTGTGAATTTGCAAACCTTATTTTATCTATGCACTTCAACTGTCTAACACATATTAAGGGACAATTGTGGATAATAATAATATCGTCTAACACATGATAAATACAGGAAATACCCAGTTTATTTATCGCTATCCACTCTAGCGCCGTCGAGAAACGCTCGAATATCCTATATGAAGAATTAAGAGAAAATTGAAGACATGTATCCACATAATACTTGTTCTTGTATTTAAAACAAACGTATTTGAATTGAGAATAGTTTAAGTCGATTATCCTAGTAGATTCTATATTCGTTTTGCAACAATAAGCACCAACTCCACAGTTCTTGATGTTACTGATGGCATCTCCAACCGCAGAATATTAAACACATGATTCCTTGCATGGAATGTCATCGTTAACTGATTTGTTTCTAATATAAGATAAATGATGAATCATTCTACAGTCATTTCATGCATATCTTTAAAATTTAATGCTATGCTATGGTATGCGATTTCAATGATATGCTTTAATATTTCAATGCAATGCTATGAGATCTCAATGCTATGCTATGAGAAATTGACATGAAGGGCTAAATGATATGGTATGCTATGCTATGCTATGGCATGCAATGAGATTTGAACAAAAACGCCTCCATGCACAAAAGAGTTCCACACATTTGGAAGTTAAATGATAAGAATCCAAATTTGAACCACTAAACTGCAAGGATGAGCATTTATTCTTCCAAATAAAACCATTTAAAACCCAGTTTAAATCATGTATGCTATACAATGGTATGCTATGACGAATGGGATTCTATGAGAATGCATGCTATGGTATGAGATTCCAATGCTATGCTATGAGATTTCAATGCTATGCTATGAGATTTCAGTGCTATGCTATGCTATGGTGTATGTTGTAAAAGATTTGCTTGAACTGACTGTATATTCACCTGGTACCCTTTTCTCTACCAGACCTAATAGGGAACATTGTATGTCAGCAAATGGTTTAGAATCGAATGGACCGAACACTCTACCCGTTGAAACATCTTTAAGAATGTTTCTTCAATTATATCCGGACAAATAAATGGTGATCTAAGATTTTGTGATTCTTCAACAGGACATTCACAAACAAAACCTTATGAAAAAGCATTTAAAAACCCATTTATTGAATAGTTTATCTCAGTTTCGTCGTAACCAGACAGTCAATCTGCAAGTCAATTTGGTTTGATTGGTATTGGGCCCTTGCTTGGTAAAAGGGGGTGACTTAGACGAATTGGCAAATTTGGTTGGTTGTGTTGACTGATACTTAAATTTGACACAAAAGGGCCGCTGAACCTGTTTTGTGCACTGGATGAAAGGATGCGAGCCACCACAGTTGTAACACCTGTGCTGAAAACGACAGGAAAGACCTGTATTGCACTGCTTAACTGAGTGGAACTGGAAACAAGCTCAATTCTTTGTGTGAGTTGGTTGTTTTAATAAATTGAGAAGAATTTAGACGTGCCTTTACGTACAGTTCTAAATGAACATCTCCCCACTGCACCTGGCCTTGTCCAATTAAGGATCGGGAGTCCTTATCGTAACTATACCATATGCAATGTCCCTGACCGCTTCTAGATGTTTTGTCAGTTTAGCTTGCTCGTTTGGATAATTTATGCAATATATAGCCATATACCTATTCCAAGCTGTAAGCCAGTCGTTCATAGAAGGCAACTCTCCATCAGTATCATCTCTCTCCACCCTTGAATTGTTAGCATACATTGCTTCATCGAATTCTCTACTGAAGAGAAAGTTTGTCCTTACCTTGTTTGTTCCAGAGTAGCAGACTACCGAAATCCACGTTCTGCTTTGACCATATCTTTGATTTCAATTTATCAAGTACACGAGCTTCAATGGAGACCGATGTACTTACAAAACCACTACTGGAACCTACCTGATATTATTTTATCAGATTGATTAACAGTTTCTGCCTCGACAGTTTTCTGAATTGTGTTGTCCCTCTTGATATTTGAGTTAATACTAGATGCACGTGCAATACTCCTCTGACTGGTGATGGCAGTTGGCTGGAGAGCATTGAACATATCAGAAATTTCCTTCTTCAGGTTCGCGGTGGACTTTTTTTCGTGCCCTCTTTAGAAATGGTTTCCAAAATCTCTGGAGAGATGGTAAAAGGAGAACTGGATTGTGGTACCGAGGCATCACGAGATTATTTTCCTCTTTTGGAAGATGTTCGTTTCGTCAATTTCTGTAGATTTCCGCTTAGGTGCCATGATGAACACTATTAGAAATAATTGCTGGGCTGGTTTTAGCAAATGGTATTTAATTACACCTTTAAAGGAGGTTATAATAATGCATTTTTTGGGTGAGGGGGGGGGGGGGGGCTAAATTAATTGTACAAATATGTCTTTAATCATAATTATTACAAGATAAGATAGAATGTTGTTGTATGAATGAACACAAAACAAATGCAGTCTCAATAAGAGAACCCTAAAAAAGGCCTCGTAAAGAGAACCAAATACGGTCTCGTTGAGAGAACCAAAAAAGACCTCGTTTAGAAGACTCAAACGGCTTCATTAAGAAAACCAAAACCGCTCGCGTTAAGAGGACCCAGACGGCCTCGTTTAGAGAACAAAATACAGTCTCGTTAAAGCTGACATGAATTCATAAATGCGCATTATTTCCCTTTTATCTCCGGCTACCGCCATATTAGTTGTCGATTTCTATTGTTCTGTTCATCGCTACATACCCCCTATATAAGGCCGAAAGCACTATTCATGCTTCAATGCATTCAGGTATTTCATTCACCCGAACACGTTACCTTGGACGAAAAGACGTGTAGAAACGCGTTTTGAACAAAAATAGTATGACAACCACTGCATTGGCAAGGAATATCCAATGAACGACGAAACAAAACAAACTGAAATCCAGATACAGATACTTCAAAAATCCTCCATAATTGTAGACCGTTTTCCTGTATATGTTATAACATTGCACATGCGCAATCACACACTGTGGCAGATCGAGCACTGTCAATGATCGCATGGATTTTTTTTTTGTAGAAACCGATGGAAACGATGTTACTTTCTTGGATTTACTAACATTCATCTACTGTGTTGTATGTAGTGCCGCCGGGGTTTTCAAAAAGATTCAGACGTTATACACTCTGTACGAACAAGACACGTGTTCGATGTGCATGTGAAGTAAAGCAGTACTATTTGTGCAAAATAATACGGATACCTTGGAAATTCTTTCAAAGAATAAATATATTTTGTATTTTATAGATTGCTGTTTCCTTTATTCTTTCCTACAACGATTTTACTACAATATGTCGTTCATGTATTTAGAAGTCCGTGTAACCTTAATGCCTCGATCGGAAAGCAACCGACCGTAACTTTCTCGACCGGTATATATACCCCAGTGGCAGTAGAGGAGCGATCAAAACTAATATGGCGACCAAACGCTTTTACGATTTCACGTCAGCATTAAGAGATCAGTCTTGCTAATAGCAACACAAATCAAAAAGGGAAAATAAATTTAAAAAGCAATATTATTGGATCATCAACAGGATCCGAAGCTACACATAAAGTTAACTCATGTAGAGAAAAACATAGATATTATAAGCAGTAGTTACACGGATGAGTTTTTTAATGATAATTTTTTATTTAAATTATTATTATTTTTTTATATTATTTAAATTTTTATTACATTTGTATCCTATCATTTGCTTTGCAAATTTGAAAGTATACTTAATTGTAGAAAAATTCTGAAGTGTCTGTGATGACATAATGCGGCCAATTTAACTTAGCGAGCCCTTGAAAGAATGAGACCACGCAAGCTGCGATAAAAATGAACATTGCCCTGCTTGTTTAAATGGACGCCGTTTGCTAAGAATTTATGATTGCAATATTTGTCTGATGCTGGTGAAGGAAACAATCCATTATGCTCCCAGAAGGACGCATAATCTAAATTGGTTATGTACTTCTTGATAAGAGCGTTGGCTGCATCGACAAATTGATTATAATCGAATGACTGCCTAAATCTTGGAAGTAATTTACATACAATTGAATCTGTGAAACACTACAACTTTTATGCAAAACTGATACAACTGCTAGGAATTTGCATCCAAGTTCCTCCGGTGAATATAATCGTCTTACGCCATTGCCCCCAACCATAAGAATGATTTGATCCGGCTGGAATGTTTTAATGAAAGGTACATCGTGACGTAAAATTTCATCAATAGTACGACCCCCTTTTCCTTTGTACCTTATTTGATGTGAGTTAATACCCAGATCATCTATATATTAAATTAAATCTTCATCGATAAGAAAATGATGGAAACGACGGACAATAGAGTGTCCAAGAATCAAAACTTTAATTGAATTCAATGTTAGCGTATAAGATAATAAAAATGTTTGTAATAGATCAGTGACGAACATACAAACATTAGACTTATAGTATATACAACGCTTACCGTTTGAATTTTTAAAGAAATGGTCCGAAGGAACAGAATCAGTATTCAAAGGTGTTACCCGTGCGGCTTCTTAAAGAAAGTGTGAATTAGCGCGTCTTTCTAATCAAAGAGAGTCGCTAAAATTCCCGCGTTTAATTTCATTGGTCAAATGATGACACCAACATTACATGACTAAATAGAGCACTCTCTGCTTCTTAAAAATACTCATTAAAAAGTGCGAAAACTGGTAGGGCAAAAAATTGCAAAATCTATATATATAAAGCATTTTAAGTAAACCTAAAATTTCTAAAATTGGTATATCCAGTAATCACATTATTTCAATTGACTTGTTTATAGCTTTAGCAATAATTCAAAGTCAATGACGTGGTATTTTATAAGGCATTCACTGACTGACATTATTCTCGAAAAATTATCATTACGAAAAAAAGATACTTCGTCTCTTTAATTATATGATTTTTTGTTCGCTGAGTTTGAATGAATATTTTTTTTAAAATATATAAAATCTAATAATGAAGTATACACCAAGTCAGTTGACATTATTCACTTGTTCTTAAATGTTTAAAAAATTGAATAAGAGAGTGAATAAGCTCCTGGTATTTGTGTCTCTTTATTTGCAATTGTAACATATAATGTCAATGATATCTTTGAAAACGTATTGGTTAAAAGTTAATGATTAATTTGTTTGTGTGTTTGTTTGTTTGTTTGGTTTTTTTGTTTAGTTTTTGTTTGTTTGTTTGTTCTTTTCTATATATGAATATAAATTTAGAACTTTACATTAACTGAAAAAATTCAATATTTCTAAATTTAGTATACTATGAATACCAACAATTGCTTCCATATGCAATAATAGGAAACAAACTCGCGGAAAACAAAAATAAATACAATGCCTATTTTGACTTCCGTTATTTAATACTTACACAACAACAAACAACAAAATGATTTCACAAATCCAAATTCATTGTAATAATTACAAGCACCAAAATTGAAAGGAAAGGGGAAATTATTACTAACACCGAAACATTTTAACACATAGATCATTAAAATGAAATACCAAATTGTCTTGGCAGTTTTTCTGATTTTCAGCTCTGTAAATTCGAAAGGTAGGCCGCATAAATGTATTTTTATCGTGACGTTAAGAACGTAAATCCCTAATAAGAAGTAATGATATGAATTTGATTGAGGTTTTCGTTTCTACAATTAAGTGAAACGCCAAAGTTTTGTTCTCACTTATTATTCTACGTTTACCTCGTTTATGTGGTAAGTAATCCAATAGTGTAGTTTACTAGGCACGTATACCTTAATTTCAATATCACTGTTTATTTCCTTTTTTTCAATTCAATTTTTTAAATGGTCCCATATAGATGGAGGGAGGGGGGACTCCATGTGAATTCAATTTTTTTGTATCTAAATATAAGAAAAATCTTTGCTGCGCAAAAGACTGCCCCCCCCTTCCCATGCTACATGCGTGTTTACAGATTTTTGATAACTTTTTAATAGTTACTTTTTTTACAATGGAATATGTCTTAAGCCTTTTCACAATTGGCGCACGAGCACTTTACAACACTTTGCGATCGAAATTTTTGAGCTTCGCACGAGCTCTCGCATACGTTGCACAAGCCCTCGCTTACGTTGCAACAGCTCTCGCATTCGTTGCATACGTTTTACTGGTCGCATCAAGTCTCCTCTGAATAGTGGACATGCACACTATTCAGACGCGACCAAACGCGATCCAAATTATCGCAGTGCAACGCACGAACATTAGTACGAACGTTTTACAACGTTTTGTGTACTCGCAAGAGTGATGCACGATTTTTAATGGTCGCAAGAAGAATCGCAATTGTTTATGCGCGTATTGTGCGACCATGAGACTGTTGCTCCACATGTCTCATGTTATCTTGCAACGTTTTACTATCATTGCACGACTTATCAGTAATATGCCATGCTTTGCAACTAGTTTATATACCATTGTAAGCATCTCTGTTTCAGATCACAGTTCAACAATATACATTTATTGCATGGTGGTGAGGGGTATATGAAGATTTATTTCCTTAAGAAAAATCATATTTCCCGAGGGCATCGCCCGAGGAAAATTTGTTTTTCTGGGGTAATAAATCTTCATTTTCCTTAAACATTAATGCAATAAACGTTTTATTATTCCGAACAACATATGATTATACAAAATACGTTGATTTCTAAAAATTGTTTGACTTTTCAAAGGCAATAACGTCTTGATTGTTTGATTTCCTCTGTTACTGTCTCCCTTTTCTTTCATAATTTCGAATCATAGATAGTTAAGTTGGTCTTGTGATATATAGAGGATCATAACGATTAAATATTTTTGATTTAATCATACTTGTCTACATCATATGCTTATATCGGCTTTTTCATTCCTATGAAATCGCCCTGTCACCTGACTTTCTAGACCAATTAAATATAATAGAATAATCATATTGAGTTATAATAATATATGCTGCTGCATCTCTGCTTCTTACTGGGCGGCATGTTCTCTCGCTTTCAACTGTGTCTACTAAAGCGTCGGAAATGGGCGGTATAAACATGTATACCCCCTCTGACTCGCACGAGCATTCGTACCATGGAACGCATGATTGCAAGTCCAATCGCATTGGCGCACGTTCAATTGTCCGATCACTTGGTCTCTCGCATTATCTTTCAACAGTCGCTTTCATTGTACAACAGTCGTATATAGACGCAATATATATCGCAAGATTTAATGCGTTTACATCGCACAAAGCGGGCTTAGATCGTGCGAATTTCGTACGAATACTTTTTTCAAATGCGATTATTTCGGCAACAGTTTACGATTCACATCTAATTTTATCGGTCGCACGAATATTCAGTCGCTTCTGCTCGTGCGCCAATTGTGAAAGGGGCTTTAGGAATAAGAAAAATAATATAATTAATGACAAAATGAGTTTTTGGTATTGATTGGTATAATACCATATAAAATAAAGTATAGTACTTGATTTTTATGACCATTGCTTATTTGTTGTCATACCATTTTTTAGCAGTTATCTGTATCCCCATCCCCGAAATTTTCATGGATGTGTCATGATTTTGTTATAAGTAAAATAAAAAGTAATATGGAAAAGACATAAAAATCAAAGAAGAGCATATACAGATGATAATTTCTTAAAAAAAGAAATGAAAACCATGCTAAAAAGGACTAAAACAACGAATTAAAATTTATCAAAAATATCTTCTATGGATTAAGTACAAATCTTTGCAGTGTACTTCATATTGTCTTAAACAAAAGCTTAATTTTATAGACTGTCGGATTGGTTATTTTGGAAACAACTGTTCGATGCAGTGCAGATATCCAAATTATGGAACAAATTGCCAACAACACTGTTCTCACTGTGAAAAAGAAGAATGTGATATACAAATCGGCTGCGTTACAACTAATATAAATCCCAAAGGTAGTCTGAAATATTTTAGAAAAAAATGACAATGTTAATGAATATTTACAGTGTGGTCAAAGTTAGACTAAAACATTTAAACGAATGAATGATGAAGTCGACACTTTTGTTTAAAACAACACGTTTTATCATTAATTTTTATCTAGATACTGCTTATCCTGAGGAAATCTCTGAAGGCTCAATTCATGTCATTTATGTCACTATAGGGATGATGTCTTTGGGATTGTTCGTGATGATTGTTTCTTTTTCCTGTGTCTTTCTGAGAAGAGTACTTTTCGTCAGACTTGAGAGAAGATGATTTTATCATGCAGCTATAGACAGGGTTTGTTTAATCGAGATAATATCTGTGAAGAACATTTACTATTTTTTAAGAATTGTTTTATATAGTAGTGTATATTTGTCTTGTCATTAATCGTCATACTGATTTTTACTTCTACTGTAAATCTATGACGTTTAGTTAAATCTGCACTCCTTTAACATTTTTCATAAAAATGAATAGAATGAAAACAGTAATCGATAAGCAATGCACCTAATGAATCGTTAAGATGATATCAATGTTCAATTATATTTAATCTTGACCAAAGTAAAATTCAAATGTTTGATAATCAGTCGCATATTTTAGAATTCTTACAAATCATGTGTTGAGAAACAAGTCACCCAATTTAATCTTATTTTTATTGACAATGGCAGGACAGTCAAAATACAATATACGATGTACGATTAAATCATGCAATTAAATAAACATTAAAACACCATATTCCTATAAGCAATTGAAAAGACTGTGTTGAAACCAAAGCTTCTCGAAATACTAATGTCGGTACATTAGTTTGTCATTCACTTCCATATAGTCCTTTTGTAACAGTAATTACATTGTTTCAAACAGAGTCATCATTTCTCTCTTGTTCATCTAATGAGTTTTGTAGAACAGTATCGGTAGGTGAACGGACGTCAAAATTTATGGAATCATACCTTCTTTGTGTGGACTGACGGTTGAATTTTTGTCTGATTTCAAAGTACCCTCTGTAAGATGGGATCAATTGTATGACCTTGAAGATGACAAGAACCAAAAGAAGACATACGATACATCCCAGTAAGAAATTAGATGTTGGAAATTCCACTGTCATTTTACCACTACCTGTTAAATAAGATAAACGTAACCAATAGTATAGAGAACATAGAAATTCATAAACTTTATGTGCTCATTATTATTTTAATTTGAGAAAAGTATACGACCAGGATTCTTATAGAGATTTCATTTATTAACTGTACATTAGAATATCTATATACATTTTATGAAATTTGTTTTGCATGGATTAAACTGGCCTGATAATGCAATTTACCCATCAATATCTATGCATCCTATGTTGACATGACACTGGTATTCAGCACAATAACATTTTTGTTGACAATCAGTGCTATAGCTTGGATAACGACACGTTTTTGTACAGTTGACGCCATAGAAACCGGCCATGCAACCTAAAAATACCAATACAGAAGATCAATAAAACACGACTATTGAATACACATTTAACCACCTTTCACTAACAAAAACTTTTCTAATTATTACCTGGTAACTCTGGTAATGTTTAAGTTGAACTTTCTCTGAACTTCTTTGTGCGTGAAATTGATTAAATTCCTTTTTATACAATTCTGTGTAAAATTTATATATTTGCCAAATATGTATTCAGCAAACTTTTTCGCTGTCTGTCATTTGTCAGAATTTATTCAAATTCATTTTCGCACCCATTTTGGCGTATGTAGATAGTTCTTTTGTAAAACAAATTCATGTCAGAAATATCTTTTTACAAATTTTAGTTTAGTTTAATTGAAAGGCTTTGTAGTCCTGAAAAATTGTGAAAATGAAAAGTTTTCTTAAAGACAGTCGACAAATGTACAAAGAAACTTTACTGTCCTAAATTTTACTTTTAAAATAAGTTTAAATATGATATGCATAGCACGAATAAAACAGCACAAATTTAATTACTTACGGACGCATTTTCCTATTTCCTCGTTCCATATGTAATCAGCGCAACAAGGCTGAAATGTTGATCTATATATATTCATTGAGTGGTAATTATTTGATATAAATAATATTACTGTACTCGAATGAATAGACCTTAAAAAATAAAGAAAAAGAAACTCACCCAACACATTTACCATCCGCAATAATATTACAATAGAACATGATCAGAAAAAACTTTAATCACAAATAGAAAAACTGATATTTTCTTCTCTTTTGCCATCATGTATGTTTTTTGATTCCGAAATAACCAATCCTTCCCATTCCGGTTTACCGCGGAACTCTAACATGACCAAGTATAGAACAATAATGTAAAGGTATAGCAAAAAATACACGTAGATAGACACACGTTGTTGAAATTTTGCATCCATGGGAATTTTGATCGCAACAAGCATGATTTATATACAAGTTATGAGAACACGTACTTTAAAAATTTGAAGAAGATTTTGAATAAGATTAAAAAAAAACAACCCAAAAACCAATCAATTATCTTACAAAAAAGCACTTAGAATGTTTATGACTCTATTTTTAAGCGCTAAATATAAAAACGTCAAAGTGCTAATAAATAATTAATTTATTTACTACTAGAAATATTTCGTTGACGACAATATAAATGACTGGGTAATGTGATAATCTTACTTGAAAATTTTTTTGATTCATGCCCTTTCTAAACCAAAAACTCTTGAATTCAGCGCGTTTTCTTTTGAAATGTGCATTATTTCTATTGTTTTTAAAACATCCTAAAAATGTATGGAATTGGCTTTCTGTGTATGCTGGTATGCAGTTTACTATACCAAATGATATGAGAACGAATAAAGAATTAAAGAACACATGAAGCGAACGTGAACTCTGTAGATACATTTATATTGTTACACATAATCAATAGAGGAAGCCCTTCTCTTTCTTTTCACCCTTTCCAGAGACTTTAATTTTTAAGTTATTGGATACGTTAAAAAAACCATGAAAATACTCATGATGCATTTTCGAAATGTTAAACTTGTGTAATAGTCATCTATAGAATACTGTTCCGTTTATTTTTGCTTAAATTGGCCCAGATTAAAGATGAATGTTTAAACATATGTCATTATGCTGCATGTGCATGAACTTTATCTTTAAATGTCTATAAAGTTTATATATTGTTTTAAATCTTTGAACACATATTACTTTAAATCATTTAATAAATCAGCTCTTAAAGTCTAAGGTAGCGAACTTTAAAGTTTACTAACGTCAAAATAGTATTATACATGTATAAACATTGCCACATGCCAACCCCCATTAGCCACATATTGATTACTTCTTGTTTCATTTATGCTGATGATTGAATTTGCTTTGTTGCTGTTAAAGTTATGATTCTGGTATCAAAGTGCATTTAGCGGCGAAAAATTCCACATTCTATATATGTATTTTAAATAACGTCACATGTGTTTGCCATGTATATGATAGGATATCATCATAACCATACACACTTATCGCAGAGAAAATTTAGAGATAACATTGGAAACCAATTGATTTAAATGGCTATTTTGAGGTGTAAATTGTTTAAATGGTAGTAAAACCACTGTTGTTTAGTTCAATTGACAAGGGCGTATAAGACAAATGTACAACATGTATTTTTGTGTATGTTCTTAGTAATTAGTTTGAAACATCAAACCAATTAGAGTATCATACATGTGGGTGTGCCCTCTTATAGAAGAGCAATTTTAGCAATCTTTAAAATTTAAAAAGATTTTTTAGAAATGATTTAATATCAAACATTTAAAGCTCAAACAAAATAATAATAAATAGATTATTGAATATTTTTGAAATCAATAGGCTAAAATTGTAATCTCTCTAAAATGAATATATTCAAATGTGATAAACTCGTCGCTCAACATAAATGATTTTATATTATATTATCTTTTTTTTTAAAATCAGTTGAACAGATATATGCTACAAATCAATATTATTATGTTAGAGTATACAATGAATTACATTACATTATGACACCATTTTATACATATTTACCAAAACAAATGTCGAAATTATATATTTTTATTTCCCGATGAAGTTCCATTAGGCGTGAGCTGCAAATTTCTTGCCGGAAATATTTAGTGTGGAATGGTCGTCAAAGTATTGCTCAAATGACACAATTGAGTGGAACCTGTGGAAAAAGCTATTAACAATCCCTTTTTGAGGCAAACTAGCATCATTGTTATTTGTTATCCTATACAAAGATTAAACTGCTATTTATTTCTTAGTTGTCAAATATTTCACCTGATTTATTTTCATCTTATGTGTATATATTATCGGTCAATGTTGAATGCAAAATTGTCAAAATAGCAGAAAACTTTAAAAATGCTGTTCATACTGCTTTAAAAGATTACAAAAGCTGCAGTAAATGTACTCTATTAAAGTCAAATGTAATTCGCTGTAAGACAAACAAGAAAAGATAAATTTATATAAATAAATACCTTGAATACAATTTGACACGACATTAAAAGTAACCTGTAAATTTTGGAAGCAAGTTCCTTTTTGGAATAAAAATAGGCTGTTATTTTCCCATCATTAGAAAAAATAAAAATATAGAAATTTTATGGGTATATGGGGGCTAATCCATATAATAGTTGGTCAGGGATGTACTGACCAACGTGTTAGGAACTTCAAGGAATTATAAAGATGGTTAACAATTAATCTGCACCGAGCACTGCCACAGTCGTTTATCCATCAATGATTTTCAAACGAGTCAATCAAAGGTGGAAATTGTTGCATTAATCCCTTGATTAATTAAAACTAAAAAAAAAACTTAACTTTTTTCTACGAATTTTGAAATAAAACACAATGCTTATATCTATAATTGAACAGCACATTTGAGATATACTACTACTATAAAAATGTAAATTTACTTTAACGACTCCATCCCCCAAAATAAAAAACAACAACAACAAAACAGCAAAGCAAAAAATTACTTTTTTACACAAATATTTCTGTTGAGCTATTGAATTATTATATACATTTGAAATTTAATGAAACAGTATAGTAAGCGCTACTCTGTGTTACATTGATGCGTCCCTGGCCACATAATATAAGTTGCTTATTATCCTTAAAGGTGATCATAAACAAACATCAATATCATAAGGATATACTCCTGATAAAATGAGAATTGTAATGATAATTAAATTTTATCTAAAATGTGTATTTTGAAAAATATTGTTGCTTTCAAGCCAGATTTTTGAGATATTTTAACAGAAATGAGTTCAACTTGTTTGTCATGACCTTTGAGTATTTTATTACTCATAAATTAAATCATTCTATAAATTTCACTAAGCTTTCAGCACGTTTAATTATTTAAACGTTTCCTTATGATAATTGTATTTGAACAAATACTTCAAAAATCAATTCAGGATCGGTTTGCCAAAAATGAAACACTAAGTATTACCATTAATTACGTTAAAAGGTTTGAAAATTTAAAAAAAATGGTAAAATTTGTTCAGACCAATCGGATAATGTTAAAATTAACAAGCTATTTGTTAATGTTTGTAGTTACAGTTATATATGATTCCAAAGGAGGTCGTCGTATGATGATCAGATATGATAAGTGTTGTAGCTGGTTTCAAAAGAAGGCGTTCTTCGACCACATTGCTTTCTTATTAATTGAGTCACAACCATGATGACAATAAGAGATGCAGTTATAATTGTTGTCAATATTCCAATATTAATACCTCCCGACGATTCCATTGAAGAATCCACCGAAGAATTTTCAAGGTCTTCTCCTTTGAAAAAAGATATTGTTAATTTGAAAATATGGGTTTTTTTTTGTACTTTAAGTTCCCATTTTCTAAAAATATATAATGATGTGCTGACTAAACAGATATAAAAAATTATTTCAATTTACCTATACTAGCTAAATGTTCCAATTCTGTTACAAATTTGGTGGAAATTTCCAAGATGCATCCTCTTACATTGCTACAGATTGTCTCGTTGCAATCACACTTGTTTTGACATAATGGGCCAAAGTTAGGATATCGGCATGGCTTTAAACAATCGGGCCCATGATAACCAATATTGCAAACTATTTGCATTTCCAAAATGAAAAAAAGAAAAATTAGAATTTAGAATGATACAAAAGCATTGTCATTCACATAATTTAGAAACAGGCTTACGTGCCGAAATCAAGAGTAACGTTTTGGAAAAACAAAAACTGATACAAATACTAAATATACCTTTCATGAATGAATAACACTTAAAGGCCAATTTTACACAAATATGTTAAAGCCCTCAATTGAGTTAAGGAAAAAGATGGTCGACAAACTACCAAACAAATCTGCCATCAAGCCTTAAATATGACAATATTTGCCCTACATATATCTAAGTAAAAGAGCTTTTGATCTGAAGGAAATCAGTATAGCATATAATAGTTTGAATGAATTTATTTTCGCATAAATTCTTCAATTGACAATCCGATTTTTAAAGGTATCAAAGGAATGTATTTTCATTCTAAGCCTCAATTAGCAAAAATTGTAGCATGGTTAAAGAAAACATGTATATAGTGAATTCGCTAGTTTTTATTACGAATTCGTTTTATTGATAAAGCGAATTACGGATAAAACGAAGTAAATCCATTGGTCCTTAGGCTTCGCTATAACCTAGTTTTACGTTATAAAATTTGTGATGACCATCTAGCGGTCTAGTTTAGTTCAATCTCATTATAATGTCCCAGTCCTGAAAAATCTTCACTGATCATAATGTGTTCATAAAAATGGTTTGTTCTACAAAGCTTGAGAAATATAGGCAAAAATGATTTATAATACTTGATCATGTCTCGCATGGATATAATGTTTAAAGAATCTATGTCAGGATATGAGCCTGAGTCTAAAGTGTTCAAATTTAGATTTTACTTTTTATTGTTTATATATCAAATACTACATCTTTCTTTTCACATTTCGCTATGCGATTGATATCGTGGTTTTGATCGTATATTAATCGTAGCTGTCATATCGATTTTCATTAGGTTTTAAGGGCTGTCACGTCAACTGCGTCGATTGGAAAAATCGTTTGAGTGTCCTAATGCTAAATGATAACTGTCAAAGACATGGTTCTTATGTACCCTTTTCAGCCGATTCTTTTTCTTTTTTTCTGACATAATTCATGTTGCATCCCAATATATTGCTACATATCTGTTCACTACAGTTGCACTTGTTTCGACATTCAAAACCATAGCTTGGAAATCGACATGGGTTTGAGGAATTGAGATGATTAAATTCAGACCTACATTCTACAAAAAGGAACAAACCAAATATAATTTTGACAAATAGTGAAATGTACATACATGTAATACATTAACGCATAGAATACGACACACAGTTTGAATGAATGTGATGAAGACATCAACGATCTCGTGAAATGTTTTTGTGTCAAACAGAGATGTGTTGTTTGACAAGAGGTATTTTTCAAGTGTTCTTTCTATTCTTTAAAATTTAGTTTTTTCTGCTTTTGCCGGATATATTTTAATTAGTTCTCGAGGGACTGAAACGTAAACATGTATTTGTTTCTTACAAATGTTATTTCCAAAAGATTATTTTCAAATTAAACATTTTTGAAATTATATTTGAATCATTTTTAGACGGTGGCTATAAATAGCCACGGTCTATTGCTACGGACCTGACCGGAAGAGTATTTCTCACGGGGACCCTAGCGGATAACGAACGATAACTCTGTTAGGTACATTTATGCAGTGTCATACAGACAATGTTTTATCTGCGTGTCGATTTCAGTATGAGAACTAATTTTTATCTTATCAGATATTTTAAGCATTATAGCTGCTAATTATTTTGTACATACATTTAAATAATGTATGAAATTGTGTTTTCCGTTACTTACCCTGTCTGTTTACGCGGTATTAATAATTTAAGCACCAGCAACTCTGTATCAGGACTGTATAAACTATATCACTGCGATAATTGGTCACAAATGGTCACAATAATTGCTTCTTGTTTATTTTTATGATATAAATATTTGTCAGAAACACACTATTTAAACTGGTTTGCCATTTCATATTTCAACAATTATGCTTCATCGACAAATTCAGCCATTTTCAACGCATTAGTTTTAGTTGAGCAGTATAATTTTGTTGTTGTAGCTTATTCCAAAGAATTCACAAGAGATACTGACAATGAATATTCCATAAATTACATTTTATTGAACTTCAACCGATCAATGGCACAGTTTCTTCTACAAGTGTGCATGTGTTTTCAAACACACAAAAAACTTTAAATATACGATACAAAATTATGTTAATTTTCGACTGACCTGTGATTTACAATGTACCTTATTTTGTACCTCACTCAGTCTGTAGAAACATTAATTTTATTACAGGCACTTCGATATTCATCAGACAATATTTACCGCCGATGTTGACGCTTTACTTGCTGCTGACGTTCTCTCAAACACGCTAATCGACGTCGGATTGTAAAATTCACGTGCAAATCGAGTCGCCATTTTAAATGTATATAAACTACATTTTACGATGTTTCAAATATTTTTAGTTCAGATTTTTTTTTACATACTGTGGAATCATTAAAATTCGTGGTGGCTCAATTTTCGTGGAATTCGTGGGTAGCCCTCTCCCACGAATTTAAATCCTCAACGAAAACAATTTTAGAAAGAGTTATCTTTGTTACTGAAACAGTAGGCTACGCATCCACGAAATTACATCCCCACAAATGAGCAAAAAAGTCATAATCCACGAAAATTGGCCCCCACGAATTTAAATGATTCCACAGTATGCGTCTTATGGATTTCACGGCGTGTCAGCTCGTGTATCTCTAATTTGCAGCAAACGCTAGCTTTTTTGTGAGAAAAAACATGCGATATTCCATATTTATTTATGGTACATTGTGAACGGTAATGTAAGATATAATAATTTGTTAACTAAACAGTTTCTGTCGATTATTTTTTTCAATGAGCTGAATAACGCAATTCGATGAGCGAAGTACAAATAGTGGCTTTAATTCATATGCGCCCGTCCCTGCTAAATGTATTAGAGAATCTTTTCTTTGGTTTTGGGGCATTTTTTCACTAACAGATAAAATTATTTACATTTGTACGTAAACATCGCCCCGTTTGTTCTCAAATAATTTTTATAACTCGCGAGTACAACTCTTTTATGAACTTTCTTCGACATTTGTTTCCAAGTGTTAGCATCATTTTGTCAACATGCATTTACAAATAGGCGGGCCTATATAAATGCGCCAGCTTGTTGAGACTCGCAATTGAAATACACACCGGTTAGAAAGTGTCATCACTGAACGCAATGCTACATCAGCCGTAGCGTATGTACATTCATGCTATATTTGCGATAAATAATGAAACATGAAGGCAAAAAAATGTGCTTCATAGATGACTGTAGAATTCTGCTGAGCTACAGAACTATAGCTTCCCGAAAATATTGCCGGGATTTGCGAACCCTAGATCTATTGTCTATAGTACATGCAAAGAATAACATTAAATAGAATGGGTGAATAAGGCGTGTAAAATGCGCATATGAGGAAGGGTTAGATACGGCAAAATTAAAATATCATTAAATCTGATACTTTTTAAAAAAATTATTAAAAACAATGAATATTTAAGGTAACATTGGGTTGTGATCTTTAAATATTTTAAATACTTGCAATATATTGATTTAAAATTGTGTATGAGTGTCAAAACCTCCTAATAGTGTAATTTTTATAACTTTAATGCATTTTCTTTCATAGAGTGGGTCTGAGCTCAATATTTTTTTTTACAGTCTAAATGTGGTTTAATGGATTTTAAACCGATTTTAGTTAACTAAAATGTGGAGAGATGACCTACTACAGTTCAAAAATGTCATTTTGTAGCTCAACAATTGAACGTTTTAGAAATATAATACAAGTCCGTAAATTCGTGGTCATAGTCTCATATAGCATTTCAACAACACACTTTGTTGTGAATGAAATGGCTCAGTGGTTAGAGCACCAGCCACAAGGAAACTTTATAGAACTTGGGTTTTTAGGTTGTGGGTTCGATACCACCAAAACTTAAAGATTTATTATTTTTGTCTTATCTTTTTGAAATATTTCAAACTGAATATAGTTAGAAATTACCATTTTGTAAACTTGTATAATACCATATCAAATATCTTATTCCCCCATCTTCTTTATTAACACAGCTGTACGGTCAGAAAAACGTGCATTTAACTTGAATTTTGTTTGTTTGGTGTTTTTAAAAACTAATTTTGTACAATTAATCAATATTTGTTGTAAGTTTACTAGAAAAGTTTAATGTAGCAAGTAATTTATATGTGTTAAAGTGTACTGAGAAGCGATAAAATATAGCATGTGACTTTCCCGAATTCATTCAAATGATTTGAATAAATATATTGCTAAATACAATAGAACATATGTTTAAAACGTTGATTAATGAAACTGCCGCGACTGAATGTTGTATGCTATTCTTTAAAATTTTCATTCACTTTCGCTGTGAGTAAATGGAAATAATCCACTAAAGTCGAAGATAAAATATTGATTTACTCTTCTGTTTCATGATGACGTGCATTCGAAAAGCAATACCAATTTTATCAAACAGGTTCTTGTAAACCCATTCCGTTTTCTTTACACCTAAATGTATTAACTGACTATGAGGAAAAAATCAAATGTGATGGTCCACAAGACTGCAACTTTTTCCCCGTGAAGAAATTGAGGGAAAATGCTGTCGAGAGGGACAATTAACATGCTATACGTATGCCCAAATAGTTAGTAAAAATAAGTATTTTATCATGCCAAAGCTTTATTTGTTCTCGTTACTTGAGAAATCTACAATATATTTAAAGCACAATAGTCCAATCCACACTTTTCAAAAGTTGTTCCCCTTTGCGGGGTCAACCCAAAGGTCAAAAGAGAAAAAACCAAAATTCCCCTTCTTCAAAAAATCAAATATTTGGGCGAACTGTGATAAAATCTCTTTGGATTTGATTAAATATTCATTCAATATGTGGTGGCAACCCACATATTTATTGAGTCATTCAAACGGGGTTTTAATGTCAACTGATATAGATACAAACATATTGATACAAAATATAAATACAAACTTCTATACGACAAAGACTACTGTGATAAATCTTTGGGTTTTCCCCAAAAGATGACGACCAAGAGACACAGCATTTGTAAAGTGTAGGTTGAGATCACAGCTACGATTTCCACAGAATTATCCATGTAGGAAACTCACGACCAGTTGTGCGAGTAAGCGTTAAGTATTAGTGCATGTATGCGATACTGACCGCGGTTTCGACAAAAATAATTATCCTACATCACACATTGTTACGTGTAATATGCCACTCTCAAACGACGCCACCGTCTAACAGTACTTTCAGTACTTTGATTCAAGATCATGACAGTTTAGGCACACAATTCACACAATTAATTTGTCATTTGTCATCGATGTCGACATTTTTTGAGCATGCTGAAAAGTCTGATTGCAAACTATATATATATATATATATATATATATATATATATATATATATATATATATATATATATATATATATATATATATATATATATATATATATATATATATTTATATATATATAGTAGTTTGATTGAGGCAAATGAGAAAACACATAATATGTAATCGAAAATGCAAACATTTTAATGTTTTTGGGGTAAAAAAAAAATCACAAATTCAAACGTTTTTTCAGCTGAAGTATTCATAAGAGTTCAAAAAATGGAGACACACTTCTACTATGGTTCTTTAATATATACATTCATACATGCAGACACATTTTGAGTGTTTTCATGGGATCATTAAACGGAAGAAAAAAACAATCTTTAATCTCTTTTTAGTAAGATTTTGAGTGTTTTCTCTCCATATTCAAATTCAGATATAATGTACATTTAAACAGACTCATTAAGCGATGTTTCTTATACACCCCTAATCTGTTGCAAAACATAACGATATTTGTGTTTTAAACGATTAAACAAGATTTATATGCTTTATATTTGATAACAATAACTATTATAGGCATGAAATATATTCGAAAGATAAAAAAAACAAGGCTCCAATTACTGTTCTTTTTGTTAGCTTCTTGATATTTTCATGTTCAAAGTGACTTCTTTCTATTTTCTCAATAACATAGCTCTTGTTCATGAATGAACATAAGATTTAAAGTCAACAAAATATTGGAAATTACACAAATAAGAAAATGAGTAAAAAAATGCATTTTACTATTAATCTATACTAGTATTATCTAATATTCAAAAGACACTTAAACATTAACGAAATTTTCCTTTGCCATATTCCGTATTATGTTGTGTGTTCTTGTTGATATATTAAGAGAATCGTTTAATAAGATAAATATAGATAGATATACATTTTGAACCATATCTTTGTTTGTAACATCTAAAGCAATCTCCCAGTGGGATTCTAAGCAACCCGTTATATAATTAAATGTATGTATGCACGCATATCATAATAGATTTAAAAAAAGGAAAAACATTTTCTTTTCGGAAGGTCAGGGATATTATTTTTACAAACTTTATTTCAGTTAAATTGATAAAAATCTGTGTGGTCCTGCATAGACATAAAAATGAAACGTTTTGTAACTGTCTGACACGTGACTTATGTCCAAGAGGCCTAAGAAACCTAATTGACTTGACATTTCATTTCAAAAGTTTGAATAAGGTATGCATTGTTGCAACCACTATTGAAATAAAACCACTATTGAAATAAATTATTTCAATAGTGGTTGGGAATGCATTTAATTAGAAAAATCACTTTGCAACCACTATTGAAATAAAAGCACTATTGAGATAAATTATTTCAATTATGGTTGGGAATGTATTTCATCTAAAGAATCACTTTACAACCACTATTGAAATACAACCACTACTAAAATAAAATATTTAAATAGTATTCCGGGATGTTTTCCATTTTGAAAATCAAATTACAGACACTGTTGAAGTACAATTTCAATTAAAATTATATTTTCAATCGTAGCTTAGAATGAATTTCTTCATTTTACAATTGTGAACATCTTGTAAATTGCCAGAACTTCTATTCAAACCTCCTGTATATTGAAAAATTATTTATTGATAAATATTATTATAAATATCACTATTAATATAAATTATTTCAATAGGGGTTGGGGGTTACTTCACTACGACCACTATCGAAATATATTATTTCAATAGTGGTTAAGGATGCGATTCATTTCAACCACTATTGAAATAATTTATTTCAATAGTGGTTGGGGATACCTTTCATTTCAACCACTATTGAAATAAAGTTATTCAATAGTGGTTTATGATGCATTTCAGTTTTATGTCTATTATTATGTCTGTTTGTAACACTTTCCTCTCTGCTAGGGGAGTTTCTTAAGAAAAGAAGTATGTCTTATGAGATGATGAATTATGATGTTCTTTGATTTACCTCTATATGGTCATGTTCCCCATACCACCTGTCATCTGGAACCGAAAGTGTTATGCACAGTCGGAATAATAGGCATTTAAATAACCTCCTACAACTATTAAAATATTTTATTTCAATAATGACTGTAATGAACCGCATCCTTAACCACAATTGAAATACTTTACTTCAATAGTGGTTGTAATGAAATGCATACCTAACCACTATTTAAATAATTTATTTCAATAGCGGTTATAATGAAACGCATACCCAACCACTATTGAAATAATTTATTTCAATAGTGGTTATAATGAAACGCATACCCAACCACTATTGAAATAATTTATTTCAATAGTGGTTATAATGAAACGGATACCCAACCACTATTGAAATAATTTATTTCATTCAATATTGGTCTTAATGAAGTACATTCCCAACCATCATTGAAATTATTTATCAATTTAACAATGATATATAAGCTATAAATTATTTTTTAATATGCATGGGTTTTGAATAGAAGTTCTGGCAATTTACAACGTTGTCTTCTAGTACAAATAATTTACAATTTCCATAAAACATGATATATCTTTAGGAAGAAAAAGGTAAAGAACAGATAAGAAAACATTTCTATATGTTAATCTGCGAGGATTGGTTATTTCTACACAACAGTGAAAATCATAAAATAAGTACATTTACACCATAGTCTTGATTACTATAATCATAAAGTATGCAATTCTTTAGTACCTTAATTGTGTATTTGAATTGTTTGTTAAATAAAAACAAATGTATATGCATGTTTATCTGCGAGAATTGGTTATTTACTTCTTCATAGCAGTGAAAATTGTACCATAAAAAAAAATTTAATAGTAGTTGAACTTTAACGGTGTCTGTAAAGTAGTTCTTTATTAAATCATTACTTCAATAGTGGTTGTATTTCAATAGTGGTTGCAAGGTGATTTTTCTAATGAAATACATTCCCAACCACTATTGAAATAATTTATTTCAATAGTGGTTTTATTTCAATAGTGGTTGAAACAATGCATAGCAAAAATGTAATATTTTATTACTTACGGACGCATTTTCCTATTTCCTCGTTCCATTTGTAATCAACACAGCAAGGTTGAGTTGTTGACCTGAATATTTATTCAATGATCATTAATTATCTAATATAAATCATGCTACTGTACTCGAATAAATATACCTTTATAAATTAAAAATAAAGACACTTACCCAACGCATTTACCATTGGCAAAAATACTACAATGAAACATTAGAAGAAAAATTTGTATCACAAATAGAAAAACTGGCATTCTCTTTTCAGTTCCCGTTGGGTGTGTTTTTTAATCTTAAAATAACAAACCTTCCTATTCGGTTTTACACCAGCACTCTAAATTAACAAAGTAAAGCACAATGATGTAAACAAATAGTAAAAATTGCATGTAGATAGACACGAAATGTTAAAATGTTGTTTTCATGGACATTTTGATTGCATCATCACAGAAACATGCAAGTTATGCAAGTATTATGCAAGTATTAAAAAAAAACAGATTCTGAATAAAACTAATAAAAAACCCATCATTTATCTTGCAAATAAGACATTATTACTTTATTTTTAAGCACTTTGTATTAAAACGTGAAAGTGCATAGAAATAATAAATATTTCGTCGACAACAATAAAACTGCCTGGGTTATGTGATATATTAGGCAAATCGTACCTGAAAATGTTTATTTCATGTCCTATCTGTATCAAAATTAGAGAGTTTATCTAGAGTTTTTTTTTTCAAATGTGCACAATTTTTTAAAATTATTTTAAAACATCATAAAAATGTATAAAATTGGCTTTGTGGGTATGCTTGACTGCAGTTTCCCAATTTAATTAATCTAATGACATGAAGACGAATAACGTTCACTGGCAACAACATTTAAAAAACAAGCGAAACGAACGAACTCTGTAGATACATTTATATTGGTACGCATTATCAACACAAGAAATCCCCTCTTTTTTCACTTTTTCCAGGAACTTTTATTTATAAGATAATAGTTACTTTAAAAGATCGTGAAAATATCCACGAATTATCAAAATGTTAAACTTGTTTAATTGTCTTCTTTAGGCTTAACTTAAATGTTTGCTAACGTAAAAATAGAATGCGACGTATAAACATCACCATATAAACAATCCATCATAAACCAAATATTGATTACTTTTTTTTTCTGCTGATGATAAAATCTATTCCTGTTAAAATTATGAACCTGGTATCAAAGTGCATTCAACGACGAAAATAGTACATATTCCATATATGTATTCGAAATAACGTCACGTGTTTCGATCAATTTGCCGTGTGTAGGACAGACTATCATCATCACCATACAGACTAATCTCAGATAATTCCGAAAATTAAAAGATGAACATCTGAAACCAATTGATTTAAATGTCTATTTGAGGTGTAAATTGTCTAAATGGTAGTACAACCGGTGCTGTTTAGTTCAATTGACAAGGCGTTTTAAGGCAAATGTACAACATGTATTTTTGTGTATGATCTTTGTAATAAGTTTGAATCATCAAACCAATTAAAGTATCATATATATAGGTATGCCCTGTAATAGAAAAGCAATTTTAGGAATCTATAAAATTTAAAAAGATGTTTCAGAAATGATTTTATTTCAAACATTTAAAGCTCAAACAAAATATTAAAAAATAGATTATTGAATATTTTGGAAATCAATCGGCTAAAACTGTAATCTCTCCAAAATGAATAGAATCAACTGTAATAAAGTCGTCGCTCAACATAAATGATCTTACATCATTCTTTAACAATAACGGTGGAAAAGATATATGCTACAAATTTATATTATTATGTTACACTATAAAAAAAATTAGAAGATGATATATAATGACACCATTTCGACATATTTACCAAAAAAAAGTTTTTATTTCCCAATGAAGTTACATGGGGCATGAGCTGCAATTTTCTTGTTTGAATTATTCATTGTGGAAATGTTGTCAGAGTATTGCTCAAATGACAATATTGAATCGAAGTTGTTGACAAAGCTATTGATAATCCTTTTTGAGGCAAAATATCATCATTGTTGTCCTATACAAAGATTGAACTGCTATATATTTTTTAGTGGTGGAATCTTTCGTCTGATAATATTTTCTGATTTATTTTTATCTTATTTATATATATCATAACGATTAATGTGGAATGCAGAATTGTCATAAAAGCAGAAAACTTTTAAAATACAGTTCATACTGCATTAAAAGAAACAAATGTTGCAGTAAATACTGTAAACGTATTATATTTGGCGTGTACGATATTTGGCGGAAATTAGTTTTTGAACAAGTTGGCGTGGATTTGAATTAGCGTATTCCTGAATGTGATTATTCTTAAACATATATGCATGACATTTAACGATGTACTTGATTTTGCGGAAGCCACATTCTGTCGAAAGCGCTAAAAAGGATACACAGCCAAATGTAGTACGTTTACAGTATGCTCTATTTAAGTCCAAAGTAATTCGCTGTAAGACAAACAAGAAAAGATAAATTTCACCAATAAACACCTTGAAGGGATCTTACATATATCATATAATTTGCTTCAGTTGGTATATCTAAAGGATACAGACTGTGTAAAACAAGACACTCAAAAAAATCCCCTTTATTATTTTATATTAAATTAATCACAAACTCATTACACATGATCCCTACCGTTTAATTCAGGATAATAGTTTGTCACGACATTAAAAGTAAAATTTAAATTTTTGAAGCAACATTTTGTTAAAGAAAGCCGTTTTTCCCTTTATTACAGAAATGAAAATTAGGTAGTGATATGGCATATCTAAATGATATTCTGGCCTGTGAATTCAAGAGGATGATTGTGTCTATTAAATGCATATAAATTAGGGATGGTGAATATAACAGTTGGTCCATATAAGAGATGTACTGACCAACGTGTTAGGAACTTCAAGGTATTACAAAGATAGTTAACAATTAATCTGCACCGATCACTGCGGCAGTCGTTTACACATCAAAGATTTTCAAACTATACAAGTTAAATCAAAAGGTGGAAAGTGTTGCATTAATCTTACGGATTAATTAAAACTTTTAAAAAAATTACTCAACATCTTTTCTTACGAATTTTGAAAAAAACCCACAAAGCTTATATCCATAAATAAACAGCACTATTGAGATGTACAATAAAATGTCAATCAATTTAAACGACCCATTCCCCAAATAAAAAAAAACAACAACAAAACAACAACAACAAACAATGCATTTCATACAAAAATATTTCTGTTGAGCTATTGAATTATTATATACATTAAATTTTGATATTTAATGAAACAGTATAGTACGTGCTACTCTGTGTTACATGTAATGCGTTTCTGGTCACATAATACAAGTTGGTTATTATCCTTAAAGATGGTCATAAACAAACAACAATATTATAAGGATATACTCCTGATAAAATGAGAATTCTAATGATAATTAAATTTTATCTAAAATGTGTATATTGAAAAATATTTTTGCCTTCATGCCAGTTTTTACAACGTGTTTGTCACGACCTTTGCTTATTTTTTACTCATAAATTCAATCATTCTATAAATTTCACTAAGCCATCAGCACGTTTAATTACTTAAACGTTTCCTTATCATAATTGTATTTGAACAAATACTTGAAAAATCAATTTAGGATCGGTTTGCCAAAAATGAAACACTAAATATTACCATTAATTACGTTAAAAGGTTTGAAAATTAAACAAAATTGGTAAAATTTGTTCAGAGCAATCGAGTAATGTTAAAATTAACAAGCTATTTGTTAATGTTTGTAGTTACAGTTATATATGATTCCAAATAAGGTCGTTGTATGATGATCAGATATGATTAGTGTTGTAGTTGCTTTCAAAAGAAGGCGTCCTTCGACCACATTGCTTTCTTATTAATTGAGTCACAACTATGATGACAAGAAGAGATGCAGTTATTATTGTTGTCAATATTCCAATATTAATATCTCCCGAAGAATCCTTTGAAGAATCCACCGAAGAATTTTCAAGTTCTTCTCCTTTGAAAAAGATATTGTGTATTTTTAAAATATGTGTTCTTTTGTAATTTTAGTTTCCGTTTTCTAAAAATATATAAAAATGTGCTAACTTCTATACAGATATCAAAAAACTATTTCAATTTACCTAGATGTTCCAATTCTGTGACAAAGAGCTAGAGCCACGAAGCATCAAAAAATGCCCTATCATTAAAAATTACCATATTTTGGTAAAATATAGGGTAGGATCTTAGCTTTTCATAACTCTTTTTCTTTTTTCGATATCTATCATACTTTTTTTTAAACGGAGTTTACAATATGGCATTGTTTTGATGAAAAATGTAGAACAGACGTCAATTTTGTTAAGTAACGTCATGAAATGATAAAACTACGTATGACTTGAATCTAATAAAATAAACAAAAAAAAACATCAATAAAATTATCATGTAGACATTATAATTAATTCATGAAAATAAATTTATTGATGAAAATAGCATGAACAGCTTATTTACAATATAGTTTAAAACATATTACAGGGACCAGTGCTGAAGGTCAATATAACGGCGGTACATTAATATATGTCAGTGTCTTAAAAGTTCTTTTTTCTGCAATTTGAAACTGCATGAAGTAATGGTGATGATGCGCAATGTATAACTGAGGATTAATCATTGAATTCTACCAATGTAATCATAAATTATTAAAAATAAATATATAAATATGTCAGAGATACGGTAATTGAATTTAATAGAGATATATGTAATCTCGAATTTTGATGCATTACTGTAACAGTCTGTGAACATTATTCTACATGATTATTTTACTTGTTTCAAGGCTTCGATATTTTCACCCAATCCTGGCGTTTTACAGCAGTTAGATGTCAGGGTTCAGTTCTTTGAAATGTTTAATTTTCCCAGTTTCCCGTGGGCTCACCGTGCGTTCATGTGCGCTCTCTGCACCGCTCCGTTCCCGCTCATCGTGCACAAATCGCCCACCGTGCTTCACAAAGATTTCGCCTTGCATACGCTCACTGCGTTCGTTCAGTGTTCACATATTATTTAGTCAGATAATATTATATTTAGGCTTATAACAATGCAAACATGTAGTTTATTGTTATTATTTCCTGATTACCAACGAAACACAATGTAACAATACCACCCGGGGCACTCCGAATAAATCGTTCATCTTGCGTTCACATAGAGTACATATATCGTTCAACGTTCACTTTGCGCTCTGCGTTCGCTCTCAGTTCACCGTTCATAATCGCTATCCAAAATCGGCTCAGCGTGCACTAGCCGTTCGTTTAGAGCACAATCACTGTGCGCTCACCGTTCACGAACTGTTCAAGTGAAAAATAAAACCTTTTAGCGACTGTGTTTATGTAATGGATGTACTAGTATGCCGAAAGCAGTTCTGTATGAAATAATATAAAACAGTTTCGAGGCCCGTTATAGGGCCGAGAACAGTGATATTTTTTCATACAGAAGTGTTTGAGGCATATATAGCCATTGAATATCATTGTTGATTCCTGAGACAGCCTGATTTTAAAGAATAACAGTGTTGTAACTACTGATAATGGTCTGATATCAAGAAGCTCTCTAATATATCGGACTGTCACAAGTAAAATTTTTGACTGCTGGAACAAAGGAATGACATTACAGCAGTGTTTAAATTTTTATTAATTAAATGAAAAAAGAATATCGATTCTTTAAAAATATTCTTATGAGTTAATTATTCCTTATAAATGCCATAATGTCTATTCATTTACATTTCATTTTTTCTAGTGATATTCATGTCCTTTGAGAATTGTTACAAGTGATAAGCTATCCGTAAATGTCTGGAGAATTAAGATCATATTTCAGAGAGAGAGAGAGAGAGAGAGAGAGAGAATATGGGTTTACTATTTCGGAGCGAAGATAGGTTAAAATGAACATTTTTATTTAAAACATCAAGCAGTAGCACATAAATAATGTTGTAAAATTGTCTTGAAAAGTCGAGTTCATAGCAAGCCTGTAGAATTTGTGTTATCGTATCTATAGATTTGTAGTGAACTCGGCCGTAAATCGATTTTTTCAGAGGGTATGGAAGGGGGGGGGGGGTTGGGGTTGAATGGAAACAAATACTGTTTTAAATCTCTCTGTACTCATCGTTATTTTTTTTTTTAAAGAAAGGGCCCGGCAATCTGATTTTTTTTCTATATTCCATACAAGAAAAACTTTAATTAGATTTAATACGCATAAAATAAGATGATTTCAATCGAGAATTTTATAGGCAAAAGTAAGTCACCGATGTACACACATTTAGGGTGATTTTTTATTTTTTTGGACAAATTATCAACAAAGACATCGCAATTAGGATTAGACTTCTATATAGAGCACATGCTGATAATGTATTCTAAGCTGTGTATAACAAAAGCCGTCTTCATCGAAACGGACACAATCGATCTTTTAGAAAGGAGTGTAACTGCATGTAACGGTTCACCGGAAATACATTGACCACGCGACAAATCAACACTGATCAACAGGTGGCTGATAAAGAAAAGACGTATGCATTTGCAAAATTTTTTTATGCAAGGGACGATTGGCTTAATATTCAATTACAGCTGTACTTAGGAATTAAATAATCAAGTTTTTTGACGGAATAAATTAAGTTTATCATATATGTACATGTTTTCATGTAATGTCGACTGTCTTTCTCCCGCGGTATTCAGGAACAAGTACTTGTGTGAAAAAAATCTCTTGCATCTTTCCTTTCGTTTAATGCATTTCACCGTTTGACAAAAAACCCACAACTAGCTACGTATACATGCTATCGCTTATTCTACATAAAGGTATAGGAATATATATTTACTTACGTACGTACAATGTTAACTTTGCCAATTAATTTTTTTTCTGTTTATAGCAATGTTCATGTATCTCATATTCTACTGCAATTAAATAATACCGTGGAACATAGAAATAATGCTTTTTAAAAATGCATACTTTACTGGTCAATTCTATTGGCAAAATACTGAAAGAACTCAAGATTCCATGTACAGATTCGACTGACGTCGCAAACGTCAAACTATGACGTCATTGATGATGCACGATGTTAACATGAATACACAGTATAAAATTACTAGATAAAACATGTTAAAGTTCAGATTATATGCATTTCTTCCTCAAATATTTAATAAAATGATGATTTTGTAAATAATCACAAATAATTCTATATCATTATTAATTAAATTCTGCTATTTCAATAAAAAGGAAGCAAATAATTACCCTAAAATAGAGTGGTCAGTGTTATTTTCTGTTATTAGAATTTTCAAAATTTGTAAAATACACATTGGCCACACTTGAGTACCTCTACGAAATTTTGCAGGCGGAATCATTTATGTAATATATCTCAGTTTTAAAAGTTTCAAAGAGGTACTCAAGTGTGGCCACATTCAAATTTGGGAAATACTGCAGTAAAATCTACAATTTTCAGCTCTTTTTAACGATCATAGTATGTTTGATGATGCGCATGTGCTAAACGGTGGGGCCGAAGTGAAAAAAATTCATATGCATAGAAGCAGAATATTGTGCCCTACATTATAAGTAATTACAATTTGTATTGTTTCAAACTTGAGTTTTGTGAAAATTTTAAGGCACATTTTGATGCTTCGTGGCTCTAGCTCTTTGGTGGAAATATCCAAGATGCATCCTCTTACATTGCTACAGATTGTCTCGTTGCAATCACACTTGTTTTGACATAATGGACCAAAGTTAGGATATCGGCATGGCTTTAAACAATCGAGCCCATGATAACCAACATTGCAAACTATTTGTATATCGAAAATGAAAAAGAAAAGAAAATAAAAATTTAGAATGATACAAAAGGATTGTCATTCACATAATTTAGAAACTGTCTTACGTACCGAAATCAAGAGTGAAATTTGGAAAAACTGATACAAATCCCAAATATAACTTTTATGAATTTATAACATTTAAGAGCCTATTTTACACAATTTTTTTAAGCACACAATAGAGTTAAAGAAAATAAATGGTCGACAAATTATCAAACACATCTGCCATATAGCCTTAAATATGACAATATTTGCCCTACATATATCTAAGTAAAAGAGCTTTTGATAAAAAGGGAATCAGTATAGTATATAATAGTTTGAATGAATTTATTTTCGCACAAATTCTTCAATAAATAATCCGATTGTTAATGGTATCAAAGGAATGTATTTTCATTCTTAGCCTCTATTAGGCAAAAATTTTAGCCCGGTTAAAGAAAACATGTATATAGTGCATTCGCTATAGATTTCATTACGGATTAGTTATATGAATATAACGAAATACGGATGTAACGAAGTAAATCCATTGTTCCTTAGGACTTCGCTATAACCGAGTTTTATGTTATAAAATTTGTATGACCATCTAGCGGACCTAGTTTAGTTCAATCTCATTACATGTATAATGTCTCATAATTATAAGATGTATAATTATCCCTGAAAAATCTTCAATGATCATGATGTGTTAATAAAAATGATTTGGTCTACGAAAATGGAAAAATATGGGCAAACAAATATATGGTATATCATACTGGATCATGTCTCGCATGGATATAATGTGCAAAGAATCTAGGTCAGGATATAAGCCTTAAGTGTTCAAATTTAGATTTTACTTTGTGATGTGTATACATGTATATCTGCCAATACATTTTCTCTTTCAGAATTCGCTATGCGATTCATATAGTAGTTTTGATCGTATATTAATCGCAGCTGTCATATCGATTTTCATCAGTTTTTTAGGGTTGTCCCTTCAATTGTGTAGATCGTAAAAATCGTTTGAGAGTCCTAATGCTAAATGATAACTGTCAAAGACATATTTCTTATATACCCTTTTCTCCCAATTCTTGTTTTCTTCTTCTGACATAATTCATGTTGCATCCCAAGATATTGCTACATATCTGATCACTACAGTTGCACTTGTTTCGACATTCAAAGCTATAGCTTGGAAATCGACATGGGATTGAGCAATTGAGATGATTAAATCCAGACCTACATTCTACAAAAACGGAACAAACTAAATATATTTTTTAAAAATAGTGAAACATACATACATGTAATACATCTTTCTTCATTGACATTCATTTAAAAAAAGGGTCTTAAAACTTATAGTAAGTGCAATACTATTCATAATCAATTTATGATACTTTCAGAGAGAATGTAAATCGTTTTCTTTAATCTTAAATGTCGTGAAAAATATATTTTATAAGATGAATGATTCTGCCTTCAAAAAATCAAACTATATATACAAATATACATTTGTGTTACTTGTTAATTTCTGTCACCTGTAACTTGCTATTTTGAATTTGATTGAGGCCAATGAGAAAGCATATAATATGTTATCGGAAATGCCCACATTTTAATATGTTTTCGGGATTAAAAAATCACCAATTTAAACTTTTTTTTCAGCTGAAGAATTCACAAGAGCTCAAAAAATGGAGACACATTTCTATGGTACATTAATATATACATCCCCATACATGCGGACACATTCTGAGTGTTTTCATGGGATCATCATACGATAGAGAATACAAAACAATTTTAATTTATTTTTAGTAAGATTTTAAATTAGGTTATCTTTTCTCTCCTTCTTCAAATCCAGGTACATATTCAAATTCAGGTACAATGTACATTTAAACAGACTCATTAAGCCATGTTTCTTACACCCCTAATCTGTTGCAAAACATAATCATTTTTGTGTTTTATAAGATTAAACAAGATTAATATGCTTTATATTTGATAAATATAACTATTATATGGATGGAATGTATTCGATAGACAAATAAAACAAAGCCCCTTTTACTGTTCTTTTTGTAAACTTCTTGATATTTTCTTGTTCAAAGTGACGTCTTTCTATTTTCTCAATAACATAGCTCTTGTTCATGAGTGAACATAAGATTTAAAGTCAACAAAATAGTGGAAATTACACAAATCAGAAAAAGAGTAAAAAAAAATGTGTTTTACTATTAATCTAACTAGTATTTTCTAATATTCAAAAGACAAACATTAACAAAATTTTCCTTTGCCATATTCTGAATTATGTTGTGTGTCCTTGTTGATATATTTAGAGAATCATTTAATAAGATAAATATAAATAGATATACATTTTGAATCATGTCTTTGTCAGCAGGTAAGTGTAACATCTAAGGCAATTTCCCTGCGGGATTCTAACGGACCCGTTTTATTATTAAATGTATGTATTCACGCATATCATATTAATATCATCAAATGGGAAAGTTATCATCAAGATTTAATTTTTTGATTTAGATGATGCAGAAAAGAAGAAAATAATCTCTTTCTCTTGAAACACGCATGTCAAATGAAAATAACCTTTCTAGATGTAACTGTTTGACCGCTCGATCCCCTTGTGGTTTGTTTGAAAAATATTTAAATTTACCTTTGCATATCCCTGCAACATTGTCCCAATATCTATCTAAAGGACAAATCAAAGGACTTTCTCTGAAAAAAAAAAATTAAGGGTGATGATATAACACTAAATTTATTAATTAATTCATGATGAAAATCAAACTACATACTTACGATGATGATACAAAGGAATAAGCCGTTGAGAAGAAAAACGAAGTATAAATCATATAAATAGGCTCATTCATTATAATTTAAAAAAATCTCATTCAATATCGAGCCGAATGGTGTTTGACATAGAAGATCTATCAATGAGGAAAATCATTAATTGAGGATAACGGAAGTAATTAGATTTATCCTACTTACTTTAGTTAGTAAGTTGTCTTTTGAGAATATATTGAACTATTCTTGAAAGAGCTGAACGAGCCAAAAAAAATTAATTGTTAAGAACTAAATTTATATATGCAGCTTCCTTCTTTGAATAAAACGCTGTGATAGATACTTGAGTCTATTTAACTTTTTTTGAATCGCAAAAAGCAAAAATATTATAAGACTGCTGATTATGTTTAACTAAGCATAGACACAGTACCTGTCGAGTCACAGGGGTTGAAATTATATTACATCATATTCAAGTGTAGATTTGATATTTTTTCTTCATCATTACAGGCTATTTTGTGTTTACATAACATTAACATTATATGATTGAATATGTCGTAATTTAGTTAAATCACTTTAAAATTACGATATTTTACCGACCTGAAATATGGGAATGTTCTATAATTATTGCGTAACGACACGTAGCTAGTTCTTTTCGAAACATGCATACATGTACAGCCACATGCATACAGCCACTTTTCAGTACTCATATATTTTGAACTTTATTACACTTTACTTGTTACTCTTATGCTCCATCAAGGAAACATTGTACATGATTATATACATTGGTCAGCTAGTTCCTCTTTCAATATATTTTGTCGACTTATATCGAGTTTAACTTTATAAAGTGTTTCTATAAACGAATAATGATATATAATACAGAAGTTTTGAATGATTTTCATGGTTTTTATTCAGACCAAACTAAATTCAATCAAATAAGTCAGCGTCTGGGATTGAATATGATTCATACTCTAATTAATATACAAATGAAACTTCACATCCAGGCTTCATATTCTTCAATGTATTTCAAATGATTACAGTAATTTTTACGTTTCGTATTTTATTGTGTAGTGACGAAAGATATTAAGAAATAGTTGTAATATTAACCGCATGTTATTACTCTCATTATATTGACTGATCATTTTGGCTGATAAATGACAATAACTTAGCTAGTTAGACTTGATGAAGGCATTATAAACCTAAAGACAAAGGTCTGCAGTTGTTACTTGTATTAAAAATGTCATTTTGAAAGAAGAAACTTTATCAAAGCAGCTAGTATTTCCGTTGATTTGTTCTTACTCCTACCAAATTGATTCGCCGTATTCTTTATGTACATATCTGTGTTGAAGTATGACCTTAAGCTTCGCCTTATGATACAGATTCGAAGAGATTGAATTTCATCTCAATCGAAAGAAGTGTTTAATTTTTGCGGGAAAACATATTCTTCCGATCCATGAAGATTGGCACTTATCCGCCCATAAGAAGTGAACCGTCCAGATCTATTCCCAGGACCTCCCATGCGATCACATGTTGGTGGGGGTTATTAAAATGCGTTTTCACCAGATGTGATTGCTGCATGTTTCATTTTAGAATATATTTAAAATACACTTTAAACATTCCTAGTATTAAGTTATTGTAAAAGGGTGTCAGTTTTAATTTTATGTTTGTTTGATTGTATGATCATCTAATGCAGTTAAATGTTCTTTACAATGTATGTGTAATAAGCATTTACACAAAGGACTATGTGCGGTTTTATGCATTTTTTGCCCCCAAAATTAAAGTTTTATAAAGCGCTTTAAAAATAAGGGTGAAGATAGTTAGAATCATATCAAAAATAAGGGTGCAAAAGGTTATCACCACAGTGACGTCATAGTGTAGAAATGACGTCATGAAGATTGTCTAATTTTGATAAATTGATGTTTTGAGGAAAAATTTGGGTGTTTTCCGATGCTTTTTCGACTGGGAAACATTGAGCGCAGGCTTGCTCAAGTACCATTTTTTAGTATAATGTGTATAATTATCTGGAAAAAAAACATATGTTAAAATCTTACTTGAGCAGACCTGCGCTCTATACTTCCGAATGCAAAATATAAAGCAAAAATGAGAATTTTTCATCCGTTTGCACATTTGCAGGAATAAGGTCATAAAGTTGACGTCATAGAAAAAAAGCCAATGAGCAATGGTGGTTAAAATCAAGATTACAGTGACAGGCGTCCACTGTACAATGGTTTATGAAGATTTGATTTTTATACGACACTATTTAAAAATTGGTTAAAATTGGGGGCAGATATTAGACCATACCGCACATAGTCCTTTAGTGTAATGTTTTCACACAAAATTTACTCAGATGAATTCTCAGCAAAATGGTTTTCCTCAATATGATTTATTGCAAACTCACTCTACCTAAATTTCTATTATATTACTATCGTCAAACTAAATATCAATTGTTCGTTGCTACTAAAAGTTTATAGCTTTAATTTGTTATCTTTACGATTTCTATTTAAAAAAAACCCAATCTAATTGTTAAAAATTGGGCATACTTAAGAAAAATAATCTAATAAAATAAAAATGAAGGATTTGTTAAATACCCTATTGAAACTGTTTTGATGTAATAAGAATGAAAATAGCTTAATATGAATTCTTAACAAAAAACATATATATTTAGCAAAACACCTTTTATTTCTGAACTGTCTGATGCTAATCACTAATATATATCAAGATAAATACACAATTGCGTGCTTCAAATAAAACATAAGGATTAAAAGAGAGTTTTTATGCATTTAATGTTTCACATAAAATGATATCCCTAGACGTTATGAATACTTCTGGAAAATTCTCTTAAAAATGTATGTAATGTCAACAGTGCGAGATGTAGCAGTTGTTTAAGAACTGTGAACGCTAACGCCCGTTTCCCGACTGCATTTTACATAAAAATGTTTCGGAATTTCTGTCAGATATTCAAAAACAAATTGATCTACTAAAAGGTATAATGAATCCCTAATTCATTTACATGAAAATAAATTTTTCAACCAAATAATTATTTTTAAAACGAAAGTTTTGCTTGCAGGGGGTCTAAACATTTCTTCATTGAAATCGGTCTCTATGAGTTAAAAAATATTACCTAGAGGCCTGTGTGGGCAAACACGTAGATAATCACATGTTTACGTTAGGTTACGTTACGTTAAAGTAGATTTTTGTGTTTATTCATATTTGTTAATTATTTTTTGAAATGTAACAAAGCTAAATGCGTTTTTGGAATGTATTTTGGTCTGTAGACATATGTTCCCCCATGAAGCAACAAATCTGTTGGTATGAATTTGCTAAATAACAATATATTATACACCCAAATGAACTTTTTGTTTTACGGGGGAAGGAGGTGTTTTAAACAAAAAATTCCTTTAGTTCCTCTTATGAAGTGAGCTATTTAAACCCATAATACAAAGTTATCTCAGTTATCGCTCTTTATTTGACAAAATCATTCATATTTAATTATATATAAATGTATATGTTATTTTAAAAATAGATTTAATTAGTCTATTATCAAAACAAAAAATAGCAAAACGGCTAGACAATGCTTCTAGAGAATCCTTAATTTTTAGAATTTGAACGGACAATTTTGAATATTTGATTGAATGTTTGTGTAGATTAACGTTTCCTTATTGATATATTTTAATTATAGAACACATGGTTTTACTAAAAGCTTTTATAATAGCTTGTATTGTATGCATTATAGTTTGTTCAAATATAGTTCAATTCTACAAGTTCAATTTATCATTGAAACTGACTAACCTCACAATAATAAGACTATTATATTCCAGAAATGAATTTAATTAGTTCCGTTGATCCACAGTTGAATTGTTTCCTGTTATATGCATTTCCTATGTTAACCATAAAATCTAATTTGTTTAAATCATGTTTCAAAATAAAATGTGAAAGATGCTGAAAATGTTTCTGATGGTTTATTTTTCATTTTATTCTTTTAAGGGTTATGATTTTTTACAATTATCGTAAGTAAAATGTATCCACTCGAATATATTTTTTTTATCATTCCTCATCTTTGCTTAGTTAAAATTTGTTTCCCAGGAACATGTCTACACTTTGTTCACCTGCCAAATATTGGGACAATACGATGGGAATTTGCAGAGGTACATATTACTCCATGTTATAACTGTTACTTTATAAATATTCTTTGCATTATACTTTGTGATTTAATAAAGATTTTAATAGGTTTTAAGAAATACAACTACACATTACAATAACATTAAGTTTTGTGAATATATTTTAATCCGTATACATAACTTGGTTGATTTTTGAATTTTAAATTTTTAAGGCTTTATTGCTTCAAGTTTTTTGATTACTGGTGGACAATTGATTAGATTAGAGAACAGTAGTTGTTTCATTACTTAAAAGAATCAAACAATAATATCTTAGAAATGTACTTGGTAAAGCAAATTAAAGTAATGCCGGTAGCAAACATCTTGTATTAATTAGAATGTTTTAATAACTCGATGGGTCTTGATAAAAGGTTGCAAAACCTTTTCCTAAAACTATTTAATGCATGCAACTATTTAAAAGAAACCTCTCAGATTTCAAAACTTATCTAGCGGGTAAATAAAGTAACTTTTAACAATTCTTATTCACATAATTTGAATCTTGTATACAATGTATCATGTCGTTTATGAATGAGGTATTAAGCAAGAAATTAATCACGGAATAAGGTTTAAATCATGCGTGTATTGATAGCACTTTTTATGACATTCAGTATAATTTGTAAAATTATGTTTCAAAATAACAGACTATTTTGTTAATTTCACCTGTGTATTTGCCTCTTCATAGAATGTAGTCCTGCATTTTACGAGAAGAATTGCTCTAGTCCTTGCAGATATCCTAACTATGGGCTTTCCTGTCAGAAAAATTGTCAATGCAATAGTGCATTTTGTAGCAATGTATTGGGATGCCACAGTGATAATATCAATGCATTGAATATGGTTAGAAAGTTTAAAACACAAGGTAAACGTGAAAGTTATCTTTCATTTCAAATAATACACAACAATTATTTCTGTAATAGAATCAAAATCAACATTCTCAATTTCTGATATGAAGATATATTGGGATTTCCTATGTTCGTAAAACATAATTTCGCTATATTGTTTTGGAACAATTTTGTTATTTTTTTTAATTTCAATATTCATAGAATGTCCTATTGGTTTTTATGGACCCAATTGTTCAAAACCATGTCGGTTTCCAAATTATGGTTTAGGATGTCAAAGAATGTGCAGATGCAATGAATCGGACTGCAACAATATAATAGGATGCACCGTTGGAATGGATACAACTGTAGTTACAGAGTCTTACGAAATAGGTTATAATTTTAATCATTTTGAATATTTTTCATGAAATTAACCGAATATCGATATCGTACTATATGTTCTTTTCTTTTTAAAGGGGACCAGTTTGAAAATTCCTCGATGGTGGTGAGAACTATGATATTAGCATCAACAATAACCGGTGCTTTGGTCATCATACTTTCAATTATAGTTGTAATTGTTTTAATAAGAAGACGATTTAGACGAAGAGTTTTTACTACTGAAAACCGTTCTAACATATATTACATTTGATGATTTAACGATGCTAGCAGTTGTTTCTAATGTTTGTAATGTGAGCCTAGGTAAAGTGTAAAATGTTATACATTTTTCAATCGGATTGCTTGTATGATAAATAACGATTGGACTTCTGGAAAACTTTGGGAACAAATGCTTGAAATTTGTTTTTTATTCTTTGATGCTGTATGAAATGTAACAGATTATTGAACATTGAATTTGTTATTGCAAAAAATTATGTTTTTCATTATATTTGAAATATTGTTAATCATTATAAAGATTGTGATTTGTTTTCATCAACACATCTTAGAATGTATTATTGATTACATTTCTGTTTATACTTATTGGTGTATTCATATTCTTGTTTGGATGTTTCTTCGGTATATATGTAGGTTATATACTATAAATGAAATTGTAAAACTAAATGATAAACCATCAAATACTAATAATGTTGACTTAAAAATGTTAATTTTTATTTTTTTTTCATTTGACATTGAACATATAAAACTTTATGAAACCAACCAATTGCATACACTCAGTACATTAAAAATCGAGAATAAGACATCTTTATCTTTTTCGACGTTGTCATTTGTACAAATTGTTCTTTAAAAAATTCGTTTTTATCTTAAACAAAATTTAAACCATTGTCCCTGCATATTTATTTTGTCATTTGAAAGTGATTCTTATAAATCGAAAAAAAAAATTGCGTGCTGAGTAGAATTTTGTTTACATTGAGGATTGTCACAAGTGTTGTAATGCGCAAAATTTATTCATTTACTAGCCTACATATTGAAGTTTCCTGAAATTATCTATGTCTCTCAGAAATATAACAAAAATTGGTGATGCTTTTATTGTCAATGTGATATTGTTTTCAAAAAACGGTGAATTTGTGTTATACACTCAACAGACTATCATGAAGAGTGTGTTTTGCTGTACCAGTCATTTTAACCACGTTAATCTATTTATCATAAAACTGTTGGCGTGTAGTAAAGACTGACCAACAATTTAAAATGTCAGAAATATATACTTTTAAATATATATGTAAGAGCTTCAGTAGAGGTACTTTTTAAAAAAAATGCTGTTCGGGTTTGAATAAGAACAAAACAAAAAAATATAACTTAAACTAGTGAAAGTATCTTCTCTAAAATCGTATGCAATTTTATTTCAAATAGATAAATGCATTGCAAATGTAACCTGGTATAACCGTTGAGGTACTTTGCTACATGTACACTCAGCTATATTCATATTTTACGACATTTGTTGACCAATAATATTGCATGTTGTTATTTGAGTCAATGCTAGAGCTAATTCATTGTACATATACCTGGACATTTAATTACATTATCTGAATATTAATAAAAAGTTATTTCCTCATTCCAACGATTTAAAACATCTAATAAAAACAAATAGCTCAACAAAATGATTTGTATTAAACTTTTACAAATAGTTTGTACATCTTACCTTTTGTGTTGTAAATTGGTACTTTTGTTATTTCATTTATTTAAAATAAACTTGCTGTTATCAAAACATTGGGATGTGTGTTCAAATTAAAAAAAACTAATGATATATTTATTATCGAATGTTATAATGGTGAAAAATAATGTAAGTCTTGCTCTTCAACACTCAAAAATGATACTAGATGGATATGCTTTCGGACTAACAACTAGCATTGCTATAGATAAGTAAATATCTTTAAAACATTTCTAAAGGGTAACAATTGGGTTTACTGTATCTTTCAATAAGGTTATTTATTTTAGACCTAGATACATGTTTAATATTTTTTCTGAATGTTATCTCTTCTAATTTACTCCCTTATTTTCTACAATGGTTTATATGATTTTACCCCACCTCTGTACATTTTTTTTGTCGGTCATTGTGATTTACCTTTATGGAAATTAATTGAGCTATTGGTCAATCAGACGGCCGCGCAGTCTCACGGCATTATATATTCTTTTGTTTATACAAAAGGGGGCGGGGCTGCACGGAAAATTTCATTTAACACGATGCGTGATAGTTAGAAAAATTCCAAAGAAAATTTATGAAATGGGATTAACTCACAAAAATCAAATTTAGTTTTAACACTGTTGAAATATCAAATTTGAACGTTATTGTTGAACTTATGTTGCATGCATATCTGGCAAAAAGTTTTCGTATACTGTAACAATAAAACTTCTATCAACTGACATTCAGTTACAAAACAATTGAAACTAATTAATAAATTACATCGATTGACGCTATCATATATACACTCAGTTCAAGCATATCTTATACAAAATACACTATAGCATAGCATTGAAATTTCTAGCATAGCATTGGGATCTTATACCATACCATTTGAATCTCATACCATAGCATACAATTTTATATATTCTCATTCGTTGTATCATACCATAGCATTGCATATAACATGATTTTAACTCGGTTTGAAATGATTTTATTTAAAAGAATAAATGTTCTCATTACATATTAGTGGTAGGCTTTGACTTTTTATAATTTTACCTAGAAATGTATTAAACACTTCTGTGTAAGGAGGCATTTTTGTTCAAATCTCATAGCAGGTCGTATCATTCAGTCCTTCATTTCAATATTTTATAGCATAGCATACAAATATCATAGCATTGCATTGAAATCTCTTAGCGTATCATTAAATTTGCATACCATAGCAAAGCATAAAAATAAAAAAAAGATACGCCTGAAATAACTGTACTTATAATCATAATGCTAAATCATAACCCTTGTTATTTTTGCGTTAAAATGTAAATTTATCGTACAACTGTTACACAGTGTATTTCTATCCTAATTACATTAGTTGTAAACAATGCAAATACGTTAGTTGTAATCAATGTTTGTATAAATAGCAAACCTACAAGGATTATTTTTTGTAAAAGTATTCCAAACGAAATTTCTCATTCAAGATACCATTCGGGTTCTTCGGGTTTAAGATAGGCATCTTTTCATTTATCTATCTATCTATCCATCCATCCATGCATATATCCATTAATCCACTTATCTATGTTTTTCTAATTATTCACGTTTACATTATATGGGAATCGTACATGTATACCGTAATAAACAATTGCACGACTTCCCTTTAACGTTCTAATAATAAAACTTTCCCTCTAACGCTTTCCTTTCCGTGTTTAAGGGCTTGGCAATATGTTATGTCCATCGTATACGTGTTCAGCCTTTGCTTATTTTGAACATACAGATGGTGTACCATGTTCAATCATCTCACGAGCATATGTGTGCTGTTCTATTTAAACGCAGATATATTCTGCTCGAGGTAAGGTTATTTTTGGGTTTAAGCTGACGTATTTGACATTTATGAATTTTAGTATAATGCATGTTAAATACATGCTATGATTTTGAAAATATGTACATGGTATTCTCTGTCAACTTGCAGCCCAGCCAAACAGTGCCCATCGGATAAATATTATAATCCAAAGATTCACAACTGTACTGGTATGTATATAGATATGTTTGAAATATCAGCTATACCCATGCTTAAATCAGTTAAACAAATTGATCATTCACTAAGTAAGTTATACATGTATCTTTACAACGAACTGTACATAATTAATGTGGTATAATGAAACAGAAATTGATTTATAAAAAAGTAGAATGGTAAAGAAAAGTCGCATTCAAAGTAATGACAAATTTCTTACTAAAAGCATGTTTTAGTTATATATATCCTTTTTTTATATACGACAGGTGTTCAATAAATAATGAAATTGAATATATTTCCACGTATAATTTGATTCGTATTATATTTACGGCCGTTATCTGAGCACGTTTCATCATCGAATACTCTTTTTGAGAAGCTGATACATGTATATAACCCCTAATTAAGACACTATATGGAAATATGACTTGTAAATCATCATCAAAAATGGCTGAAATTAGAGGCTACATTTATTATACTTTCATGTTAAAAACTGATATCTGATTGGTTAAGACACAGTTGACATTCCGTTCTATTACCCTCAGCGTTAGCAACACACTTAGCAACGGGAAACACAACGAATTGTTACATGCGTGTAAATGATGCGCGTACGGTTCGGCGTAGAGTTCACGTCATTTCGATATAAAAGCAGTAAAAAAAATTCTGAAATTAAGACATTCAGTATAATTAAATAAATAGTGCCTGTTTGGGAGGATAACAGTTGAAATTGACACCTCTCGAGAATCATTGTCAACCTCCGCTTCGCATCGGTTGACAATGGTTTCCTCGGGGTGTCAATTTCAACTATTACTCTTACAAACAGGCACTATTTATATATAAAGCATGTGTCAGACTAGATAAATATTCTCAAGCAATTTCAATAACCTGTGTGATGTGTATTGAAACAAGAGTATCTCATTGAGGCCAGTTTACAGCTGGGTCAGCAAATTAAAAAATCGCCTAACAGACTTTAAGGATAACACAGTGATGGAACACCTAGTGCAGCTTAAATGAATGCAATATTTACAAGACTAACAGATATCATTACTAATGATGTTCGGTTTCCTATTTATCAAATAGCAAATTTATCAGGCATTTCATTGAGGACAGTATTTAACACCTTGGCCTCCAAACCGTAAGTGCAAGATGGATACCTCATATATATGTTAACATAAAAGCAAAAAACGATTGCAGGTTGAAATGAAAAGAAATTCACAAAAATTGCAATGGCCGAGATTTATCAAAAACTGTTACATGTGATTAAACATAGATACATTATCTGAACAACCTTCAACAATCGGAAGGGCGTTTACTCTTAAAAATCGACATTCCCAATCAAGGCTTATAAGTATGCAAAACATCTCCTGGTTATTGTACTTAAATATATGTGAAAGTGTATCAATACTTAGAAATACATAACTTAGAATTAAATTCTGTTTCCGCTATGAAATATACAAGAACAATTCAGATATTTTTTTAAAGAAAGACACACTTCATAGACTATAATGTTTTAGTATATCATCTTATAAATCAAATTCGATTTTTAAAAATTTGTAATGAACTTAAATTCATTTCAGCGCATTTGTTTCTTTTTTGTAGATTGTCCTTCGGGTTACTATGGATCAAATTGTTCGAATTCTTGTCGTTACCCAAGCTATGGCGTAGAGTGTCAGGAAGAATGTCAGTGTGCAAAGAAAGCATGCGATCACATCTTTGGATGTTCAAGCTATGAGTTGAATGGTAAATAAGGAAAATGGGATATGTTGAGTTTTTTCTAATGTTACGTTGTTATTTATAAAAATACCCTAATCATTAAACGTGTTAGAAGGTTATCACTATTCAGATCTTAGGGTGCGGCCAGTATGACCACGTAGTGAAAATGTTTCTTAGATTCTGAAATTCACTGCCTGTGGCCATGGTGCACAGGGGGTTGAAGCTTCTCTGTTGTTAACAAACTGAATTAAAAAAAATGTTAAAGTGTGGTCATATCTTATGCATTTTGATATCTATAAAATAAAAACTTTAAGATGTGCAAACATTAAAGATAACTACAGATATATTTTAAAAAATACCAGAACCTAAAAGCTTGAGTTATTACGACTAAATAATGAAATAAAATCTGTGTTTTGAAATGGTATGTCAGTTATAACATCATTTTTTATTTTAATCTACATACTCTGAAAAATAATTTCATGATTACTATACGTCACCTGAGTCATGCGTTAACATTTTACTTTTCACATTTGTAATTCAATTTTGAAAACTTTAGGGCCAATGATTACCTGTTTTGAAGAATATCTACAATACGAGAAATATAAATTGTAAACTTTCCGACAGTACCATCCCATTAGGCTGATAAGTGGGCTAAATATGCAAACACAGACAAATTTTAACATATAAAAACTCATGTCTTATTTTTGTTTGGGAGAAACTGAGTGCACATATATGATGCCTTCTACCAGGATGGTAAAATTCACAGCCCCTGTTTCGGTTTTATAGGCCCAAGGGCGGTGTCAATCGTAATCGATAGAAAATCTTAGAATATCTTTTTCTCTCTATCCACAGTAGGGAAAGAGGAAAGGAATGCATAAATCTGATGTTAATTAAGCTTTTCTCTTAAATAGCGAAAAACTATGGCCATTGTGTCAGGGGTTTAGATTAAAGAAGGTTAGTATGGCCGTGTAGAGAAAACTTTAAATCTTAAAGTATCTTCTCTCTATCCACTGCACGGGGTAGTAAACCGTCATTCTAATGTTCATGAAGCTCTCCATCAAAGTGATCTAGTTCATGATCTATTTGCCGGTGACCACGTAGTGAAAATGTATCTTAGATTTTGAAATTCATTGCCCGTGGTGCACAGGGGTTGAAGCTTCTTTTTGGGACAGAGATGACAATTAAGGCCATATAGTGAGCATGTAATTTAATGTGGTTTTAGTCACCATGTTTACCTATTGCCTTAATATTTCATTAAATCTGCTTTAATTAAAAAAAAATGAATGGCATATGTGCATTTAAAATAAAATTGAATATTGTACTAGATAGACCAATATAGCCCTGCGGGTCTCTTTTTAACAAAACTTACAGTTAATGAAACCTGGAGCTAGGAAATAGATCATCCAGAATTCTTCCTCCTCTTGACCCCCCCCCCCCCTTTCTCCTCCACTTTGAAAAAAGTTTTCCAAACAAAAGGTCAAATCTGGATAAGGGCTTGGACCTCAAGATAAGCTTAAAATTCAACGATGATACCCTTTGACAGGTGAATCTAAGGGCTTCAGTATTCGGGTGTCCGTCAAGGCCTGTAGGCTATTATGTTCCATATACTCAATGTTTGCAAGTCATTTGCTAAGGAATAAGTTATAAAATGTTTAATTTTCTTACCATTATTTTTTATGATATTGTTTTTCCATTTTTAGGACATCACAACGATAATGGTCTCCAACTGATCATCGGTCTTACAGTAGGAATTGGAGTTGTTCTGGTTATTGCTGCTTTCCTTGTTATCAATATAGCAAACAGAAGATTCTATACTAGGCATATCAGAGAAAATGCCCATTACATTGGATCGGTGGTGACAGAACATAGCATAACAACTGATATGTATAAACCCCCCGAGTCAAGTAATCATTATTGCATTGAAAATGAAGCTACGGACAGTGGTTTGTACATGTTAGCAGGGACACTTCGATATGAGCATGTAAACCTCCAATGATTCTTTCCACCGTAATGTGCGAATTATAATGGTATCATTAACGCGATACCGACTTCAAAGATATATTTAAAGGACAGAACCATTGTTGAGTAGTATTCAGGTGTAAAAAAGAATAATGATCCCCTTAGAATAATGACTGGGATTGTGTTAGCTGTAGAATAATTCGATAATTTTTAAAATAACACCTCAGGGGTCATTTTCATTGATGTAAAACATTAAGAGGAATGCCTCTGTTAAATTCGGCAAGATAAGAGAACAAATACATGTGACATGTTTATTGTAAAGAACTCTGACACTCATGTTCTTTCTCTTGTGTTTTTTCTCTTGTGCCCTCTCGGTTTACATTTTGTAGGTCGACAAAACCATCAAAAATTTGATATTAATGCACCACCTTTACTCACTGCTAATTTTTACATTTTGGGATTTGGGATTTTGGGAATACATAATATCAAGTAATTATTGTCACCCGATCGTAGAAACTTTTATGGTCAAAATTTAAAATAATTAAAGATCAAAGATTTATGACTGAAAAAAGATCAAACTGAAATAATTTGTAAAAATTTGCAAATTATTTATTGATATATGTTATATGTCAAGAATATTGAATATGCAAGAACATTTTGTAACATTGAAATGTAAACAGCTAATTTTTAAATGCATTCATTTTTTAATTATCATTATCCAATTGTAAATCACGCATGATATTTGTATGCACATGTAAAAATTATCCTGTACAAACTAAACGTATACGTCATATAAAATTAAAGTTTTTGAATAAGTATGCCATTTTAAAACATTATCTTATCAGCATATTGACCAACATGTATATTAAAGGTCTCAAACTGTTATTTACTCGCAAGTTTGTTGAATAAATCGTTTAAATCTAACGAAAACATTTTCTTCACCGGAACAAACACGATTTAGAACGAGAATACTATTTTAAAACTATATTATATAAAGACAATATCTTACTTTTATTTCCTGATTACAAAGAACAAGAACAAGAATATTTGTTAACAAAGTAAAGAAAACATAAAAAAACCCCGCTCAATTCCCTCTAAAAAAATAATTAACTTCAGACGACCGAACAAAAAAGTTTGAACTGTTAAATATCTTTAGGAAAAATAAAATTCAGCCGTGAGGTATGCCGATCCATTAAAGTTAAAAATAGGCGACTTTTTCTATCTTTGTCACTCAACTATAATTTTTATTCTTGACATTCTATGTTAAATCATGGGAAAAGTAATCCCGATACCTATATTCAATCTGACATCATTTTAAAGAGGAGGTCAAGAGCGTGTTTAATTTCGTTTTTGGGGAGACCGTAGGCATACTTGATATATCCTATTAGTCGAAAATGGGCAAAACTCCGAAATTTGTTCCTCAATTCTTTCATATTTCATTGAAATGACAATATAAAAGATGTTTTTCATTGTATTTACCAAACATTTAAGCCCCGTTACACCCTAGTTAACTTGAAAATGAATAATAACTGTTACGTTCTGTCAGTTTTAGAACTGTTTGACATATAGCAAGAAACGATACCAAAATACTTGAATTATAAGGAGGACGTTATTCTATATGAGTCATTTTGTTTGGCGTAGAGTGTGCTAATTTTTATTAAAATGACACTTTTTTCCGGACAAAAGGGTTATTTTTCCTACGTGAAATAATGACCGACAGCGATTATTTTACGTCGAAATTACCCCTATTATTATATGGGGGTCATTATTCCGCTTTTCAACGGCTCTATGGACAAACTTGATAAGTAAATATACTACATGTATATATTTACAGTTCACATATTTTTGCACATACATTGTATGGAAAGCTATATCACACTATAATACAGACAGGGTACTTACATGTAAAGGTTAGATTGACGAGTTTATATGACGCACTTTACTCGGTCTGTATGTACACATCGCTGCAGTTGCATTTCAAAATTTAAAAACGTCAAATAAAGTAAAAGATGATATGAATAGACATGATTTCATCCAATATCTTTTTCAAGGGCTTTATTGAGTTTATTTATTATGTAATAGTATAACATATAAACCCTCTTGACGACAGGCTGAGACAGAGAAATATCAGCCCCGAGGGCGATACAGCATTAGCTTCTGGTTGCTGTCTAACCTAGGCCAAAACACGTGTATTAGGGCTGATATATTACTAGGTATATGATATAATAGTATAACAAGACATGAAACAATTCAAAAAACTATTATGTTTAGAAATACATGCTTTTATTTTTCCGCGCCCGTTCAAAAACTGTAACAAAAAATAACTATGAATAATTAGAATCAACAATAACGATTGCTTTGCTCATCATACAGTCAGTTACTATTGTATCTGTTTAATAAAATGTCTTTTCAGAAGGAGTGTGTTGGGTTCAAAGTTTAACATAGAAGTAAATAAGGAGTGTTTAAAAATCTTTGTTCGAGAACTATAATGCAACAATTTGTGAGATTGCTATGCGTGCAACCTTGGATAATGTAGATTCAGTATTTTTCTAATTCTGGGGACACAATACGGGTTCAAAGTATAACATAGAAGTATATCTGGAAAATAATTAGAAATTTTCTTCTCGAGAACTACAATCCTTACATTTGTCAGATTACTACGTAAGCATCCTCAAAAAGTGTATATGCTATAAAAGCCATGACCCTTGATCTGATACTGGGGCCTAAAAAAGGGTTCAAAGTTTAACGAAGGAATGTAGAGAGAAAATGTTTAAAAAAACCTTCTTCTGGAGATTAACTATGAAAGCATCATTAAATAATGTAGATTCTAAATAATTAAGGCTATGACCACCGGACTTATATTGGGCCCCAAGGGGGTTCAAAGTTTAACATAGAAATATATATGAAAAATGTTTAAAAATCTTCTTCTCGAAAGACTTCAATGCTACAAATTGTAAGATAACAACGGATCCTCAAATTGTGTATATTCTAAATTGTTAAAGCAAAGCATAAACCGGACTAATATTGGGGCCCCAGAAAGGGGTTCAAATTTTAAAATAGAAATAGCATAATTATGCTACGAAATTTACAAGGGAATTTCTCTTCAGGTGAGCGATGTGGCCCAAGGGCCTCTTGTTAGCATGCGTACTAGTTACAGCACTTTTGTGGCTTGGAGACCCCTTTGCTGTAATTTGTTTTCTAATTAAATGTTTGTGGATCTACCAGCCACTTTTGTTTATAATGTTAAATAATTCTGCGTCATTTTTAAATCAATGACAATAATTTAACTATCACGAGGTCAACGCGTAATGGCGTTTATATTTGTGCTAATAGTGTTTGAAGTGTATTTACAGGAATTTGAACGTTGCGGATTTCCATTGCAAACATACACAATGTATCTAAATCCAATTACGTTAGTTGTAATCAATGTTTGTATAAATAGCAAACCTACTAAGATTACTCTTGGTATCAGTATTCCAAACGAGATTTCTCATTCAGGATAGCATTCTGATTCTTTGGGCTTAAGATAGACACCTATCTATCTATCTATCTATCTATCTATCTATCTATCTATCTATCTATCTATCTATCTATCTATCTATCTATCTATCTATCTATCTCTCTCTCTCTCTATCTCTCTATCTCTCTCTCCATTCATCCATCCATCCATCCATCTATCTATCTATCTATCTATCTATCTATCTATCTATCTATCTATCTATCTATCTATCTATCTATCTATCTATCTATCATAAATGATAATTTCATTTGAATTAACTTCCTTTCAAAGTGCTTATAATAAATAATTCACTCAAACAATTTCCTTTCCGTGTTATAGTGCTTGGCTATGTGTAATGCACATACTGTAATATGCGTGTTTAATTTTTTCCTTTTTTGAGTATATTGATGATTAACTATGGTCAATCAAATTACGGACATGCATATATTTCAACTGTTATATTTATATGCAGAAATAATTAGATTGTTCAGCTTGAGGTAAGGTTAGTTATTTTGTTTTTTTAAGTTTACTCTGATGATTTACTTTTTGACATTAATACATTTTAGTATTATGCTTCTTAAACATCTCGTAAGATATCGAAAATACGTATATAATATTTTTTTCTCTTCTAGCATAGCCACACAGTGCAGATACGATAAATACTACAATACGAAGATAAACAACTGTACTGGTACGTATAAAGTTAGGAATTATAATATGTGTATGGTCAAATAAAGTTAAAAGAATTGATTATCACCTTCGTTCAATATACATAAATATAATACGATCTGTACAGAGTCATTGTTCTATATACTTTGGAATCATCAATATTCATGGGGGACTAATTTTCGTGGCTTTCGTGGGTAACCCTTGTCCACGAATGTACATCCCAACGAACGTATATCAAAGCATATGTTAAATATTTTTTTACGAAATAGAACTTGCTACCAACGAAATAAAGTTCACACGAACCAGAAAACTTTGGGTACCCACGAACATTGACCTCCACGAATAAAAACAATTCTACAGTACTGAAACAGAAATTGAAAAAAAGTTTTTAATTAAGTTTTCCTTCACAATTTTTATAGATATTCTAGTCCGAAATTCCTCTATCAGTTTTCAAATTACTACCCATTTTTGATTCAATATTACAAAAAAATGAATGATGATAATGCTAAAACATTATCAGTATTAAACAAAGTATATTGACTTTTCTCTGCTGGCATAAAGTTTATTTGAGGTAAATGATCAAAATTTTGAGACATGGTGTCTTTTATCATTTTTAAGCACTTTTCAATATTTTTGTAGTGTGTGCCATGCGATTATCTAAACGAAAAAGCAAAATAAAATCAACAAAAAATAGGCAAAATTATGTTGACTAACAAATAAAATCTTAACTTTAAATATTATAGTACTGCCAAAAATATTTCAGTGGAAAACAAAATCTGAAAAATTTAGCCCGAATTTCCTCTGTTTCGCTAAAAGTCAAACTTTGTCAGAGCCTAATTCCATAATTTAGTAAAAATATCGATTGTTATGTCAATAATAATTCATTTCATAAATACTTTTTGTATTTAAAACAAATTTTACTCATGAAATTGAACTTTTTAACAATCCGGATTTGAGAACTCAAACCCTGAGTAAACAACATCCTTAAACGTCGGAAAATTGCAATAGTCCGCATTCAAAGCAATGGTATTTTTTTTTGGATAAAAATATTTTTCATTAGCTTTCTGATTTATCTAGACCTCTAATATAGGTACATGTACATATCAGGTGTAATCTTATAAACCTCGCTATTTTTTTCAATATTATTTAATACAAATGATAGTGTAACAAGACCTGGAAAATCATGCCTTATGATTAAGATTTTGTTTACGCTTCATTCAATTCATATTTATCCGTATGACATGTTTCGACATAGCATTCAATGAACATTTAATATTTCTTGTGAAGGACCAATTTTAAATATGCAGTAACTGTATAGTAATTCTTATCTTTATTTATTTTTTTTAACAATTTAATCAATGCAAATGAATATACTTCCAAAAAGAAAATATGTTGATAAAGATTCAAAATCAGGATTTTTTCCCTACGCAGTTCAGTTTTAAAATTCATTTTACTGAAATGTAAACGTTAGGTTTGAAAATTTATGACATTATTTGCTATGAACTAGTACTTAAACATTGTATGGAAATCAATAGCATATTTTATAAAACAATTATCTTGTTATTGACATGAATCAATTTCACCTTATTGTTTTGGTAGATTGTCTTCCGGGATACTATGGAGAAAACTGCAAGAAATCTTGTCGATACCCCAACTACGGTGTCAATTGTCAAGACGGATGCAATTGCTCAAAGATAGCATGCAATCACATTATTGGATGTTTTGAAAATGCTTTAGATGGTAAAGAGAGAGAGAGAGAGAGAGAGAGAGAGAGAGAGAGAGAGAGAGAGAGAGAGGGGGGGCGTGTGTTGTTAAATAGATATGTTTTAGATACCAAATCTAAGTCGAAGGTCTAAGAGCACCGTGAATTATTTCGATTCTAATCAAACTCAATTTTTATATAAAGGTTTTAAAAGCACTTCGAATTACATTTGTTCTGTATTTTGATATTGAAAAAACAAAGAATATGAAAACTACAATCATTGAAGATAACTGCATATACCGAGAAAAATCCCCAAAATCTTAAAAAGTCATAAAAGATAAAAAAAAATTGAATGTATATACAGGACTGTTTTACTAAAATATCTTCAACAATAATGATGATATTATCATTTCATATGATAATCTGAGCATTTATTTATTATCTACATAATTCTTCACCCCCTGTTTGTTTCCTCGTAATCTATATTTGCAATTAATATATTAAGGATTTAAATATCAAATTTTTATTAGAGTTTTAGCCTTATTTTATTTATATCTAGGACATCAAAACAATAATGGTCTCCTTCTGATCATCGGCCTTTCGGTAGGGATTGGAGTAGTACTGATAACTGTCGTTTTCTTCCTTATAACTGCAAGAAACAGAAGATTCTATACTAGACAAGTCAGAGAAAATGCCCATTACATTGGATCGGTGGCGACTGAACATAGCATGACAACTAATATGTACAACCCCTCGGAGCCATGTACTCGTCATTGCAGTGAAAGCGAAGCTACGGACAGTGGTGTATACATGTTAGCAGGGACACTTCGATATGAACACATAAATCTCGAATAAATGATTCGTAACGACTGTTATCAAGAACTTTTGACCATAATCTTGAACAAGATATTGTGCTGAAAAAGTGCTGAATTATGTTAGTAATTGTATACAACGTCATTTAAGATCATTTGAAGCTTTCTGCTATCCATAATTGACATATGTCTGGAAGATCAACCTATATTCATATAGCTCTACAACTGATCTTCACTCTTAAATGCATTTGTTATATACAATCCTTTGAATTAATAAATATCAATGAAATGATATCAGCACTATCCGATATACTAAGTATTATGTCAGATGTAAATTCATGATTAAGTATTTACATTGTATTATAGATTTGCAATATTTTAAAATACATATAATATATACAATTGAACTTTTTAGTGATCTGATTTGTAATATATATATATAAACTTTTATTACAAACAAAAGTGAATAAAAGTATAACATTGAAATACAGTCTAAGCATGGAGAAAGTTTTTTTTACAAATGAAAATTGCAATATAAGTAGGTAACTGACCACTTGAAATAACTTTATGTTTACAAATATAGAATTCTCTCTTTCCGCGACTTAATAGTTGCATAGTTCAAAAACTATAACATCAATTAGTGTTACGAGTTACAAACATTTGCATTTTGTGTTATGGAAATTCCTTATTGTATATATATTAATTATATTTGTATTGTATATTAAAGTCACGAATATTATGTGTATAGTTATTATTTCTTTTTATATGTTTAAAATTCTTAAATGAAATTAAATTCAATGCTGCCACTAAATACATGTGCATGTATCAATATAGATAGACTTAACTTATTTTTATTTGAACGTACGTTTATTGTTCGAGGAACTTAAAGAACTTTAAAATGAAGTTCAACGTACTTTTCAAATGATTTTCTTCTTCCCGTGTTGCTTTTGTATAATAATAATTTAGAATGAAAGATAACTCTTATTTCTATTCAACATCATAAGATACATACTGAAACATTATGAAAAATTCCGGTATATGACAAATTTTGGATAAATAAATTCTGTGTTCCCTTTTTAACACAAATACAGGATTTGACTGCATTCGCCAGTTAGAGTTCTAATATATTATTTCACGTTCTTCCAAAAAAAAAAAATGAATACACAACTTATAAATGTATGTCTAAGTGAGATAGACGTGTTAAAACTACAAAATAAAAGACTTGTTTTAGGAAGGCAATGTTTTCTTCATTTTGAATCATTTTAAAGATTATAAAAATAAAAAAAAGCATTTATTTAATCTGGGTTTTTTTGCAATGTGTCAATCACTCTGCTTGTCGAGGTACCAAAATATTTTCTATGAAAATAATATTTGATTCATCAACCATATCTCTTTAGGTATTATTATGTATCCATAATTTCCGTATGAAGGGGCTATAACGTATGTAGTTTACTTGACGTATGACCATCACCTCCATCTTTCGATACATAATACAATGTATATAAACAAAACAAGACATTGTATATGTTGCTCTTTGCCACCAGCGTGACTTTAATTGTTACATAACATTGTAACACATTGCGTAAAATTATATGAAATTATATTACGTAATACTACAATTGAATTTTAATTGAATTATGTCACAATTCTGCATTTAATCTTAATATGATGTAACTATAATTAATTTCCGAATAGTGATTAATAATAATATACAAATATGAATTTTATCAATTGGCTGTATTGAGAAACTGAAATCGAAAATTGGTTACGTAATATCGTCAAACAAATTCCTTGTTTTCTGAAAACGCCAAGGACTTGATTAAAGGTATTAATCAAGTTCAGACCCCAAGGAAAAATAAAAGGAGGAAGAAATACTGGTGGGAAAGAGCAACCTCATGGCTAATGGGATAAACATGTACCCTTGCTATTTCAATATTAGAACTACAAATTAATTACCATTAACCTTCCTTAACATACTGTGAAATAAACAATTTAATGCTAAACAAAACAAAATAATAACGTACAAAATTATAACTGGAGGGATAAACATATGCCCTTCGGTAGCCCAACAATAATGTCAACAGAGATAAACATATGCTCTGGTTACAGCGTAGACAAAGTAAGGACAGTGTTGACTAGACTGGGTAATTAAGGTCTTCCGTTTCCAACGGAAGACCTTACTATTATTCTGAAAATTTTTCAAATTTCTTATTATTTTTTTTTTCTTCTAGACGCCAACTTTGATCCTTAATATCTCGCTCGTTTGTTCACCGATTGTTTTGAAATTTTCAGGACTGATAACATGCCGCGTGATGTTGTCGTTGCATATTTTAGTTGAGGAAAATCCCCATCCGGTTTTGAGTTATTCCCCTTTTAGTAAAATTTAACGACTTCTTTTGTCCAGGGGGGTTTAGCTATAACGATGACTGGCAGAGTCTCAAAGATGGGCTGGTTTGGAAGCTAATACATTGAATTTGTGCGAGATATATTTTATTTATTATTTAAATGCAAATAAAAGGGGTGGTATAGATGTTGAAACAAAGGTAAGAAAAAAATTCAAAAAAAATCGCGTATTCTCCGTGTTAGTTTTCTATCTGATAAAAATTTGTTATAACATGTATTTTAAAAGATCTTGGTCTTACCAAGACCTTTCATTCGGTATACAGAAAAAGGGGCTGGCCCCTATAATTAGGGAGTTAGATGCGTCAAAAGTTTCTTGTCAATAACTTGTAAAGGAATAAACATTTCTAATGCATTATTGAAGCAAAGTTGTAAAGAAATTAATTTTAAATCCTTCCGTGGTATTCAATTTAATGTTTTCGTAATTTATAGCCAGTATTTGCAGAAACAATTGTTGTCAGTTCGGTCCATTTTTGTGGGGGTGCGCACGTTTAGGAGGTTATGAAAGGGCTTTTTGTAATGCACTAACTGATACATGCAGCGCGCAAAAATAATTCTACATAAAATTCCCAAATGTTTTTATTCATATGTACATATTCATTTCATAAAGATGAACGTCTTTGACCTTATTTTTGTTGTTTGTTTCATAACTGTGCCCCTTTCTATATTTAGATGCATTACGAGACTCAGGTAACCGATCGATAGAAGAGTCGCTAGCTGTGTTCAGGCCGTCGCCTTGACAACAGTGCATATGCTTGTAGAGCTGGACGTACACATGTTTAACGCCCCACTGTGTTACTGTAACAGAGACATTTTGAATTGTTTCAGTACTGGGAGATGTGTTAATAAAATGGTTCGAATGCATGGTAATTAAACTCAACTTTTCTACAGTACGTATACACGGCCGTCATGTAAAGCATGTGTATTACTGACATGACAAATGTACGCCGGCAATTTAAACGAACGCGGGATTGCTCCCGATAGAACATTTCTTTTAAAGCAAAACAAAATACTGATTTCCGATGGATATAATATTATCATCGTGGAGATGATATTAAAAAGTGAACTTAATATTCGTACACGATAATATTTGAATCCAAAGCCGCTATTTTTAAGTAACGGTTATTAGGGATATTAATTATGACTTGCCCTGCGTTTCACGTTTTTTACTTGCAATGCATCTACAAACGAAAATACCAAACAACCTTCGGCAGCAATTTATAAATTATTTATTACATACTAGTACACAATATTAAAGAGATCATTAAATAAATTGTGCTTTATAATTGTACTCGCTATCTTCCGTGGAAATAATGGCATGGAAAAAATGTTGTTCAATGTTCATCAAAAACGATGTAGCCTTAGCAATCGAAAATAATTAACAAACTGTATATTGATAGATTGACACATTAACAAACATTCAGACCCGCAATGTATTTTTTGCAAATTCTATAAAATGTAGACTCAATAAATGAATTTTTCCGTTTGGGGTATTTTGAATCACATGTGTACGCTATGTGTACATGTACATATAGATTAATAGCCATATAGATAAACACTTTCAGTGTTGAATTTTTAAAAGATATTTTGTACATGCAAAGCAATGCAATGCAAGGGCTATTAAATTCGAACAATGTACATACGGTAGGGATCGAACTGATACTGGTTCTGCTTGTTCTACAAACAGCGAATGAAATGCGAAGTATTAGGGTGTTATTTTTTAAACAAATAAGTATTGCTCTCTTAAAACCTTGCATTACTAAACAAAGCATTTCATCGGAAGCATTATTAGTTACCTTATCTGCATATATGTAGCTCTCTGTCTGGAAAAATTGAGTACCATCCGAAATTTTTCATACAAGGGCTATACAGACTTGCAGCTAACATTACCTTAGAATTTGCCGCTGTTCATAAATTCATTAAAAGACGTGCAGATTCAAGTGGTTATATGTCGTTTGATATGGGATTTATGATGTCTATTTATATTATTTTAATTAAGGACAGATGAGACGTTCCTCAATTTTATATAATTTTCCTTGATATTTCATTCCTTATTTATTAACATTTAAACCTGTTAATTCCAAAAAATTTAGAGTACATTACCAGGCTCGTTTTGGAGCTAGAATATTTCGAACTTTCCTTAAGATAGCACGCAAAATGCATTTGAATGCTTATAAGTAAAGTCATACTATTTATTTTAATTTGAACACTTTATACTCAAACCAAAAAAATCATATTACATAAAAATTTAATTATGAAATAACAAAGTGGAAATCTTAATTCACATTGTGGAGATAGGAAAAAATGGAAGATACATGAAGGTCGCGTCTGACCTTAATATTATACAAGCAATAGCTTTCCAAAAAGCTTGTCTGACTACCCAAATTTATTCAGTGGAAGCATGCATGTATCAATTAGGCTATCTTATAAGAAATGAAATTTAATTTTCGCGGCGGATCATAAATTATTAAACTGAACGTGCAGAGTTTAGAAGCAATTTCAATCTTTTTCTTCGATCGAGTGCATGTACCTGTATATCACTGGAAATTAAATCATTTCATTATTTTAAATCATTTTAGGAATGTACATGTATCGAATAATCTCAAACAGCCAAATTGAAAATTGAATTTGTTATATATTAGATGCAAAATCAAAGACATTTTGTTATTTCTAACCATATAGGACAGGATATTCAAACACGTACATGTAGCATCGTTATTTGAAAGTGTGTGTGTGGGGGGGGGGGGGGGGGGTTAGGTGGGCAGCTTCATCAAATAAAATTCTTGACAAGGAATTTAAAAAATGGGGAATTTTGAAAATCCTAATCCGTAGGTGGGAGGGGGTGTTTACATTTTAACTTCAATTTAATTCAATTAAAATTACTTTATTTTTTGGTTCCATTTATTACATGCTCCGACAAAAGTGAAAGATCCATGATATATCTATTTTTTATATGACCAGTTAAGAAAATAGAGTGGGTAAGACCATCTACACATCATGTGCTCTGGCCTAACTTGGACTCGCCCACTAATCGGCGAGCCAAAATTATGAATGAGACGTATTATGGCGCGAAGTCTTTCTTTACCATTCACGCAACAGCTGAGATCTCAGATAGATCCATCGGCATAGATCCATTGGGAGGGTGTCAACTAATAACTACATATATTATACTTTGGATTGAATGTTTTAGAAGAAATCTATCCAAATAACATACACACTTAATTGACTAGCAATTGTTTGATGTACATTTACATTTGTACACGCGAGTGAAACCCTTTTCCAGATGAATGAAATCGCCCAATTGATCGAAAATCGGGTCACACGTACCCCACTTCGGCGAATTACTTGTACGTAGCCCCTCCAGTAAATATTCCAATTATATGAATTTATATTTGTTTAATTAATCCAAACTGATGATTCTTTGTTAATGATGATAATCCAACACCAACTATTACTTACATTGTACTACTTAGACAATGTGTATCATCTTTATGCGATGACACCTCCCTCTTTTTTTTTTTTTGACCTTTCAAATATGGCAATCTATTTTTAAATCAGGATTACACACGTGCAATGTGAAAAGCCCTTTTAATTGAACACTCTTGCTCATTGTTGCTTATTACATCCCATATAACGTTTTCATCAATTATGAATATAAATGTTGACACATTAAAGATGCATCGTCAGGCAATTAGAAATTCAAGCTTGTGGTTGCCCCCCCCCCCCCCCCCCCCCACTTTTTCTCACAGCAATTAATTTTTCCGGATTAGGATATTGAAGATTTTGGGAAAAACTTTTTTTTTTTTGTTGTTGTTGTTGTTGTTTTCAAGCCATGATAAGCATGATAAAAAGGACTCTCAAAATAAGAAAATAGACGCAAAGTAAACTGCATTCACGGCATATATTCACATGGTATTCCTATTCCTATTCTATTCCTATTTTGGACTCGTCCACTATAACTACGAAAAAATTAATGAATGAGACATTCTGATTCTGGCGCGGAGTCTTGTAAATGAAATTTCCATTGATCTGAATGGATTTTTCCGTGAGGGTCGGGGTAGGTATAAAAACAAATTTAATCGTTCAAAGTTTTGAATTGTTAACAACGATATATCAGATCGAATGTTTTAGAACGATTTATAAATCCAAAATACAGTCATTTTTAATCGGTTGACACAAATGAAATCGCGTCCAGCAGAACTCCCTGGCATTTTAGTGTATGTTATTATAAATTTATGATTTTGTTTGTTAATAACAATTCAACATCAATTATTAATTAACAATGTACACTCTAGAACGCTAATACACAATTTTGTTGCGATGACCCCCCCCCCCCGGCCATTATACCTATTTTTAAATCAGGATTACACACGTGCTTGCATGTGCAGAAGACAATCTGGAACTTAACTGATAACTATATCATCTCTTTGGAAATTTATTTCTCCGTAAGCAAATACGTATAGTAACTGATACATGCAATTGTGAAAACCATAGAGGAATGCATGATCTGCGCATAATAACTAACTGCTTGATACAATATTTCTTTTTTCCAACATGTTTTAAGTCAATAATAATATGAAAATATATGCTTGACTTCATATCGGATATTACTCATTTTCTTTATTCCCCTTTTCAATAAACAAAACAAACCAACAGACCAAATTGATCCAGATGAATATAATTATCAAAAATAAACCTAAAAAACAAACTACACATTCATCCTTCACCCACAATATTGCCTTTTCCATATTTGTCATCGTGGTAGATCCGTGTAACAATCTATTAAGTAGGTGCTTGCACGACATAGAACCGGCCCTTGCTGACCACGTTTTCATTAACACATATAAAGGAAAAAAAATATTTAGATTTTTTCTTGGATTTATTTTGATGTAAATAAAAAAGAGAAGAAATTAGTTCTATAATATATATGCGATGTAAATCTTTTTTCCATGCAATATTTCGTATAAAACAACGAAGAGTAGTATCTTGAAACTTTATTCAAATTTTTATTAGACCTTTAAATTGTAAAATGCTAACATTGAAATTTGTGCCCGATTTCTTTTTTTTTTAAGGTAAAACTTTATTGATTAAATAAAACTGATTCTTTGAGACAAAATAAATTAATTGACATAATTAGTTTGACATTCTCTAAGTGCAGTTCTGTAGCTCTTAGTCTGAAAAAGAATCGGATGGACGACCTAGGACCCAGATCGTCCATCCAAATTTCTTGAATGTTGCCATTTCTTTCGTACGCGGACACATGTTGGCCAAATACTCACCGAGACTAAATGGTTCGTATTATAAGTTTTAACTGCGTTTAAAGGTAATATTGGAATTCCGATAATTTTGAAAATGATTGATTAAATAAAAATGGTTAAAATTACCGTTAAATTACCGGCATCGGTCTTCCCCATGCACGAATCTAGTAGAGTAGGGTGAGGGTTCCAGACCCCACCCCAACCCCCGCAAAATTTCTTTCCATTATATGTACAATATAAAATTACAAAAATATGCCTTGGACATCCCCAGGCATACTCAAATAACCGTCAGACACTCAACCGTCAGACACTCAACCCCCACCCCAGGAAAATTTTTCTTATCCGCGCATGCCCCCCACCCCCCCCCCCCACCCCCCACCCCCCCCCTCAAAAAACAAAATTATTCTTCAGAACCTCCTGTAAAATTTCCAGGATCTCCGCATACATTCTAAAAGATTCATTGGCCCTTGCTTTCGATAAAAAATGTGAGTAAAATGTTTGGTCTTTTTACGTACAAACCGGGCATACCCACTGTGTGATTATAATCGTCGTCCATATTCTGTGTATATTGAGTCAATTATGATGATTAGATAAGTTTCTCAAAATAAAATGCACATGCAAAAAAACAACATGCGGCGAATCAAACTTTAGACAACTTTTAAAGATTTGTATTTGCTTATATACATGTACTTTGTTTCTTTTACACAGTGTTTATACATCTAATATTGCACCATGGTCAGGTATCAATTTTTGTATTACGTCACAAGTATGACGCAGCTACGACGGAAGACCTAATCGTTGCTTGCAACGAGCTCGTCTCTAGTTGCATCTAATTACACGAATAAACCGGTCTGATATACGATTTAAAGGCATCCGATTTTCAACGTCCCAGGAGTCTAATTTTACCGTCGCTCATTCCGCAGTCTGCGCAGTGAGAAGCCATGCCAATTTGAAATGAATGACTAGTAATTTTCCCCATCTGGGTATTAGCGAAAGATAAACAATTCTTCAAAATCCACGAAAATTTGATCCTCGTCACAGGTGTGCATGGTACGTAGCAAAATAAAGGACCATCTTGCACTCCCCTTTGATTCATATAATTCTTAAGGCATTGCACTGGGCAATAATCTGAGTCCTTAGCCCCATGTATTGTAAGAAAGAAAGGTTTTCCCAGGCTATGCTTATATGAAACAAATTTAATCAATATTGTGTCATTTACGATAGAAATTTGGTTAAAATGTAGCAGATTTTTATTTGACACGGTTAAGCTGGACGTAATTTTGCCGATTCTCAAAAAACCATAAAGGGCTAACAAAAACATTGCTCGAAATAGCATTTTTTCATATAAATTGGATATAGTTTATTGTACAGAATCAAGGTTGTGCAAAATAGCCCTAGTTAGATGAATTTCAATAATTGCTAGGGGACATGATAAACACTGTTGAAAATAATTGCTGTGTTGGTATTAGCAAATGGTATTTGAATACACCTTTAAAAGGTGATAATAATGGATTTTTTTTTCTTTTTTGCTAAATTAATTGCACAAATATGTCTTTAATCATACAGCATAAGGGCAACGTAATTATTACAAGATAAGATAGAATGGTGTTGTATGAATGAACACAAATCAATTGCAGTCTTGATAAAAGAACAAAAAAAACGGCCTCGTTTAGAGGACCAGAATGCAGTCTCGTCAAGAGAGCCAAATGCAGGCTCGTTAAGAGAACAAAGAACAGCCTCATTGAGGCTACCAAAACAAGGCCTCGTTAAGAGGACCAAATCAAGGCCTCGTTTAGAGGACCCGAAGGCGGTCTCGTTAAGAGAACCAAGAACGGCCTCGTTAATAGGACCAAAACAAGGCCTCGTTAAGAGGACCCAAATGTGCTCCCGTCAAGAGAACCAGATGCAGTCTCGTTAAGAGAACCGAAAACGGCCTCGTCAAGAGAACCCAAACGGCCTCGTTAAGAGAACCAAAAACCCTCGTTAAATGGACTAGTGCGGTCTCGTTTAGAGGGCCCGAAAATATTATTGGATGACATAAAAAGAACTCATGTAGAGAAAAAACATAGATAGTATGAGCAGTAGTTAAACGGATAATTTTTTTTTTAGTATTTTTTTTTTTTTTTTTAGATTTTTATTTTCCTATCTATTGCTCTGCAAATGTGAAAATATACTTGAGTTTGTAGAAAAATTCTGAAGTGTCGGTGATGACATAATGCGACCAATTAACTTAGCGTGCCCTTGAAAGAATGAGACTGCGCAGGCTGCGATACAGATGAACATTGCCTTGCTTGTTTAAATGGACGCCGTCTGCTAAGAATTTATGATCGCAATATTTGTCTGATGCTGGTGAAGGAAACAGTCCATTATGCTCCCAGAAGTACGCATAATCCAAACGGGTTATGTCCTTCTTGATAAGAGCGTTGGCTGCATCGACAGATTGATTATAATCAAATGACTGCCTAAATCTTGGAAGTAATTTACATACATGAATCTGTGAAACACTACACCTTTTATGCAAAACTGATACAACTGCTAAGAGTTTGCAAGCAAGTTCCTCCGGTGAATATAATCGTCTTACGTCATTGCCCCCAACCAAAAAATATGATATGATCCGGCTGGAATGTTTTGATGAAAGGTACATCGTGACGTAAAATGCCATCAATAGTTCGACCCCCTATTCCTTTGTACCTTATTTCATGTGAGTTGATACCCAGATCATCAACATACCTTAAATCTTCATCTTCTATAGAAAATGATGGAAACGACGGACAATAGAGTGTCCGAGAATCAAAACTTTGGTTGAATTCATTGTTAGCGTATAAGATAATAAAATTGTTTGTAATAGATCAGTGACGAACATACAAACATAAGACTTATAGTATATACAATGCTTACCGATTGAATATTTAAAGAAATGGTCCAAAGGAACAGAATCAGTATTCAAAGGTGTTACCCTTATAGCGTCCTGAAAGAAGGTGAATTAGTGCGTCTTTTTAAACAAATAGAGTCGCTAGAATTTCTGCGTTTAATTTCATTGGTCAAATGATGATACCAACATTACGTGGCCGAATAGCGCACTCTTTACTTCTTGATAATACACATTAAAAAGTGCGAAAAAATGTAAAATCAATATAAATAAAGCATTTTAAGTAAACTTAAAATTCCTAATTTTTTTATAGTTTTTTTTTTAATATTTTTTTTGGTACATTTTACTATTTTTATTTTTTGAGGTATTGTTGCCAACAATCGAGGAATATAACGTACAGTGTAAGACGGAAAACCCTTTCACTACTGTATCACATAGTACCAATTGATTCATAACCATTGATGATGGAGATATAATAAAACGCAAGGGCATTTATAACGGGATTTCCCGGCAATAAATAAAGAAATCATTTTTACCAGATTTCTTTTATGATGTAGATTTTTAGACTTTGTAATATAATATGACAAAATAAATATAAGATAATTGTATAACACCAAGTCATACAATACATTTATACACTATTACGATAGAATTATCTTTGATAACTTTTCCATTGAAATATACACATTTCATTATTCCTATATACATAATATAATTTACATTCTGTCCGAAATCACAAAAACACAATTAAGGAAAAAACCCTTCCTTTTACAATATAATATTAAAATATACAATATTCACAAGGTAATTCTTTCAAAATTCTTAATCCAGATAGTTCATTTTATAAACTCGTCTTTCTTTAGTGTTAGTAAATGGTTAAAATAGAAACTCACATTGTCTGGTTGTCTTTAGGTCGTTAGAAATAATTGTTTGGAAAAATGGTGAAAATATCTACTTCTCTGTTCACAAAAAAATGAAAATTCTTGACCAATAATACCCGAGAATTTATAATACCGATCAATAAATGTAAAATGTTTGAATGTGTGTGGGTGGATATAAAGGGATGGAAAGCTTCAACTAAATACATTGTTAGTGGTAGAAAGAATTAGAATTTATTTCATTTTAATCTGACAAAATTTTATTTATTTACTAATTCATTTTTATTCATTACTTTTTAAAATAGAAACACTTCTATTACACAAATTTAAAGCAACTGGTCATGAGTGATACATATACCTAACAAGTGCCAAAAGTATATCAAATAACCTTTTTAAATATGTATTTCAACATGCTCCGTGAATTTTTGTTATTAGTTTTATTCAACATATACAACACATGTATTGTTGATTCGATATGGGATATACTAACCTAATATTTTTCTTTTTTTGTAATTTCTGTTCAAATATTAAAACAGGACCTTGTAAAATGGTATCTATTTCAATATTTCATTCATAAAAATCACTTATAATAATTAAAATGATGGGAGAATGTTGGAGACAGAAAACTTTTAAAGTGGTTTTACAGGTAATGAATATTTGTCAGTATCGAATACCTTTTAGAAAAGCATTCACTTAACAAACTAAAGTTTAAAAAAAAACCTAACTAGGTATTTATACTACAGAAACATATTAACGCATTTTTATTAGAATGTTTTTATATTTTCATAAAAAAAGTGACTGAATAATTAAAACTGTTTCATGTCTCTTCCAAAGTTAACAGATTTTAACAATCCTACATTGATGATTTTAATAAATTATACAATAAATATGGACAATTCGAAAGCCATGATTGAAACATATCTGTTTCGGGCGGGCACTACATAACAATTTCGACCCAGCTTTGAAACATTTTTCTTTAAAAAAAATCATATCCAGGAATAAAAAAAACAAAAAACTAAATAGATTTTTGCTGAAAAAAGTGAATATTTTTTACTTTTATATTTGTAATTCGTGTGGTGTAGATCATTTCCTTTCCGTGTATCTAAAATGAATCAATTCAGTTTGAGAATTATTTCCTTATATTGTATTATTTTTTTTCGAATATGATGTGATTTTGGAAATTATATTTCATCCTGGTTTTAATTGTCTGTCTAACGCATATGCTCTAATTGTGTTATGAAATTAAAGTTCTCTTTATTCGGGAAATTATTCAATATCAAGAAAATTTGTGCAAGTCATCAAACTCGATTCTTCACTGAAATCATTTTTACCAGATTTCTTTTATGATGTAGATTTTTAGACTTTGTAATATAATATGACAAAATTAATATAAGATAATTGTATAACACCAAGTCATAAAATACATTTATACACTATTACGATAGAATTATCTTTGATAACTTTTCCATTGAAATATACACATTTCATTATTCCTATATACATAATATAATTTACATTCTGTCCGAAATCACAAAAACACAATTAAGGAAAAAACTCTTCCTTTTACAATATAAATAATATTAAAATATACAATATTCACAAGGTAATTCTTTCAAAATTCTTAATCCAGATAGTTCATTTTATAAACTCGTCTTTCTTTAGTGTTAGTAAATGGTTAAAATAGAAACTCACATTGTCTGGTTGTCTTTAGGTCGTTAGAAATAATTGTTTGGAAAAATGGTGAAAATATCTACTTCTCTGTTCACAAAAAAATGAAAATTCTTGACCAATAATACCCGAGAATTTATAATACCGATCAATAAATGTAAAATGTTTGAATGTGTGTGGGTGGATATAAAGGGATGGAAAGCTTCAACTAAATACATTGTTAGTGGTAGAAAGAATTAGAATTTATTTCATTTTAATCTGACACAATTTTATTTATTTACTAATTCATCTTTATTCATTACTTTTTAAAATAGAAACACTTCTATTACACAAATTTTAAAGCAACTGGTCATGAGTGATACATATACCTAACAAGTGCCAAAAGTATATCAAATAACCTTTTTAAATATGTATTTCAACATGCTCCGTGAATTTTTGTTATTAGTTTTATTCAACATATTAACACATATATCGTTGATTCGATATGGGATATACTAACCTAATATTTTTCTTTTTTTGTAATTTCTGTTCAAATATTAAAACAGGACCTTGTAAAATGGTATCTATTTCAATATTTCATTCATAAAAATCACTTATAATAATTAAAATGATGGGAGAATGTTGGAGACAGAAAACTTTTAAAGTGGTTTTACAGGTAATGAATGATAATGCGAAACATATTAACGCATTTTTATTAGAATGTTTTTATATTTTCATAAAAAAGTGACTGAATAATTAAAACTGTTTCATGTCTCTTCCAAAGTTAACAGATTTTAACAATCCTACATTGATGATTTTAATAAATTATACAATAAATATGGACAATTCGAAAGCCATGATTGAAACATATCTGTTTCGGGCGGGCACTACATAACAATTTCGACCCAGCTTTGAAACATTTTTCTTTAAAAAAAATCATATCCAGGAATAAAAAAAAACAAAAAACTAGATTGATTTTTGCTGAAAAAAGTGAATATTTTTTACTTTTATATTTGTAATTCGTGTGGTGTAGATCATTTCCTTTCCGTGTATCTAAAATGAATCAATTCCGTTTGAAATTTATTTCCTTATATTGTATTTTTTTTTCGAATATGATGTGATTTTGGAAATTATATTTCATCCTGGTTTTAATTGTCTGTCTAACGCATATGCTCTAATTGTGTTATGAAATTAAAGTTCTCTTTATTCGGGAAATTATTCAATATCAAGAAAATTTGTGCAAGTCATCAAACTCGATTCATCACTGAAATGTTAAAGTTCTGTGAAATTGTCTTTAAAATATATTTCGTATTATCTAACTCGATCGATTTTGCGTTTCTACAATCCTTGTAAGTACGATTTTTATTTGATTCTATTTAAACATACTTTATACAGTTGCCATCAGTCTGTAATTTCCTTTCAGGAATGAAACCTACTGTCCTGATGATAAATACTGGGATTATATGATGAAAGATTGCAAAGGTAACTAGCAGATACTGAAATGTTACGCCATAGATATACTGCATGCTGACAGTACCGATGAGGCCCAATCTAACAGAAACTAGACCCCAACTAAAATCTATGGGGTTTCTTTGAGATTTACCCCTAGTTCACCTAAGTCGATCCAGAGAAAACCCAAAGTAAACCCACAATGGTCACAGATAGTTAACTTCGATCAGAAGTAGAGCCCTGAATGCAGACGATGCATGTGTATTTGGAATATTTAACGGGTGGGAGCTACAGGCGGTAATATGGTAAAATAAAAGAGGCTATGCTTCACACTTTAGTATTTCAAGTGAACCCAAAAGCAAAACCCGAATAAACCCAAAGTAAGCCCTGGGTAGAATTAAAGTAACCCCGATTGGATGCAATTATGTAAAAAGCAGATCCAAAAAAAAAAATGCAAACCCGGAATTTAAAAGGGGTCTGCTCTGGTGTAATGTTGGGTCTGATCGGCACTGAATATATCGATTAAATAAACAATACGCTTCATTGTGTCTTAAGGAGGCCGACTTTATTTTGCATTGCGCATGTTTTTGCGCATTCTAATATAATACAGTTGATTTATACTTCTTATGAATTTTTTTCGACATCATTTATAAAATTGAACACAATAAACAAAATATAGATAAAAATATTTAGATTTTTAAAGGAAATTTTTATTTTTAACACGATTTTTACTTTGTGCGGTAGGGGAACATTGCCATTGCGCTTTTATGACGTTATGATAAAATGAAGCTTTGTAGGAGTACGTTATAAGAAATAACGTAAAAGAAACAGTAAAAATTGTACGCTGTTGAAATTTTATATACAGAATGATGCTATCCTCGATTACATTTTCCTTATTTTTGGAATGAATCCATTATAGCAATCATCATTCGTGATGATCCAAATATATAGCAAAATTTGGTGCATTTTAATATTTTGAGATGGCCCCCACTAGAAACCAGACGGTAGAATTTTGTGTTTTTTGCATAAAAGGTAGGAAATGATATTACTAATCATATATAACAATTTGAGAAAAAAAGCTTTTGTAGTATTTTTTTAAACTGCTTTGATGTGCGGAAAATGACAGTTTCCTATATATTCCTATAGTAAATATACCTCTATTTTGAGATGGTCCCTAAAAAGAACCAGACGGGCGATTTTCATGAACCTTCGCAAATAAACTAGAGTCGGTTTAGATAACATATGGTTAAAAAATAAAGAGTAATGCTATTGTAGTTTTTCCACAAAAAAACCCAAATCGGCCACCTTAATAGTTTAACCAGCCTTTTTAAGGCACATTGTTCAGTTACATATATTGGAAGGGCATGATGCAAGCGTAGGTTTAGACTTATAGACTGTCCCAAGATATTTATGCAGCACATTTGGGCGATTTTTTTCATAAAAAATACATAAAACAGTAGACGACGTACATAGAAATAGACGAAAGGGAACATATCCAAGCTAAGATTATTCCCAAATTATCATCTTAACTGGGAAAAATTCACAGAAACGATTGATGGTTTCCTAGATTTATAATGGGCATCGTTTACATCTTTTATCTTTTCGGAAGTTCTTACTAGGAATACCTTGCGCAATTTTTCAACATGTCTGTTGCAATACTAATTCCCCGTGAACATCTCATTTTAAGCCGTGTTTTAAAACCTGATAAGCTAGATAGGGCGTTTCAAAGTACAAACCTTGGAATTTCGTCATAACTTGAATCGACATTGTGTGAACACTGAAGTATTTACTATTATCGAGTAAAACAGCAAAATTTGAAAAAAGGATATCTTGAAACAGAGTATTAACAATCTTTCAAGTGTTCACTCTGATAAATAAAATGAGTTTGAAATAATGAATCAAAATAATGTAAAATTTATTTAACATTTCGTGGCTGATATGTATGTTAATCAACAGCACAAACGAAATAAATCAATGCCAATTGAAATCAATTATTCTTGTCGAAACGTGGAAACAAAACTTGAAAAGCTATAACATTTTTCATGTGCTCTAGATAAGTGGCAACTTTATGCAACTGATATTACATGTATTTTTTTTTAACATTTCGTGACTGATATGTCTGTTAACCAACAGCAAAAATAAAATAAATCAATGCCAATTGAAATCAATTACTCTTGTCGAAACGTGGAAACAAAAATTGGAAAACTATAATTTTTTAGCACGTGCTTAAGATAATTGGCAACTTTATGCAATTGATATTACATGTGATGTTATATGTACACTCTGTTGGAATTCCCATTGGTACCAATTGTGTCCCATGCATTGTTAGCAGACCTATTTTTGTATTCTTATGAAGCAGAATTTATTCAAAAACTTGTGCGTGAAAGAAATAAATGACTCGCTGTGGCCTTCATCTCAACATTCAGGTATATTGACGACCAGTGTTCAAGGTCAATGCATTTTCTTAAACATTTGAAAGTTAAATGGAAATCAGTCACCCTGAGGTAAGATAAATAAGTGTTTTTATTTCACATAGTAGAAACATTGCACCGAGTCAACACTACAGTAAAGTGAATATTTCTTTGAAAATCGAGACCCAATTCTTGCCCGAGGTCGAAGTTCTGAAAATAATTGATATATTGGAGTTTTAAAGGAAAATGAGAAGTTCTTCTGGATGATTAGTTTCTTGTTTTTCATCAAAGCACAAAAATAAACATTTGACTAATTTTAATCGATAGTAAAATTATGTGTTTTTACAATATGAGCTGAATATAAGATGTATCACACGCGTTTTACAATTCTTTTTACATGTATTTTAGCATTAAATGCCCTATTTGTTTTAATTTGAAATATTTCTTCATGGTAGCATGTGGTATTGGATTTTATGGATTTAACTGCTCCAAGCCATGTCGATATCCAAACTATGGTGTACAATGTCAACACAATTGTGGTTGCAGTGAAACTTTCTGCAACAATAAATTTGGATGCCCGGAGTACTATTCGAAAGTAGTGACAAAATCCACAAATCATGGTACAACGTTATAATTTTTATATTTCTGTTTCTTTGGTTAAAAAAATAGTATAATGAATATGTCTTGAATTCTTAAGAAATCAAATTTACAGAATATTTTTAATAATGTTTTAAACTATTACAGACGAAGATGCAACTTGTGTTTTTTTTATTCCAGATGATGTCAATGAACATTCAACTTCGGATAAAACCATTGTAATCATAGCAACGCTGATAAGCGGATTTTTCGTGGTCATTGTGTCCATCATAGTCGTAACCATGCTTCTCAAAAGACACTTTTCTCGTAGAATTTTAACAACTGAAAAAAACATTGATTCTTTCGTTGTAGAGTGCATTATGAGTGGAAACACCTCTACATCACGTGAGAGAGAAAATAACGTTCGCCGTGGGCGCTATGATATCTTACACTTGAACATATGATTGTTCGTTATAAATCTTAAAGAAACAGTACAGCTGAAAATACATGTGTGAATAACTTCAGATTTACCCATTGTTTCGTTAAGAAATAAGAAATAACGTTGATTCTAACAGTTGAAATAGATAAAAATCCCTTTCACGTACCCAATTAATGTAATGTAATTATGAGCTTCCGGAAATGTAAGAGTCGTACAAACCGAAATAATCTTAGATCGTTTATTTGTACCACGTGGATTTTGATTGACAATAATTGACACGTGGTGAAAACTACAAGATATTCGCCCGACTCTGATCATTGTGCTATACGGGGTAAAAAGAACTCTCTAAACGGAACACATGATCTTTTTCTCGATAATCTATAAATGGTTTTCCAATTCCGTTTGTTTTAAAATGAACAAACATAAATGAGTCAAATAACCCTTTAAGGGGCATAGTTACAAAAATGAATTTAGCTCGTAGTGAACTCCTATGATAAGCACGCAAAATACATGCTTACAAAATAATAATTATGGTTATTTTAAAAACTTTGAACAACTATAACCTAGGAGAAGTAGAAAAGACATATTTTTATCAACAAACATGTACAGGAGAATCTTCGCGAGCCCTGCATGTGCTTTGTTTACAAAAAAATATGCATGCGTAATAATATAGAAAGCTGACCCCGTAACACCTTGCGATGTATTTATGTGATAGGCTATACGTAATTATTAATTTTAATGAAATAATTAGATTTATTTAATGGAGAACTTTCTAATTTTCTGAAAGTTTATACATTCATGAGTAGTACAAAATTACCGAACCCGATCGGAAAATGTTTTCAAGTCGGTTTTTGGGAGTTGATTTTAATCAACTCTCCTATGCAGTCACTCTGGCAAACCGAAAGTGAAACAGTGTTTGGACCAAAGCACAAATCATCGCCGCTGACAAGACTTAGTTCTTTAGAATAATTGATAAACTCGGAGTAATGTATGCTAAACCATTGTTTTTCAAGGAAACTTATTTATAAATACCTTGAAAATAGTCAGATTTCAAATGGTAGGAACAATGTAGATATTTTTCTAAGTTGTATGTATTTTTACGCCAGAGTTCAATATAGTACTCTACGCTCGGCATTCTCCGTAAATCTCCGACAAGCAGAGAGTCTCTCTTGCTTGTTGGAGATTAACGGCGATAGCCGAGCGTCCGGTTTAAAGAGACGAGGGTTCAATTGCTTGGATCCATAAACTTTCCAGAAATATTTCTATTACTGATACATAGTTTGATTGAATTTATTCTATCTTTAAATTCATATGGGGTTTTATCAACATTCTTGTGTCGAAAAAGTCCAAAAATTCGTATTATAAAAATGTGCATGATTCAAATACAGATTAGAAAGTACATGTACTTGTCATGCAAAATAACATATCATTGATTTTAAAATAAATAAACATCGATAAATCAACTCCCGTCAGTTATTCGATGCTTTGATTTTATAAGATGCGCCGTTCTGTCTCTTTAAGTTAAAACGTAGGGTCGAAATATTAATTTTTAAGATTTATGACATTAACAATACTTATGGAAGTCAAAAAATGTCGTATCCATAATGTCATACATCACAAGTGCCACCTTTACAGAAATTGAAGCAAACGTTTCATTCGACAGATGAAATCTATGTACTATACATGTATAAACTTTTTAAAGGTTCATTTATAAGATGGGTCTTGGGTTATTTTAAATGAGTGCAAATTAATAGCTTACACTAAACTGATGTTTATATCACATCTATGTACTTCTGACGTCAGAATCTACTGATAAAAAAATCAATCATTTTTAGCTCACCTAAGCTGAAAGATCAAGTGAGCTTTTCTTATCACTTTTGTCCGGTGTCAGTCTGTCCGTCCGTCTGTCCGTCAGTCTGTCTGTAAACTTTTTACATTTTCGACTCCTTCTTCTGAAACACTTGGCCAATTTCAACCAAACTTAGCACAACGCATCATTGGGTAAAGGGAATTCAAATTTGTTAAAATAAAGGGACACGCCCTATTTTAAGGGGAAATAATTAGAATTAAACTGGCCAGAAAAGCTGTAACTTGTGTGAAATATCATCAGATAGTGAAGATTGAAGTTTGGTGAAATCATGGTCACCGGAGGTAAGGTGGGACTACAATAGGGGGGGGGGTCAAAGTTTTTTAATAGGAGTATAGAGAGTTAATTTTTAAAAGTCTTCTTAAAAACCATTATGCCAGAAAAGCTGAAACTTGTGTGGAAGCATCCTCAGATAGTGCAAATTGCAAATTCAAATTTCTTCAAATCATAATTCCCAGGGGTAAGGTGGGGCCACAATGGGGGGTCGAAGTTTTTATATGAGTATATAGGGTTAATCTTTAAAAATCTTCTCAAAAACCATTTGGCCAGAAAAGCTGAAACTTGTGTGGAAGCATCCTCAGATAGTGAAGATTCAAGTGTGTTCAAATCATGGTCCCTGGAGGTAGGTGGAGCTACAATGGGGGTCGAAGTTTTCCATAGGAGTATACAGAGTTAATCTTTGAAATTCTTCATCTCAAAAACCATTTGGCCAGAAAAGCTAAAACTCTTGTAAAAGCGTCCTCAGGTAGTGAAAATTCAAGTGTGTTCAAATCATGGTCCCTGGGGGTAAGGTGGGGCCACAATGGGGGGGGGGTCGAAGTTTTACATAGGAGTATATAGAATTGATCTTTAAAAATCTTCTTCTCAAAAACCATTTGGCCAGAAAAGCTGAAACTTGTGTGGAAGCATCCTCAGATAGTGAAAATTCATGTTTGTTCAAATCACGGTCACTGAGGGTAAGGTGGGACCACAATGGGGGGCAAAAGTTTTACATAGGAGTATATAGAGTTAATCTTTAAAAATCTTCTCAAAAACCATTTGGCCAGAAAAGCTGAAACTTGTGTGGAAGCATCCTCAGATAGTGAAAATTCATGTTTGTTCAAATCACAGTCACTGAGGGTAAGGTGGGACCACAATGGTGGGCAGAAGTTTTACATAGGAGTATATAGATTTAATCTTTAAAAATCTTCTCAAAAACCATTTGGCCAGAAAAGCTGAAACTTGTGTGGAAGCATCATCAGATAGTGTAGATTTACGTTTGTTCAAATCATGGTCCCTGGGGGTAAAGTGGGTCCACAATGGGGGGGGGTCAAATTTTTACATAGGAATATAAGGAGAAACTCTATTTTAAATCTTCCACTCAGAACACGACTGACCAGAAAAGCTGTAACTTGTGTGAAGTATCATCAGGTAGGGTAGATTCAAGTTTGATCAAATTATGATCCCCGGGGGTAGAGTAGAGGCACAATGGGGACCGGTTAAATCTTAACAAAGAAATATATTGAGAAAAATCTGTTTCTATAAAAAAAACATGTTCTTAGAAAAGGTGCAACCTTAGATAGTAAAGATTTACATTTGTCCAAATCATATTTTTAGGAATAGGATAGAGCCAACTGGGTGGGGGGGGGTCCAATTTTACAAAAGAAAACAGTTTAAATTTACCTAAATTCAAATGTGATTATATATGGTTTATCTTATATGCAAGGATTTTAACATATTTTTGATTCTTTAAAATTGTTTAGACTTTGGCCTCTTGACAATTCTTGGGTTTCAGAAGTTTGATGTATCCCATTTGATTTAGATCTTCTTGAGAACTGTAATGCTCAATCTATGAAATGACTATACTGTGACAAAAAGGGATCAATGATAAACAGAATATTCAGTGAAAAAATTGACTTCTTAAGACGTCGAGCTAATGCTCGGCGGCCTTCTAGCAATTGTCTGGATTTGCAATCGTCCAAACATTCCTGCTCTGCACTGCCTTTTAAATGCGCTTAGAAAATAAATTCCTCAAAGTATTAAAGGTATTATAAGATTTTTATTCCATTTATTCAACTTCATCGTGTACAAAAACCCATCTTTGCCTCCCTGGTTATTGACAACTCATTGCATCAGTATGAATTTGCCTAATCAAGAAATGGCGGATGAATATAATAAGGTCTAAGGTAAACATTCACTAAATATTGATTTAGTTAATCGCTTACATCTGAATTGGAGACCGTGTCCAATAGGAAAAAAAATGATGTTATCGAGCACGGTCTCCAAAATAAATGCAAGCGATAAACGTATGTAGTGATTTCGTTGCAATAAATAAACACGATAATGCTGATGGTTTGGTCGAGCATTTTAGATAGCATGTGTTGTGGATTTGTTTGTAAACAACCATACCATTAGTAATCTTGTTTCAAACGGGAATTGAAATGAAAAAAGTATGTTTTATTATTATAATTTTGGACACAATGTTAATGTATTCAAATTATGAACCTGTGAAAATTGTTCAAAGACTATTTAAAGCAGGAAGAAAATAATTTATTTTTGATCTTTGAAATCGCATCACTACCTAATTTATAAGAAAATATACTGATTTTTGTTTTTAAAGCAGCACAAAGCATAATTCATTTACTTTTTAATTCTAATATTAAATAATTTACGACTATCTTTACAGAAATTTAAAATATGAATATCGTGCTATATAAAAGAAAATGTCAGCTCGACGACTTTATGGCTGTTTCAGCCTTTGATTTATATACAGGATCTGTAGACTACATGCCCATACTTTTTTGGTATATTACTCCGTAAAGCTGATTTAATAATGTCTATTGTTGCTCAGGTCAGCAATGTGGCCCATGGGCCTCTTGTTTAAAAAAAGTCACTTACAAGTATATATTATTCCATTGTTAAGGCTTCTAAACAGAAGAACCACTGCGTTCTACTTGACATAGTTACTGTAGTTTTTTATACTCCACTGAACAACACTGAACATACCCTACAAGCCAAAATACCATTTTATTCAGATGATCGATTTTATTAGAAGTGTTTTCTGAACCATTGTTCTTCAATTCATAGAATGAATAAAATTTGATAGAAACAACCATTCACCTCTTTGTTTTTGTCTCACGTTTACCCATTGTATTTGTTTTAGCATGATTATCATTTTAAACCTAATCATTATGTTCTTCAATTTTTTGCAATGCGTGTATAATCCTAGGTGTAATTGTCATGATCAAGTTTAGAAAAAAATGTTTTAGTATATATTCTTTTTTCTTTTTTTTTTAAACCTTCAAAATTCTTGAAAATTCACGAAAACGTTTTTCACATTTCAACTCCACTTGATGTGATTTTACGTTATCTCAAATTAATAAATGAGAACAGATGTAAATATTGTTCAACGTCTATATTAAAATGAACTCGAATATTTGTAGTGATTTAGTACCGGCAAATTGAGAAAGAAATCTCAAATATTTTAGATATTATAAACACGTTACTTTACAAAATTATTCCATTAGGAAGTATTTGTTTCCCATTTGCATTGACTTTATTTAAGCTCACACAAGTCAAAAATTTCGAAATTTGAACTGAAAATACTTTTGAACTTGATAATTGCCAAAACCCAGACTTTCACTTCACATAGATTGTAGTCATTTGAATAAAGATTCACATCATAATTGATACTTTTACGTTAATTCATTTTATGTTGTTGTTCTTATGTATATAACCAATACCTAAGTCGACCTTCGTTTAAAATTATCAAAAATATCTTTTTAAGAATGTGATGCTGGATTTTATGGAATCAATTGTTCAAAGCCGTGTCGGTATCCAAATTATGGCCATGAGTGTCTAAACCAGTGCAATTGCTCTAAAACAGCCTGCGACCATAAGATTGGATGTCCCATAGAAATCTTAAATGCAATAACGGAATCTTCGAAAGGAGGTAATTATATATTATCGACATTATATAATTGATTAAAACAACCTTAGATAGGATCTACATTCAAAAAATCTATTTTATTTTAAAATTACTTAATTTTAAAACGAACGCATGTTTTATATATTATTTTTCAAATAAGACAACCATCTGAAAATAACACCATTGTAATTTTGGCAACGCTGACAACAGGTTTTTTGCTCGTCATTGTCTCAATTATAGTTGTTACTAAGCTCCTTAAAAGACACTTTTCCAGACGAATCTTAACAACTGAAAGAATTATTGAGTTCCTCCGTGGTTGAATGCATCAAGCGTGAGGACAGGGCTTCATCACGTGAGACTGCAGTTAATTATGTACCACGTGTTTGCTATGAAACCCTATACTCAGATATATAACTTTTTTCATAAACTCGCTTAACCCTTTGACGTTCGTACCGGTCAAATTTGACCGGTAAGCAAATTTTATCAATACATGTTGCTCAAAATATTAAATAGTTTTGTTTATAGTGGACGGATTTCTAAAAACAAGGTATCAATTTCATTGTGAGACTCTGTTATTTAACTATATAGAAAATATTAACCAGTACTAAAAAGCAAATGTGTAAATTAACAGTTAAGTACGAGGAGGCTGTGCGAGAAATCTCCGTAATTTTCGATTTCTGTGATTACACGTTTTCTGAAAAGTTTCTTGATTGTGTAAAAAACACATGCAAGATTTTGAAATAAAATTTATAACCTAAAAATCTTAAGACCTCAAGGAAACTAATCGTGTATTTTTTTTTAAATTCAACTATTGCGTTTAGATCTTAAAATAAAGAAAAAACTTTAGGGTTCACTACAAGCAGTGAACTGTTATCGAAGAAAAACGTAAACGATTGGCAAAAAACGCATATAAACAAATAGCAATTACGTAATAGAAAAAAAAATTGATATTTTAAAAATATAAGATATCAGCTTCTTTTTGGTATTATTTTGAAAGTTGTCAGTTGAATATATATTACACAAAGAGCCGTTGAAATGGTATGTAAATTTAAATTTTCGCGCAGTTAATGACGAGAATATAGAGGGCGCAATATGCGCTTCCGGCATTATTGTTGAGAATAAACAGCGGGTAAAATGGATTTTGATGAGATTCTCTCTGAGGATGAGGAAGACTATCTTGACTTATTGTTGACTTAATGATTTTCCGAAGAAGCAGATGACCAAGATGAAACTTTTGAACCATTATATTCCTTGCAAATTGGGTAAGTAATCTGTAGCACCGCACCGAGTGGTCTTACAACACCTTTCATGATTTCAGTTTCCATGATCTTAGTTCCTCACATTTTGAAAATAGACGCCAAATTTCTAGTCTACAGTTTTTTACACATCACAAATATAAACACTCCGAACAAATAATCCACAGAATAATATCCAAGTAAACACAATCACATATACACGTAAATCCAAAACATAGACGAAATTGATAATCCAAGTGTAAAGTAAGTCCTATCTAAGTACGTTCTGCGTCTAAGTACATGTAATTTCAAGTAAGTTCTATATCTATACTAGTTATTGTTGCGTTATATATACCAAAGATCCGCTCCTGACGATCAGGAGCACATTTAGGATCCTTACTATCAGGAGTCAATACACTGTATAATTATATAATTAATGGTCAGTGTGGAGTCAGCAGGGGGTGAGATTAGAGGGGCGATTAAGATACTGATAAGATTTATAGCCTAAGTGTAGATAATGTGTAAACAATTAATCAATGAAGAATTATAATAATAGAGATAACATAAAAACCGTTACATGTAAACAACATTCCGGAGAAAAAAATTAGCCAGCATCTTTCATAATATGAATATACTGTTAAACAATACCGCCTTGTACCGCTTATTATTTATTTTAATTAATAGTTATTTGATCATAAAATGTTTTTTCATCAGTTTCTTTTCCACATTCATTCATGAATTTCGTAAAATTGTGAAAGATACGAAGTGCATGCGGCATCAAATACAAAAATCGTCCTGTGCGACGCAGGTGTCCCCGCCCCTCTCTCTCTCTCTCTCTCTCTCTCTCTCTCTCTCTTTCTCTCTCTCTCTTTCTCTCTCTCTCTTTCTCTCTCTCTTTCTTTGAGAGAGACTGACTACTGTGCTAAAAAACATGATGGTCAATCAATTTTCTGATGAAGCATTTCATTCTTGATGGTTAACGTTTAGAGTCTTGTCAGACCTATTTATTTTTCAAAATAATTCAAGTCAAATTAAATTGTTATTTCATTTCAACAGTATGATTAAAGTCTTTAGTAGCCTATTTGAATTAAAAGCAGTAAACACTCTGAAATAAATATTATTTTTAGAAGTGTACTGTGACCAGGTAACATTTCTCTCCAGTGCATTGTTACAACATTTATCATATATATATATATATTTTATATGTCGATAATATGATGTAACAATGCACTGGTAAGAAATGGTCTTCAGCGAATATTGGTTGCATGCTTTAAATTATTTTTTAGACATCTCCAATCACAGACAAGTTCTCAGACTCTGTCCCAGACTACAGATAGTTCTGCTTCTCAGGATCCACTTGCAGAACATATACATGTATACTAGAGAGACCAGAATGACATTGATGAGGGAATGAGGGACTCCCGGCTGTTTTCCTTCAGGCCATGTCTTCCTCCTGGTATTCATCTTGGTTTTTTAACCAGGTATAAATATTTTTAATCATTATAATATACTTTATTCTGGTATATACTAAAGTCCCCTGCAGATAGAAGGGAGTTTACTTTAAACTGTGACCACCACTCTCCACCCTTCCTGGAAATCACTTCATACATGTATCGTTATGATTTTTCAAATTGAAACTTTGTGTCAAAACACTAGGACTGCCCCAAAAGAAATTATTAGATGTATGTCTAAAATCCAGTACAGTTTCCCAGTATGACAATTCTGTAACACGCTTACACTGAGAAATATAGAATATCACACCGTTGTTTTGATCTCGGCCCTGGTATCAGCCTGAGCGGTTGGTATCACCCGATGGCTGATACCAGGGAAGAGAAAACAACAGTTTGATGTGGTTTATGTAATATATCTAAAATCAAAGACTTCCATTCAATTTTAAATTCCAAATAAGGAATATAATTTATCATGGAGCCATCTTATATGCATAATCTCGAATTTAATGAAATCTGATATATTAAATCATGCCCAATAGTTTGTCAAACGTTATCTGTCAAAGAATTACAACACACATTGAATCATATAAATTTGATAATATCAGAAAAGTATTTACAATTTGCTATAATTAATAACATATCTGTATTTTATAAAGTATTGTGACCTCTTATTTATGTCATTTTAAACATAAATAATTTAGAGTCATTTGCCTATAATATGCTGTAAGGTAAAAATTATATTTGGCATTACTGATAAATGCCATTACGTAAAACAGGATATAATGTACTAAATGTCTTAACTCAGAGAATATCTTTGCAGAAATTGAATCAAAATGCGGTGTTTGACAGATCTTAAAGAAGATTAATCTTGCGTTCCATGTAATTTTGAACTTTATAACAGTGTATTGAGAAGATAGGTTTTAGATAATTTTAAATAAGTACAAGTTAAATAAATGGCTTAATGTATTTTAAACTGATTTTAATATCACAAAATTCTGACGTCAGGGTCTACTGATATAATCAAAGAAAAATCAAACTTTCTCTCGAAATATGCAGCGAAAATATTTTTCTATTGTTAAATCTTTAACAGCACACAACCCACTTGAAATTATATTTATCACAGGGCGAAAAACAATCTTTAAGCAAGTCCTTAAAGGTGGCTTAAAGGTGGCGTAAAGGTGGCTTAAAGGAGATACAATCTTTAAGCCACCTTTAAGTCACCTTTAAGCTGAGCTTATAGGTCCTTAATGTCCAAACTTCTTTAAGTCACCTTTAAGCCATCTTTAAGCTACCGTTAAGCATCTTTAAGTGGCATTTACGCTCCCTTTAAGTTGTCTTTAAACCATCTTTAAGTTCCCTTTAAGTCAGGTTTGATCAAACTGAACAATAAAAACATGTATTAAATGCAAAAGCTCTTTTATAGGGAGGGGAGGGGGTGATCCGAGTGATGATATAATTTCCAAGGAAGGGGAGGGGATGTTCCAGGCGGTTTTATTTTTCGTACCATTAAACACATATCGCTATCATCAGCACCGCTCCGATGGACACAGATTACCGTTATAAAATTCTTTCTAATTTTTTTTCTCAAAATTATTCAAAATTATTGTAGGGGTGAGCGCAGTCTCTGTATCTAATTTGTGTTTGAAATTATATTTAATCATGTTTGTTTCCTATTATAAATTAATCGATGAAATATCTCTCTCTCTCTCTCTCTCTCTCTCTCTCTCTCTCAGTTCATCCGGTTCTTAAACAAAATAAAGATAATGAACCAAAACTGCATGATTCAATTTAATAATCAGTTGAAGGTATGTATTTTTTTCAATTTTAATTATTTCTAGGTCTAATTCTAGATCTGTTAGATAGATGTTAAAGATGAAAATACTCTCAACTGCCTTTGATATATCGGACAGGATATTACTGCTTTGTTTGTCTAGACATAGTTTTGTTCGTTTGTGTATATCTAATTAGAGTCTATTGTTTGTCCAACTTAAGAAAACCCCCGGAACTAACACAGAATACACAAGATATACACAACAGTTGTGTCTTGTGCCCAGGTGCATGTTTGTGTATATCTAATTAGAGTCTATTGTTTGTCCAACTTAAGAAAACCCCTGGAACTAACACAGAATATACAAGATATACACAACAGGTGTATCGTGTGCCCAGGTGCAAGTCAGTGTTTCTAAAGGCGTTGAATCTTAGTATGTACGTGTATACGATAATTCTAGTGAATAAAAGTTTATTTTAAATTTTACATTTGTAATTCATTTTCAAAGAATTATTTCCCAACTCTGTGTTTTAAAATGTTACGTCTACAAATTAAAGATACATGTATGTAAGAGTAAAATCTAGAGGCTAATTAATTCCTTTACCGGTGATCATAAATAGGGGTTAATTGTTTAAATATATGTATAAGAGTAAATATGTCACATACCCGGCCTGGTACATCATACAATTGTATGTACAAGTATATGTATACATCATTTGCAATTGCCACATGCAGTAAATACGTCACCCGTTATTGGTAATATTGTTTGTTCTAAAAATCATGTATACAAGTAAATGTTTAAACATACTGGAACGGCGCCCTGATCATGAAAACCGGGAAAATTGCGTAGAACTAATACCCTTATAGTTTCAATGCATTTAATAAAAGAAATGATTTCATCTTCTTCCTTGCATTTCATTTACCTGTGAATTAGATGAACGTTTATCTACTCGGTTTAAATTTATTTACTAAATAAGCCTAACGGTTTCCATTATGGTATAATAATTTTTTTTCCACTGAAGACCAAGTTCCGTATTTCATTCTAAATATATGCATGCATGTAATTTATAAATTAGATATGATTGATTGTTACAATTTGAATGGAAGTCAAATTCTTTACAAGTAAAAAATACACATTGAATACGTATACATTGATTCAATATCCACTGATATATAGAATAAAAATACCTCCCTAAATATTTAAGTAGCCGTGGCGCAGAGGAAGCGAGGTGATGCTGGTAAACGAAGGGTCCCTGGTTCAATCCTCGTCTTTGGCGTTTTGATTATTTTTTTTTCATTTTATTTTCTAGAACAAAAACCGTTTTTAATACCTTTTCTTTCATTATCATATAGTTAATATATTTTGTTGGTAAATTAAGCACAATATTGAATTAAAATATTTTTAATGGCTTAAAGGTGGCTTAAAGATGGCTTAAATGTAGCTTAAAGGTAGCTTAAAGAAGTTTGGACATTAAGGACCTATAAGTTGTCCTTAAAGGTGGCTTAAAGGTGGCTTAAAGATAGTCTTTAAGCTGCCTTTAAGCCATCTTTACGCTTTCTTTAAGCCATCTTTAAGCAACACATATAGCTTAAAGGTAGCTTAAAGGTGGCTTAAAGATCGTCTTTAAGCTACCTTTAAGCATCTTTAAGCTATCTTTAAGGAGAACTTAAAGATGGTCATTCATCCTGTGTATTCAGTAATAATATAGTTATTTTTACAATTTGCTCAAAATCAATAAAACAAACTATGATACAACATAATATTTAGAGCTCTGGTATTTGGCCTTTTACAATAATCTTTGCACTTTTGGACTTTAATGAATTTGAAGCAACGTGATTTAATGGAAACCAGATTCGTTGTGTTTGTATTTGTGTTATAACGGCTGTGATACATGTAATAACATGAAATTCATACGATTGTAGAAGATCTTGGGTAGATTGTAATGTATGAAATGTATGTTTAAATAATACATATAATCGCATAGTCCCTCATTTCAGAATGCGTGTTGGATTGTATGGACTTCATTAGTAGTTACTGTTTTTTTCCATACTCCACTGAACAACACTGGACATATCCCACCAACCGAAACGTCTTTTCTTTTCAATCAGATAATAGACCTAATGGTGAGTGTTTTTGAACCATTGTATTTTTAATTCATAGAATAAATAAAACTTGATAAAAACAATCATTAATCTCATTGTTTTGTCTCACATTTAGCCAATTGTATTGGTTTTTAGCATGATTATCATTTAAAACCTAAGTTTTATGTTCCTCATTTTTTGCAATGCGTATATAACTCCTACGTGTAAGTGTCATTATCAAGTTAAAAAAAATCTCCATCAATAAGGTTACAAAATTGAAAAAACTTTAAAGGTGAAAATTTATTATGTATTAGAATATATTGCTTTAAAAAGAAACTTCAAGATCTTTAAAATGCACGCAATGATTTTTTTCACATCCTAACTCAATTTGAAGTGATTTTACATTACCTCTAATATATAAATGAGAACAGATGTGAATATTATTCAACGTCTATATTGTAAATATTTTAAGTGTTTTTAGTACCGGTAAATTGGAAAAGAAATGTAAAGTATTTTAGATACATGTATTATAAACACGTTACTTGAAAAAATATTTGTTTCCTATTTGCATTAATTCGTTTTTAGCAAACACAAGTCAAACATTTCGATATTTGAACCGAAAATAAATTTGAACTTAATAATAAGCAAGACCTAGACTTTTGCTTCAAATAGATTGTAGTTAATGAAGCGAATCAATATGTTTGTGACTTTCAAAAAAAGTATACAAGATATCTTCCTGTCTTTTTTGTAATTTACGTTAGATAAAGGACGTATTTTTCGAAAATTTATCAAGGAAATCAGTCAACTACATATCAATTCTTATAGACATTTCCCGAATCCCGGAAATACAGTGCCAAATCCATAGCTTAATTAAATTAAATTTTGTAGTGGAGGTTAATCTTTTTACATTATATTTCGGTAATTGTAGATTCCTTTTGGCAGATGTTTGGCAAGTTGGTTTATCAGAGCTTATACACAAAAAAAAGAAAAAAAAAACAATTTTAGACCGATTTCAGCTTAATCAATAAGGTATAATCTACTTAAAAAAACGATGTTTTAAAGAGTAAACTGTGTTCTTATCAATTGATGTAAAGAGTTAAATAGCTCATACACTTTCTCTAGTATGAATTTGCATAAATGCAATTTGCATGATTATAGTGGAAAGCTGAGTAAACTGTCTGTATCACTGCACGTGGTTTATGTGTTGTTTATATATATTATTAGCTCCTTGCTTCCCATTGCAGAATTTCCTCATTTAGTTGTTGCCAAACTGCTCTGGAGCTTTTGTTTTCATAGAGAGTAAATTTATAATAAGAATGCTGACAATACCAAATCTCATTTTTATAATTTATTTTTCATTGTCCAACTTGATGGGCTTAGAAAATTTACCAACAAAGTGAGTATTTTTATTTTTTATTAGAGATGACAGTTATTTGTAAAATATATTTTTCATTCTTTCTTTTAAAACATTTCAGTGAAACTTCTGCATTGTGTTCTACAGATCATCTTTGGGATTCAAAGAAATCAGTGTGCAAAGGTAATAATGAAAGTGCAATATCAAAATACAACATAATATGAAAATATAAATATATATGTACACTATACAATAAAAATTATATATACTTTTAGAACATATTTCTCCGTTTATATATATACTTTTGATAGATAATGCTCTGTTTTATATCAATAAGTAGGTATTCATTCTTTTTTACATGTAAAAGGGGTGGGATATATTTGATTACCGTGCCCATTGCCTAATTAAATTCTATTCATCTGTTAAAGGTGATAAAATTATAACAACACTGTGTTAGACGTGGTTTGTCTGCTTAAATGTTGTATAAAATTAATCATGTGCGATAAAAAGCAATTATGAAAATTAGGATTATTCTACATAAAAACCTTTTCTTCGGAACTTAATTGTCAACATAATTTCAGCGTCCGATTTCTTTTTCGCTTAATGATATTCCAATGAAGTTAAAATTTGAATATACATTCACATCATAATTTACACTTTGCGACCTTTTAAACATTTTTCTTATATCAATTTCAAACATTTAAAAAAAAAAAGTTTCATTTTTTCTTAAGAAAATTAGTTCATTTAATACCGTAAAAATGAACGTAACAAATTTTAACGATAGCAATATAATTGTCTATTTATGAAATGAACGCATTATACAAAGATATGTTTCGTGATATACAGCAACAAAAATAACATTTTAGATTCCTTAATTAAAAAGAGGAAACAATATTTAATTCTGTTTGTGCTTCCTCTTGGTGATATGTAAGAACTGAAATATATCATCAAACAATTAGTATTTTTGCACCATTTGTATCTTTTTTAATTTGCCTGAACATCAAGACCTTTACTTATAGCGATGTAAAAGTCGTAATGAACTATTATTTATTCATAAATTTAACCTTGGACAATACAGCCCATTAGTTTACATTAATTCACATATTAAAATATTATATAAACAGCTGTTTCATTTTGGGCGTTGCATATTTCTATTATAATAATAAATAAATATTCTTTAGATTAACCTATACTGGTTTTATACTTACAATTGAAACTGTTCTTCTTAAATCAATAAAAAAAATTAAGAAAACAGACTTGAACTTCGTGTTTGCATTTAAAGTAATCTTTTTAAACTGTTATGTGTTAATTAACTGAAAAAAGAATAAAAGGTTTATCAAGGTGACAAAAACACCCATAGTTTATTGTTAAACACAGTTCAGTTTTTAAAACAGGATTCAAAAAAATATTCTACTCCAAGTCTGCAAAAGCATGATTTCAAAGCATTGTCACTTTGTATAGACCGAAAAAATAATTCTCAAGTTTACGTATAAAACCCTTAACCTAAAAAGACCAGTTTTATACTGTTATGTATCTATAGCCTATAGCCTGTTACTCTAACTACTTAGTCATTTCAGAGACGTGATTTTGTTTTTTTGATTTAATTGGGAGAAGGGTCTTCTGTTATTTTCCTGAAACATGCGGCTGATCGGTTGCAATCTGATATTTCTAGTGTGGGTCATAACTTTGTTGATTAAATCAAGGTTGCTTTCCGGAAGAAATCAAAAAGACAATCTAAAAAAAATTAGAGCATAGACCAACTCTTTAAGATTAAAGACAGTGAAGTTCTAAAACCGCATACACTAGTTTTAGTTTTAAAACTATTTAAGGGTAAAAAATTAATGTTATTTTGAAACATGTCTTTTTACCATCTTTATCAAAAATATCTTTTTTAGAATGTGATGCTGGATTTTATGGAATCAATTGTTCAGAGCCGTGTCGGTTTCCAAATTATGGCCATGAGTGTCAAAACCAGTGCAATTGCTCTGCAAGAGCCTGCGACAATAAGATTGGATGTTCCATAGAAATCTTAAATGCAATAACGGAATCTTCAAAAGGAGGTAATCATATATTATCGACATTACATAATTGATTCAAACCCCTTTAGATGGGGTCAACATTTAACAAATATATTTTATATTGAAATTTCAGAAGTTTTAAGCAAACGCATGTTTTATACACTATTTTTCAAATACAGATGACAAAAGAAGACAACCATCTGAAAATAATACCATTGTAATTGTGGCAACGCTGACAACAGGGTTTTTGCTCGTCATTGTTTCAATCATAGTTGTTACTAAGCTCCTTAAAAGACACTTTTCCAGAAGAATCTTAACAACTGAAAGAAATATTGACTCCTTCGTGGTTGAATGCATCATGCGTGAGGACAGGGCTTCATCGCGTGAGAGTGCAGTTAATTATGCACCACGTGTTTGCTATGAAACCCTATACTCAGATATATGACCTTTTTTTCATAAACTCGCTTAAATATTTCAAATGATTGTATATATTGTCAATGTGTAGATATCAGATTTGCCAGTTGATTTAAAATATTGCTATCAAATCTAATTTTTATATCAAACACCGAATGACAATTCTTTAACGCAGAATTCTGAAAGTACCATATGAATGCCATTTAAAGACGATGACGGATAGACCTAACAGTGTGTCGGATGGCGAGTTTTGAAGTCATTTTACATATTCAATCATCTTACAAACATACTGTTAAATCATTTAAATTCGTGGTAGCTAATTTTTGGGGATTGTGTGATTTTTGCTTATTGGTGGGGATATAATTTCGTGGTTTCGTCGATTTTTAGTTTTCAGAAAGAAAACTCTTTCCAAATTTTTTTTTCGTCGAGGATTTAAATTTGTCGGGAAGGGAGGGGGTGGGGGGCTTACCGAGAATACCAACAATTTGAGCCACATCGAAATCTAATAATTCCACAGTATCACAATTTATATCACAATTTATTATTTATCTATCTTACAGTCTTTGCGTGCAAGCACATATAAGGAATGACAACTCAAACTATCGATCGTTAGTAAAAAAAAAATTACTCTATCCTTGTAAAACAGAATATGATTTTGATGTTTATTTGATATAATCTTCGTTGTGTATTGTGTTGCTAGTCGCTGCATGTAGTTAATTTATTTTATATGCTTTACCTTTGACAATTTGTTTTGTTTTTATTTTGCTATCGAAAGAATAAATAAAATAATGACAACTCACAAATTAGTTGAGAGAGGATATTTGCAACTATTTACAACATTTCCTTCATAACAAATACACACCACCCGGAAAAACAGACGGAAGTAATCAACCAGTTAAAACAGAAAAAATGATTGTTAGCATCAAAAGATGACAAAAATGTTTATTATAAAAAAAAACATATAAAAAAAACTGCTGGTTAATCATTAAAAAAAGACAATGTTAAATTTTCATCAAAAGAACAAACTTAACAATATTGGACAGTGTATTTCTTCTAGGTACAATACCGATCAGACTAAACCTAACAGAAAGTACACCCCAATTAAACCCTGGGTTTACTTTCTGTGTTTACTCTGAGTTTACTTCGGGTTTACTAGAGTGAATCCAGAGTAAACCCAGAGTAAACCCAAAGTAAAACCAGACTGGACACAGCGAGTTATCCCCGATCAGAAGGATACCCCTGAAAGCAGAAGGTAACTGTGTATTCGGAATATACAAGGGGCAGGAATTACAGACAGTAGGTTGGTAAAATAAAAGATGCTTCACACTTCGGTGCATACAGTTGACCACAAAAGCAAAGGACTATATATGGTATGGGCCTAAAATGGCCCCCTAAAAGGAATATCATTATTTTACTGTAATTCTTTGTTTTCTTTGTACATATATACATGTATATGTGATGTTTTAACTTAATGTTTAATTTGATTCAAATGCCCACAATTTAGAAATACGGCATTGTAAAGACAGCCTTTTCCCGCTATTTTTGCATTTTAGCATAAAAAAGCTTGTTTTCAAGAAGTTTTTCTTTCAGGAAACATAGAGCGCATGCTTGAACCGAACAAAATATTTTAATCAGAGATGTATCTAGCCAAGACTAATAAGTGACACAAAATTTGTCCTGGTTCAAGCATGCGCTCTATATTTCCCATATGTAAAAAGATGAGAAAAATGTCAATTTCGACTGATTTTGATTGAATTTTTGAAATTACGTCACTTCTGACGTCATATACTGCAAGTGAGTGCAAATAAATCAAACAAATATGTGAAAAATATATTTTATATGAACTCTTCTTAATTATAACATAACATTTTATTGTAACCGAAACACTTTAAAAAATGGTGAATTATGGGGGCCAAATGTAACTCTTACATGTGTATCATATATAGTTCTTTTCTACTAAACTACTCAGATATATGTATAAAGTATATTTGTTTAACTTATTTGTTTTGCAAAAATTCATTTTATACAATTAACTTCAGTCTTTGTTCACATTTCAAAATTTACAAGATATTCATAGATATATTTATAAGTAAATAAAAGACAGTAAAACTATCTAAATGTATTATATATTGTAATATAAACAGTCTAAGTAAGAAATTGAAAAAAAAGTATTTACTAAATTTAATTTGCTACCAAAAATTCAAATGCTTGTACAAAGTAAGTTTGATTAAACGACATATAAGTTTGTTCTTAACTGTGAAGACTGGTTTGTATTTCAAAATATAATTACCTTAAGAAGGATGGATTGTCAACAATATACCTATTAGATCTGCTTAAACACTTTATTTTGATATTTTTGGCCATCAGCTATTATTTTAAGAGAAGAGGAAATCAAATATCCTAGCTTGCTTCAAAATTTGAACTCTTTCTTATACATGCATTGGCACTGTACCAGTTATCGGCTAAAATGTAACGTATTCTTTTCGTAATTCCTTATTTCTTGATATTTTTGGATAACACTTGACATACTTTAAAAAGTGAACCCCTTATTTATCAATCTGTTAGTTTATATCATTAATTAAAACCCAAAACATCTTGTTTTGTGCTTTTAAGCACGCTCCGAATTTGCCGAGTTTTTACGATATACTGTACCAGTTATCGGCTTCGTGAAAATAACATAGTAAAAATCCGTGTTCATGTTGATTTTATAACTTGCTAAATGTAGTTTGAATTATGCCCCTTGTGAGGTCAGACTAAAGTAATTCGGGGTCATGATACATTATAAACAAAGCTCATAAAATAATTCGTTTATCATCATACGGTAATACACCAAATTGTATACTATTCAATACATAATTGAGCAATCAGGCGTTCAATTGCGCTACGAATCTTTCGGAAATTTGTGAATTCCTTTTGTTTATACATGTTAAATGTATTGATATTATATGTCAAATCAAAGAAGGGATATAATAACGTATCACAAAGAGGTAATATTCTATTTTTAACTTGTTACGTCACTTCTTCCACTGCTGAAAGTGCAAAGATGTAAAATCAGCGGTAAACAATTATATACATGTATAAAACACATTCAAGAAAGTTTTCAAGCAAACTTACTTTTCTTTATTCGAAAAAGACAAATGAATTAAAAAAGCTTGGATTGTCGCGTGCTATAAACCCGAACTCTCAGTTTAGCCGATAACTGGTCTTAGCCGATAACTGGTACAGTACCAGTAGATGTATAAAGATTTTTTGTCTGAGTATAAAGGTAAATATTATTTATGATAACTAAAACCAAAACGATACAGTCTTCTTATACAGTTTTATTCCTAGATATGTCGAATAAATACAAAACTATTAGATTGTTTCCATTGGGCGGAAAAGGTACAGTTTTCACACGATATTTCTACAGGTTAGTACCGCGATCTCTCATGTCTGGCCGATCGACCTCTAATTAGAAACATACAGGCAACAGAAGTAAATATAATGAAAAACCCGGATGATATCAATCCTATAGTCACATAAATCAGTTGAATTGAATCCTCGCTCAGTCTAGTATTATCTAAAAGAAAAAGTGATGCGAAATAAAGATTAAAGAGAACAATATAAACCATGAATGATGCATGAAATCCTTGAAATGCAAAAACTCATTATTTATTTTTTAACGCAGTTACTACCTGTGTCTATTGATACATTAGGTGTCAAACAGCCAAATCTTGCATCACAATTTTCCTTCGAACAATTCGAACATTCATGTTGACAACCTTTTCCATAACTTGGATATCTGCATGGACGCGAGCAGTTACTTCCGATATATCCGATATTACATTCTATCAAAATAGAGCAGGATAAATCACACGTTTAAAAAAATATATATACATGTATGTAATGAATACTTTAATTTACTTTTTACAATAACATTGCTTTAAATCTTTATCATTCTGTATCATTTTTTACTAATCACAATACTGTAAATTTTGACTACAATATTACTACGTTCAAGAAGGAAATTCTCTACAATATGGAAGGAATAATCAGTAGACAAAACTGTGCTTGTCTGCTACCTTAACATGCTAGTGAAATAACATGTCCATGTTTTGTTCAAAGAAAAACAATTGTCATATGAAACTTATAAGTCTTACCTTTCGCAAATGATGTGATGTTGCAGAGCAAATGAAAACAAACAAAGAGTTGGAATACCATTGCAACAAAATGTTATTTGCAGACGATAGTAATTGGAACCTATCTCAAAATACATGGGTTTCCTTTTTCCGTTTACTGTTAGCACGCCACTAAAAATGATTTGATGCTATAAATACGTATAAGGAAAGACAAAGCTAGTGAGCCATAATGATTTAATATATCTGGTAAGTGTGTGCCTATGACTTTATTTTACAAAAATCGCAAAAAGCCCAACGGATTATGACTAAATGTTTACAAATTCCATGTTGAAACATTAGAGCATTTCGATTTGTTAAATCGTGAACAGCTATAAAAAGCAGTATCATTTTTTCAGATTTTTTGTTATACCAACCATTAGTAATTGTATATACGTCATTTAGAAAAATAATAACCTAGGTAGTACAAATAGCTTATGTTATTAGATTTCATCACATATGTACATTATAGAATACACAGCAAATTACGATTTTTGTTTAGTCGTATTTAATCTGTGTATGTGTATTTAATCATAAACTATATATTTATAGTGTTCGTTATAGCGTTACCTTTACCCAGGGTCGTTCAAATACAACGCTCAAACTTCTAATACTCACCATTACGGATGTCAACTACTTGAGCAATACAGTTGAACATAAACGCGGAAAATTTCAACAATATATTCCTAGGTTCCTGCTATTAATTGCTCATTACTGGTTTCCGAATCTGGTGTTTTGCTTAACGTATTAATAAAAATATACCCCTAAGTATGAATTTTAAGATAACTGAAAAAAATACCCGGATCTTTTGCAAACTCTTTTGAGTCTTGTTTGACTTAAGGACTTTGTAGGACGGCCCTTGATATGACGGCAAATGATAATCGACAAAACTTATCTCCACCGTCAAAACAACACTTTGAACGACCGACATCATTTTAAAGCAGTTGTCAGGTTTCAATAAATATCTGTTATACGAAATCTATCTAGACAATTTTAAAGGTAACATATTTAAACAAACAAAATTCTTTTGCTTGGAGATTGATGGGGGATATGAAGTCGGGACATTGCAGGCAAAAATATATAATCTGCGTAAGCGGGTTAGGTTAATTTGTCCTGCAATGATCGCTACCTTTATAACCCTTATGAATCACAAAAGAAAGCATTTTTTCATTTTTTAATATTTGCATCTTTTTTAACAAATTAATCAACTGAGTGTTAACTGATTGGTAAGAATAAATTAAATTCACTAAATTATTGTTAATGTACATCAGTCCGTCAGGTAAAAGAAACAGCCAAGATCTCTCCTACGGAATTTCGAGGTTTACATCAGTATTAGGTCGTGCAGTCCGCGATATTTCCTAGATCGCTATAGGTTTAGACCAATCAATTAACAGGGTGTGCAGATGCCAGTCATGTCCGTTTCAATAGAGCTATGAATTAACCATAAGTTATCTAAGAAATAGAGGGAATCATACTCGGTAGATGTAATTTTAATGTGATCAACACACAATACATTTGGGAATGTGTCCGGTCCATTTGATGATGTTAGTAACGTTTGCCATTATATAAATGGTGCCTGTTTGGGAGGGTAACAGTTGAAATTGACACTCCTTGACACCCCGAGAAAACCATTGTCAACCGACGCGAAGCGGAGATTGACAATGGTTTTCAAGGGGTGTCAATTTCAACTGTTATCCTCCCGCACAGGCACTATTTATTTTGTTATACTGAATGTCTTAATTTTTAAGAACATTTTACTGCTTTTATATAGGAATAACATGAATTCTACAGCGAATCGTACGCGCATAATTTTCGCGCATGTAACAATTTTAATGTTACCCGTTGCTAAGTGCGTTGCTAACGCTGAGGGTAATAGAACGGATTATGAACTGCGTCTTAACCAATCAGATTTCAGTATTTAACATGAAAGTATAACAATCATACTTACTGCGCCATGAATACACAATATACCATTTAAACTTAACTGTAAGCCCTATTTAAGATAAACGCAACACATTTAACCAGCAAAAAGACCTTAGAATCAAGAGTTGATGAACATAATTTTTGTTTACAAACATAAACATATTATTCACTTCAAGAAAGAGAAAATATATGTGACTACAGTAGAGCTAAGTACGTTAAAATTAAGATTACATGTATATGAAGTAATACATTGTTACAGCAGAACTGCTTACAGCTAAGTTGGTTTTATTTCTATTGTCGTAATATTGAATTATATTGTATTGTTATCTATCTATTAAATTTATATCTATTTCAGTTTATATTAGCAAGACAAAAATCACTGTTTATTCCATTTAATGATTATGTACAAACATACAATCATGTACATCTAATAATATATACAAAATTACATTCATAAGTAATACAATGATTTTGAACAACTCATTACATAATTATCAATACCAGTTTGCTTAAACCAACAATCAATAAGTAATCTTATATTAACACATCGATTTGACATCGTCTTCCACTTTCCGCACTTGTCCTTCAATTTCAACCAACCAATGAGTAAAACATAAATGTACATCTTCTTTTCTTTTTCTGAGAGTTCGAATCAAACTCATTCTCAGTGGTAACTAAGTCTGTCGACAAAAGATGAAGTTCTGATATTTCGGACCCATTGTTTTTTTCTTCTAAACAAATAGGCAATGGCTATGAAAGTAACTAAAAACCCGGATGCCATTACTCCGATGATGACGTAATCAAGTTGAACTGAACCAAAAGAGATTTCCATTGATGCTTTTGAACCTAAATTTTTCATTCAAAGATGAAACGAATAAAAGTATCAAAATGTTATGGTAGTTTAAAAAAGAATTTTTTAGATACGGCTACATAACATTTGCTTAGTTTAAGCACATACTTTATGAGTTAACACTATGACTTTTATAATGGGACTAATTTAGGCCCTTACAATACTGTATATTGTCCCTAATGAAATTAATTATATCTTTTCTACATATTATCTTTAAGTTGTGTACCCCTTTGAGTTGTTCCATTTTTCGGACAACCTAATGTAGAATCGCACAATTCTTGGTTGCAGTGCGAACAATCTTGTTGACAATCTCTTCCATAATTCGGATACCTGCATTGACTGGAACAGTTTTTCCCATATGATCCAACAGTACAGTCTGTCGTGTGATAGAAACATTAAACAACGATACAAAAAGCAACATAAGGTGAACATTAAGTTATATTGACTTTGAAAAAAATACACTGTCCCAATACAAAAGCATATGGTTTTATTTCAATAAATAGAAACTGACCAACGCATTTGTTTAAAGCATCGTTCCATTTGCAATCTTCAAGACAATTTTCATCCGAGTTCCTTTCAAAAATATTAATTTTTAAATTAAATCACTAGTGATCGAATATATCAGAAGGTATTTAAAATTTACAACGAATTTACAAGAATTTCATCATATAACTAATGAAAATATATATTTTTTTAAATCGCAAGCTGTTGTAAACGGAAACAAAATAGTTTACTAACTGAGCGTGTGAGCTTACCTTTCGCAGTTCAAAGATGCGCAAAATATAGTACTGTAGTACAAACAGAGGACAACATAAAGCTGATACTTCATTGCGCTGATTTATTCTACTAATATCAGTATGTATAATATTGTTGAAAAGGTTGTTTTCCTATCTTTTTTCCTCCAAATCCAGGAAAGACAACACCTGGGTTGGCTGAGAATGTTGCAAAGGAAAGTTAATACAAGCGGAAGTTGAAAGAGGACATGAAATATAAATGAGGCGGTTGATACTGACTAATTACGTTAAGGCTGAATATTTATCTGTGTGATACCATCAGATACACCATCTCCATCTTCACTTCTCGGTTACACTTGTTTCCTGTTAGTAATATAACTTAATTGTATATATGTTATTTGATTCCGTAAATACGAAGTAAGCGAGAAACTAAGAACTAGCATCTAAGTATGAAATAGAATGCATAGCTGTATAATATTGGCAGAACTGTACGACAGATACTTGTATGTAGCTGAAAAACATACTCCGTCGCTTATCTTTAATTTCAATTTCACACTTCATTCTAATTGTTTACATACTCCAAAAGAGGGGGGGGGGGGGTGTGGCAACTCCATGATAATCCAATTTTTAATATTTTATTTGTTGCTACGTGAAAAAGTGGCGGGGATGGGGGGGGGCGGCCCCCTCTGGCCCCCCTGATTCTACGTTCCTGAGTCAAGTATTTAATATGAGCATAACTTAACAGGTTCTTCTCACTTCTGAGGTAAGATAGTTTGTTTATTCTTAATTTTCAGTCGCAATGACAGCCAAGTTCTCTTTTGTGTGTAGCTGACTTGTTCCTTAGAGATGTTATAAAATTAACATATTTTTGAAAACATGAAAATTGGCTATGCTAATAAAGTAGACAAGGTAGTTGTAGAGTAAAAAAGCTACGAAAACATTGTAAAAAGTGTGTCAGTAATAACGTGAATGTCTTTGGTACAAACGGCTCATTTCAGGATCTGTTAAATAGTTATGACCACTAGCGAAGGGCCGTACTAAACAAACACGCCCAGAAGAGACCAGAACAATCATCCTTCGTCCACATACCCCATGGTACACGGAAGATCTAAGGACTGCAAAGCAAGAGATACCTCGGGCTGAAAGGCAGATGAGAAAACGAACTTGGCTGTTCATAGACGAATGTTAAGAGACAAAATTCATCCAAGTAACTAAACTGTTACTCAAAACAAAGAAAAAGTATTCCGATAAAATTTACGAAATTGGAAATGATCAAAAAAGGTTTATAAACTTACAAACTCACTAATGAGTAAACAAAACGCCCCAATATTCCCTTCGAACAGTTGTGAACAAGATCTTGCAAACACTTTTGATGATTACTTCTTAAATTAAAATTACCACTATTAGAGACAACCTCTCTGTCTTCAATACAAAGACGGATGTGGATGTTTTAAGAGCAGACACCAAATTTAAAGGTAAACCTCGCTATTGCTTTACATCAGTATCAGAATCAGAAGTTCGGAAGATCATCATTGCTTCTCCACCAAAATCGTGCGAATTAGACCCAATTCCAACATCTGTTTTGAAGTTCTTTGTTGATTACATTCTTCCAACATTCACAACCATCATAAACAAATCTCTCTTAGAATCAACTGTCCCGACATAACCGACATAACTGAAAAATGCCGTTGTTCGTCCTATTCTGAAAAAGCCGGGATTAGACAAAGCGGTGTTAAAGAACTACCGTCCTGTCTCCAACCTTTCATTTATTTCAAAAATCCTTGAAAAGGTTATCAATTCTAGGCTAGAAGATCATTTACAATCAAACAATCAGCATGATAGACAACAATCAGCATACCGTGCTCATCATTCTACGGAGACAGCACTCTTGAGAGTTCATCCTGACAAATCATCTGCTCTAGACAAGGGCATGTGTGTTGTTCTGTTGATGCTGGACTTATCTGCAGCAATTGATGTTATAGACCACACTATTCTTATAAATTGGCTAGAATTTTCATTTGGAATAACAAGTGCTGCCTTTTTATGGATAGAGTCATACCTCAGTGATCGACATCAAAGTATTGCTATAGGCCAATCTAAGTCTAGAGACTTTCAATTGAATTTTGGTGGCTACAGGGTTCGGTCCCTGGACCAAAGCTTTACAGTCTGTTTGCTAAACCAATTTGTGATATTTGCCGTTAACACAACGTGATGGATATAGCATCTCGTCTGCAGATTTACCTGTCTGATATTGGTTCTTGAATGCGTTCCAACTATTTGGAGATTAATTTAAAAACAGAGCTTATAGTCTTTGCTCCGAAACGCAAGATGAACTCAGCACCAATTTTGACGGCAACAAAATTAACGTCTTATTAATTGTAAAAAATTAAGGTGTCATTTTTAATTCGGTACTGAACATGGATCACCAGGTTCGAAACATCGCAAAATCGTGTTACTACTTACTACGGAACATTGGTTGCATTCGGCTCTTAATGTCAGAGAGCGCGTGTAAAACCTTTGTATGCTCACTTGTGACCTCTCGTTTGAACTACGGCAATGCCTTACTACACGGTGTATGTAACAGTTCCTTGTCAAGACTTCAAAGGATTCAAAACACATCTGCTAGGATTATAACGCGTACTAGGAAATATGACCACAAAACACCAGTCTTGTTCAAGTTACACTGGCTTCCAAGCGAATTTAATACAAGCTGATTAAACAGACTTTCAAAGCCTTACACACAACATCGCCATTGTTTATACAAGAACTGATCCAGGTCTACAAGCCAAATAGGGCTCTGCGCTCAGAGAGCTCTAAGCTTCTTGTTCAGTCCCGTGGACTAGGTCGTATGGTGACAGGCGCTTTGACTTGGCCAGCTCTACATTGTGGAACAGCCTCCCCAAAATCTTTGTATGAGGGAAGTTTTATTCGTTTTTAAAAATATTGAAAACTTATCTTTTTAGCGAGGCTTATCCAGACTATTCTTAAGTATTTACGCATTTTAAATTTTATTTTACAGAGACAGCACATCATTGATTTTATACATGTAATTAAAAACCAGTGTTATATATGTATGTAGTTTTCAATTTGGTGTATTTAAATATATTATTTATGTTATTAGCTTTTATGCCAATATATTATATATGTACAGCGCTGTAGAGTAATTTTTTTATAAATTATATATGGCGCTTTATAAATTTTGTATGATATTAATAATAATAATAGAAATAATAATAATGATAATAATAATTCGGCGTATAAGTAATTCGCTTTTTCGTAATATGTACAGTATGTGTAAAAGGAAAAGTACTGTATACATGTAAAACTAAAACTATATAAGTAAAAAACGAATAAAAGTATACATTATAATATAGTATATACATGTAAAGTTATGCATTGTAATCCCAATGTTTGATATATTCCGTTATGATAGGTATACTATTTAATAGATTTCAATTTGCAGTATCCCAGTATTATCTTAACAAAGAACTAGTATTGCTATATTCACATTCTTAAGTATTTAAGAACAATGGAACCATCCTAATCTTAAATATTCATTCAACTATCCAACAGTACACCAATTTTAGCCTGTCATACCTGGACGGATGGTTTGGGAGCCAAACGAACAATTTTAAATAATTTTAGCTTGACTTTTTGTTCGTGTAGACACATATTACGAGTAACATTTTTAAACTTTTTAACCAAAAAACACCAAATAGGCACGCGTCGGAGAAAAAATTGTAAGGTAAATGGTTGCAAATTTTTTGAAATTGATTTGGTCATTAAATGTATCAGGAAAGTAAACGTTAGACCCGAACTAAACAAAGAATTACTAGCCAACATGTGATTTGTTCAATGGTTCTTTAATTGTAACTTCTCATTTATAAAGACTTAATGTAATTATCAACCAGTCATTGATGTTACAGTAGTTCTTCAGGACACAAAGCAGAAAGTGGTATGTACAGTGGAATCTTGCAACATAACAAACATCATTGAAAATATTTTTTAATCAGAAATACAGGCATACCATTTAATTTACAGTAGGGATATATATATATATATATATATATATATATATATATATATATATATATATATATATATATATATATATATATATATATATATATATATATAATTATATAAGATTGAAAGTGCTTGTAAACACTGTATCATAACACTTGTTTTAAACATATTATGTTGGTTTTACACATTTTGGACAAGACAATTCTACTTTTTTTTTTGGCCTACTTCTGGGGATAACAAGCAAGAGCAATCAGAACATTTATAAATAGATTAACGATAACTTGTTTAACAATTTAAATTTACATTGTGTTTATGCAAATAAATATACGAAACTTTGAGCGGATCTATAAGGCATCACAAAATTACCTGAAATTCGCCTTGCACCCATCTGGCAAACATAGATAAACCTCAACGCCTCTCCTAGGAAAAATGTTATGGATCCGCACATGAATATCCTATTATTCTTTGCGAATGCACAGTCGGATGGACTGATCTCATTTTGATTGTAAATAGATAGTTCCAAAAATCGGATCTGGCAGTGATAACCGCGATCTAGCAAGCTTCCTTTGCAGGAAAGCACCGTATACACCCAATTTTGCTTATCTGGAAATGTTATGATTAGGCGTGGCGATGGGGTATGTTTTTTTCTTTATAGTAAGGTATTTATCGAAAATAATAAATTCACACAAGGTACGTGTAGTAAGGTAAGGTAATGTAAGTTTGGTCTTTTATAGTTGAAAAATTTTAGTTTGATGCAATTTCTTAAAATAAAAAAAATGCAAGTCAGAAGTCTTAATTATACTGTAATACCAGTTAACTGAGTCAATAAATCGATTTAAAACTTAATACCTGTCTATTGCATTATTTTTTTTCCTCTCTAACATACTAAGATATCTCTAACAAAGCACTTGTTCAATACAAATCATAAAAGCGAAACGTGAAATATCAATTTGAAATTACATGCAAAAATTTTACTACAAAGTCTTTTTATATTACATTGTATTGGAGAGTTGAGTTGATCATGAGAAAAAGTATTAAACTATAAGCTAAATGAAAAAAAAAGTAGAGATACCAAATAAAACACCAGTAATATCTATAAAATTTAGCATTTAACAAAAGATATACATATTCCTTGGAGTATGCAAATACAATTACAAAATCATAAAAGCGAACGAAACGTGAATTATCAATTGAAATTATATGCAAAAATGTTACTAAAAAGTTTTTCTTATATTATACTGTACTCCAGAGCTGATCATGAGGAAAAGCATTGGTTTAAATGAAAAATAAGAAATAGTACAGATACAAAATATAACACCTGTTATATCATATAGAAAAACATACATTAAATAGTCTACAATGTATTTCACATTGGTTTCGAAACACGATCATCATTTTTTACTCATTCAAAAAGTAAAAATTTGGCATTTAAAAAAGATATACATATTCCTTGGAGTTACATGTTTTTATATCGACGTGAGTCTGCTAGCATGTAGATACTGTTGTCAGTAGATATATCTACATCGCAAATATCAATGCGTTGTTCAGTTGGTCTCCAAAGGGTGCTAGTGATGTGTTCTGACATGACAGATCCAACGTAATGGGCGTTTAGTTTTATTTGTCTTGAGTAGAATCGTCTGTTTACTAATTCAATGATAAGAAGAGTTGCAATGACCAGTACAGCTGAAACCCCGACGAAAATTCCGATAACCATTGGGAGATTTGAATCACCTGGCAAACAAGATTAAGATATGCAAAGGGTAAAAATATATTATCTTCATTCCCTATTCTACTAAGCAACACCATCTCATTTTCTTTGGGGAGAGCATTTCATATTTGACAAATATATTGACAGTGTTCGAAGTGATATTTTGGAAATGAATGATGGAAATGTTGTGTCAAATTTTAATATGAATTACAAGATCATTTGATGAAATGCTTAAGCCAACAAAACAAAAAATACATCAACCGGCTTTGATGCAGAAATTGTTTCAGAAGTGTAAAGGAGGTTGTTGGTCAAGTTTTACTATGAGAAAATGAGCTTTTATCATCATTATTGCCTACATCTTACAATTATGAGATAATGTCGTAAATAATATTCTCTTTTGAAAACATAATCAAAATGCAAAACATGGTACTTAATATTCGCCTGTGTTCAAGATCGTATTTATATAATGAAAGAAACTGTACCTTTTTCTTTGTCTAAGTCTACGTTCTGATCATATCTGATGGGATTTGGGGTTACAAGTTTTTAATGTGATAAAGTGGATTAGTTTTGATTTGTGATTCCGAAATATGGAATAAATATACATGTATATCAGTCTGGATACTATTCGCAGTCAAGTTTTAAATATTTCTTCCTGTATCATGCTAGTGCCTGTCTAATTCTTAAGGAGTTAAACATTGAATATGTTTCTTTATGTGCAAAGATTATGCCTTTTTTTGGTTTCCATCTTACTTGTAGCCGTCCAATAAGCGAGCAGTTTTTACCCGTTTCTGTCCTTTATATTTATATTTTTAATCTAATGTTTTGAAGAATAGACAGCTACAGTTTACTAATTGGATTGTTTTAAAATCTAATAGTAGTTAATCTTGTATAAAGGCCAAACAAGAAATCCGTTGACAGCATATATTTGTTTTGGGTTTTTTTTTTTGCTTCAAAATTATTGTAGGGATGAGCGCAGTCTCTGTATCTAAATCTGCGCATGAAATTATATATTAGGTATGTTTGTTTCCTATTATAAATTAACCGGTGAAAGCTCTCTTTCTTTCTCTTTCTTTCTCTCTCTCTTTCTCTCTCTCTCTCTCTTACTCATTCGGTTATTTAACAAAATAAAAAAATGAACGAATAATGCATGATTTAATTTCATTATCGGTTTAAGATATGTATTTTTAATTTCAATTATTTCTAGGTCTAATTCTAGATCTGCTAGATACATGTTAAAGATGAAAAGACTCTCAACTGCCTTTGTTATACGGGAGGGATATTACTGCTTTGTTTGTCTAGACATAGTTTTCTTCGTTTTTGTATATCTAATTAGAATCTATTGTTTGTCCAACTGAAAAACCCTGAAACTAACACAGAATATACAAGATATACACAACAGGTGTGTCGTGTGCCCAGGTGCACGTCAAGTTTTCTAAAGGCGTTGAAATCTTAGCATGCACGTGTATACGATAAGTCCAGTAAATGAAAGTTTATTTACATTTGTAATTCATTCTCAAAGTATTATTTCCTAATTCTGGGTTTTAAAAATGAATTAAATTTTAAACTAAATTAAAGATACAAGTAAGTAAGAGTGAAATCTTCAGGCTATTTAATTACTGTATTGGTGATCATAAATTGGGGTTAATTATTTAAAAATATGTATAAGGGTACATATGTCAAATACCAGGGCGGTGTTGCAACCACTATTGAAATAAAACCACTATTGAAATAAATTATTTCAATAGTGGTTTGGAATGCATTTCATTAGAAAAATCACTTTGCAACCACTATTGAAATAAATTATTTCAATACTGGTTGGGAATGTATTTCATCTGAAGAATTACTTTACAACCACTATTGAAATACAACCACTACTAAAATAAAATATTTAAATAGTATTCCGGGATGTATTCCATTTTGAAAATCAATTTACAGACACTGTTGAAGTACAACTACAATTAAAATAATTTTTTCAATCGTAGCTTAGAATGAATTTCTTCATTAATTTTTCTTTGAAAATTTACATTTTTTCTTTACATTACTCTTTCTACAGACATATGTCATATGATATTGTATATTATTTGCACAATTGTGAACATCTTGTAAATTGCCAGAACTTCTATTCAAACCCCCTGTATATTGAATAATTATATATTGATAAATATAATTATAAATATTACAATTAATATAAATTATTTCAATAGGGGTTGGGGGTTACTTCACTACGACCACTATTGAACTATATTATTTCAATAGTGGTTAAGGATGCGATTCATTTCAACCACTATTGAAATAATTTATTTCAATAGTGGTTGGGGATACCTTTCATTTCAACCACTATTGAAATAAAGTATTTCAATAGTGGTTGATGATGCATTTTAGTTTTATGTCTATTATTATGTCTGTTTGTAACACTTTCCTTTCTGCTAGGGGAGTTTCTTAAGAAAAGAAGTATGTCTTATGAGATGATGAATACCACCTGTCATCTGGAACCGAAAGTGTTATGCACAGTCGGAATAATAGGCATTAGAATAACATCCTACCACTATTAAAATATTTTATTTCAATAATGGTTGTAATGAACCGCATCCTTAACCACAATTGAAATAAATTATTTCAATAGTGGTTGTAATGAAATGCATACCTAACCACTATTGAAATAATTTATTTCAATAGTGGTTATAATGAAACGCATACCCAACCATTATTGAAATAATTTATATTTCATTCAATATTGGTCTTAATGAAGTACATCCCCAACCATCATTGAACTTATTTATCTTAATAGTGATATTCATTATTACATAAATCTATAATGATATATCAGCTATAAATTATTTTTTAATATGCAGGGGTTTTGAATAGAAGTTCTGGCAATTTACAACGTTGTCTTCTAGTACAAATAATTTACAATTTCCATAAAACATGATATATCTATAGAAAGAGACACGTCAGGTAAAGATAAATATGAAAACAATTTCATATGTTAGTCTGCGAGGATTGGTTATTTCTGCACAACAGTGAAAATCCTAAAATAAGTACATTAACATCATAGTCTTGATTACTATTACCATAAAATATGCAAGTCTTTAGTACCTTAATTGTGTATTTGAATTGTTTGTTAAATATTAAAAACAAATGCATATGCATGTTTATCTGCGAGAATTGGTTATTTACTTCTACACAGCAGTGAAAATTGTACCATAATTGTGTATTTGATATTATTCGTTAGATTTCTTGCATTTCAAAATAGTTTGCAAATATGATATACACTTCTTTCTTTCCAAATGCATTACATAATAGTGATTACATAGTTATATTTATAAGCAATTCATTCCCATCTACAATTAAAAAAAATAAATTTAATAGTAGTTGAACTTTAATAGTGTCTGTAAAGTAGTTCTTATCATGAAATACATCCCTAACCTCTATTGAATCATTACTTCAATAGTGGTTGTATTTCAATAGTGGTTGCAAAGTGATTTTTCTAATGAAACACGTCCCCAACCACTATTGAAATAATTTATTTCAATAGTGGTTGTATATCAATAGTGGTTGCAAGGTGATTTTTCTAATGAAATACATTCCCAACCACTATTGAAATAATTTATTTCAATAGTGGTTTTATTTCAATAGCGGGTACATCATACATTTGCATGTACATGTATATGTATACATCATTTGCAATTGCCACATGCAGAAAATACGCCACCAGTTATTGGTAATGTTGTTTGTTATAGAATTGATAGTTTAAAAATCATGTATACAATTAAATATTTAAACATATATTATTTAATTTGTTATTCTAGATCTGTTGTAAATGTATAACAATCAATATTATTAAAATTGCACATGCTGGAACGGCGCCGTGATCATGAAAACCGGGGATTTGCATAAAACTAATACTCTAAGAGGTTCAATGCATTTAAAAAAAATAGTTTTATTTGGTGAACGTATATCAGCTCGGTATAAATTTATTAACTAAGTACTAGTAAGCCTAACAGTTTCCATTCAGGTAATATATTTTTTTCACTGAAGACCAAGTACCGTATTTCATTCTAAATACATGCATGCATGTAATTTATAAAGGAATTTTAAGTTTACTTAAAATGCTTTATATATATACACACACATATATATATATATATATATATATATATATATATATATATATATATATATATATATATATATATATATATATATATATATATATACATACATATATATATATATATATATATATATATATATATATATATATATATATATATATATATATATATATATATATATATATATATATATATATTGATTTTACAATTTTTCGCACTACGAGTTATCGCACTTTTAAATGTGTATTATCAAAATAATGCATAATTTTGACATAATTCAATTAAAATTCAATTGTAGTGTTACGTAATATAATTTAATATAATTTTACGCAATGTGTTACAATGTTATGTAACAATTAAAGTCATGCAGGTGACAAAGAGCAACATATACCATGTCTTGTTTTGTTTATATACATTGTACATTGTATTATGAATCAAAAGATAGAGGTGATGGTCATACGTAAAGTAAACTACATAAGTTAAAGCCCTTTCATACGGAAATCAATTATGGATAAATTAGATATAATTGATTGTTACAAACTTAATAGAAGTCAAAATCTTTTCAAGTAAAAAATACACACTCATTACATTGATTCAATAGCCACCAATTTATAGGCTATAAAAACCTCCTATTATATATTAGTTGCCGTGGCGCAGATGGAGTGAGGTGATGCCAGTAAACGAAGGGTCCCGGGTGTAATCCTAATCTTTGGCGTTTTTGATTTTTTTCATTCTTTTTTCCAGAGCAAAAACCGTTTTTAATACCTTTTCTGTCATAAAGTTAATAATTTTCTTGGTAAATTAAGCACAATATTAAAATTCAAAGACTTTTAATGACTTGGCCTAGGATGGCGTAAAGGTGGCTTTAACATGTTTGGACATTAAGGACCTATACGTTGGCCTTAAAGATGGCTTAAAGTTGCTTTAAAGATAGTCTTTAAGCTGCCTTTAGGCACCTTTAAGCCATCTTTACGCTTTCTCTAAGCTCCCTTTAAGCCACCTTTAAACACCACATATAGCTTAAAGGTGGCTTAAAAATCGTCTTTAAGATACCATCAAGCACCTTTGAGTCATCTGTAAGGAGAATTTAAGATTTAACATTTTAAAAATACCTGTGAGAAAAGTGCAATTGAAGTCGATAAAACGGAAAATTTTATCTTCATTGACAATTTATAGTTTTTTACTCACAAAATATCACAGGAACGAAAACTGATTATCTACAGTACCGATCAGACCCAACCTAACAGAAAGTAAACCCCAACTAAACCCTGGGATTACTCTCTGGGTTTACTAGAGTGGAAACAGAGTAAACCACAAGTAAACCCTAAGTAAACCCAGAGTGGACACAGATTGTAAACCCCGATCAGAAGTATACCTTGAAAGCAGACGCTACATGTGTATTCGGAACATACAAGGGGCAGGAATCACAGGCAGTAGGATGATAAGATAAAGACGGGTCTGCTTCACACTTTAGTGCATATAGTTGACTCCAAAAGCAATTCTCGAGTAAACCCAAAGTAAACCCCGAGTAAACCCAAAATAAATCCCGAGTGGACCCAAATTTTCAAATAGTAAACCCAAAGTAAAACCAAGAAGGTAAACCCGGGGTTTAGTTGGGGTTTACTCTGGTGTTAGGTTGGGTCTGAGCGTTACTATATATTACGAAGGAAAATGCAAATATCTCTTCTCCATTTGAAAGTCACAAGGAATACCTCGCTTAATTTTTTAAACTTTTTCGTCCAGATACTTTCATTTCTTTTGAATGGAAAATCCCCGTGGATTTTTTTTTAAATATTTGCATACGTATATTGAATCATGAAAAGCTAGAGGAAGCGTTTCAAAAGGGAAATATGTACTTAAAAATAAACAAAATGTTGAACAATTTAAGAATATGTGCGGAATAAATATCTTGGAACAGACTATAGTACGCTATAGCTCACATGTACCTCTGTCAATTGTCCCGTCCTGTGTCAGACACCCAACGGTTGAATTGCACATTTCCCGGTTACAATGTGAACAATCCTGTTGACAATCTTTCCCATAGTTTGGATACCTGCATTGTCTTGAACAGTTTATTCCATAGAAGCCATCCGGACAATCTATTTAATATTTTAAAGGGACAAACTGATGATCAGTTTTAAAAAATACTTTATAATAAGGCAACAACTTAAAGGGTCCGCTAAATATAAAAGAATAAAGAACGAGATGAATTTGTTTTGAGAGAACCACTTTGTTCTTTACAAATGAGTTGGTGTTAAGGATAAATATAGAAGAGACCTTGTATTTTGATCCATGTCCGAAAGCAATTTTTAGGTTAAGAATGAACAACATATGACTAAGAAGAGACGACATGCAATCCTTAACCGGATTCTTTTAAAATCTGCAATAATCATTACATCCAATTTATCAGCTTCTTTCCGTGTTTCTGTGCATCTTTTACAAAAAGAGCACTATTTGAATGAAGCAAAAACCAGCGACGGACAAGGGACAAGGGGGTAAAATATGTTTTACGCAAGAATATACGAGACTGGTTTATTAGTGTAAAACGTGTTTTAAAGTCATCAAACGATCTCACCAAAGAATGAAACGTAGAAATTACAAACAGTGTTCTAAATCAAAAGTCCAAAGGAAAAATATAGATCAGGAGCAGAATATAAGCAGAATATAACTAATGTTAAAAATTGTAGAAATAAATTAAGCGATAGCAAAAAAAATTGATATCAGACAGGTAGATTTTGAGTTACAGATTTATTTATGGTAACGTCTTCAGTGTAAAATAAGAAAACTATACTTTAAGAAATTGATTCGCAAAAAGATTTGCATTATAGTTTACATTGAACCGATGAAAGATAAAAACAGAAAACTTTCTAGAAAATTTACAGTTCAAGACAAGCGGACGGATAAAATAAAATAGCAAACCGGAAAACAGATTTTTAAAAACTAATACACATATTGATATTGCTAACTAAAATAAATATAACAATTCTCTCATTTGATACAAGCCCTTCTATTCATTTCAGAAAATTGCCACATTAATAAATAAGGATCAAACAATGTGATAATCTCTAATTGAAAAAATATATTATCATTAAATTTATTTTTAAAAAAAGTGTATACATCAACTTTTAAAAGTTCAAATTTTGAGGCAGTCAACAATATTTTTGTGTCGTACTATGATAAGTAACACAAAATAGTTTTAACATTACCATATATTTTTGTAAATGTATCTCTGTATAACGAACATTTCAAACGTAACAATACGATAACAAAACATTACAAAGAATATACATCTACTGACCAATGCACTTGTCTACCTTGCTCCATTGGCAATCCTCAAGACAGTTTTCTTTTGATTTCCTTTTTGACAATAAAATTAATTGTTTTATATAAATAAAAAAGAACAATCATTGTTTTAAGAAATATACAGTGTAAATAGTGTATGTAAAATTGATAATATTGGTACTAGCAATACATTCTAAGAGGGAATAGTTTATTAAAAAAGAAGAAGTGCAAAAGCATCTTCTTCGAACCAATCATTGGACACAAAACTTATATATGTGTCATAAATGAATATACAAAGATTAGTTTTTTCCATACGTTTAGGTTTTTCATTTCTAAGAATTTTACCTTTCACAGTTTAAAGACGCACACAACATGGTGCAGCAAACCGTAGTGACTGCGACATACGTCTGGTATTTAATCCCCCTGTACTGCATGGTTGATATTTTCTAATGTTTCAGAATGTGTATCACATTCCCTTTTTGATCAACTAGGACATGTTTCATTTTTAGTTTGAAACAAGGAAAAAGAGTTTAATAGTAAAATGATAAAATTACCACAGCTCTCTATTATTAATTGACGTGAACATCGTTATTGGAGGTTATCAGAATATTCGAATGTTAAATTCATCGACTAGAAAAGAACCAGTTGTCATTTAACACTTTTACCGTTTTATTAGGTTAAAAAATACAGAGTCTTATTTGGTTATAAATGTACCTATATGATAAGTTTCCTTCTCTTTATAGCATGATATTATCCGTCTCACTGTGACGGACCTAAATAAGAGCAATGAATCTGAGAGTGGCATAGATCTTCTTTACTGTAGTGCGACTTTATTGTTGCGCCTTTTTTTTTTTACAGTTTAACATATCTCAGAGAACTTTAAAAGCCTTTGAATTTTAAACCCTTTATTAAATATCAAATATGATTCTGGTAATAAGCGTTTCAACATTCTTATTGTTCGGATTAAAGTCATTATAATTCTCAGATATATACTTAAATACGTACTGGAAATTAAGCACGTGCTATGTACTAAACAATTTTATACATTTATTGCGTGATGATGAGGCAAATATAAAGATTTATTCCCCCAAGAAAAATCATATTTCCCGAAGGCTCTGCCCGGGGGAAATAGGATTTTTCTGGGGGAATAAATCTTCATATTTCACGAACATTAATACAATAACAGTTTTATTATACCGAACAACAAATGTTTATAGAGAGGTTTAGCAAACCAACGTGTACGCGTACGTGTACATGTAGAAAGAAAAATATGTTCATTACGTCATCAGTTTGTGTTATGACGAATTTCTACACGTATGTATCCGAATGAACATACGTGTAAATTGCAAAGTACCCGTAAAGTCAAAATTTTAGCTTCCGTTCCCTGTTGGCTATTGATTTTAACAAATATGTTTATTTGGCTTAAGCATGAATATTAAATGCGAATACTGATATCACCAAACATAAATTTTCATTAAAAGTTATTATGTTATTATATAAATAGTGCCTGTTTGGTAGGGTAACAGTTGAAATTGACACCCCGAGAAAACCATTGTCAACCGACGCGAAGCGGAGGTTGACAATGGTTTTCGAGGGGTGTCAATTTCAACTGTTATCCTCCCAAACAGGCACTATTTATTTTGTTATACTGAATGTCTTTTTTAAAATTCTTAAGAAAATTTTACTGCTTTTATATAGGAATAACGTGAATTCTACAGCGAACCGTACGCGCATAATTTTTGCGCATGTAACATTTTTTAATGTTACCCGTTGCCAAGTGCGTTGCTAACGCTGAGGGTAATAGTAAATATTATTAACTGCGTCTTAACCAATCAGATTTCAGTATTTATTTAACATGAAAGTATAACAATTGAATTTAATGCACGTATCTCTTCCTCCAAAACATGCAATGACTGTTATTTTATTCATCTGTAAGTGTGCGTAGTTCTAACTTGTAACCTACACGTACAAGTACACGTACTCGTTGGTCTGCTAAACCTTTCTAATTTTTCGACTTGTAGAAAGCAATCTCGTGATTTTTTTTTTGGAGGGGGGGGTGATTCAGATTCTCTTTCTTTGTTTTCATAATTTCGAATCAAATATAGTAAAATTGAATTTTGCAGCATAAAGAGAATATTTTTGATTTCATCATATTTGTCAATATGGTATGCTCATATTGGCTTTTCCAAACCTTTTGGATAAGAAAATACCGAGATTTCCGAGGAGGTGAGACACGATATTTATTCCCGGGAGGTACGACGTTTTGTCGCCTTGTCACGTGACTTTCTAGACCAATCAGAGGACGCGTTATATAGAATAATCATATTGAGGTAAAACAAAATATAAGATGTCCTATTTTATTTCCATGACACTACTGGCTCTAAAAAGTACTGAAAGTGCCATTTTTTACTGATAGTTTCTGATATTTACTGATATTGTACTGTTAGTGCTGAGAATTGCTGATATTTACTGATTATTTTACTGCTGTTACTTATAATTGCTGTTGGTTCTGATATTTACTGATATTTACTGATGCCTTTGCTGTGAGCTCTGATAATTACTGATATTTACTGAGATTTACTGTTGGTACTGAGAATTGCTGATAATTACTGAGAATTACAGGCAGGGGATTTTTAAGAGATTAATTTTAATTACTATAGCATGCAAATTATATTTATTTAAAATTATCGGTAAACAAATACCGGGCATTTTTTTAAAAGAAATATGTAAGATCTAACTAAAGTTTTATCAACAGTAACTTCTTTTTTACAACCACAAAAATTAGATTTGATTATTCTTCTTATAATCTGCTTATTTATTTCAATGCATATTTTTTCTGTTTGTTCTTGTTCTAAGTTTTATTTTAGCTGATTAACACAATTCAGCACATAAATAAATGAATGTAGAAATTGCAGAATTGCTATATATCCTACCCCCGTGCGCCAATCCACTCGATACTACAGTGTCACATTGTATATATAGAACAATCCATAGTAAAAAAAAAAATATAAAGTTTTTAACCACTTTATGTAATTGATAAACATCTACTTAATGATTCTAAATTTTGAGCGATCAACTCTTTAATTGAACCGTGTTAAATATTTATAATTATAAACTTAAGATATTTTTATTTCGGCCATAATCACTAATTCTGTTTTCAAAGTAAAATCAAACACTTTTGTTTCACATTGTATTTCCCGGCAATTTATATTTGTTTATTCTGAGGCTGCAAGACATATACACAGGTGGTCAATTTTCACACCTTGCCACGGTCACTCTGTCGTGTATATATTCTGAGCGCTGTCTGTTAGTTCTGTACGAAAGCCGAGAAGGATCATTCGAGATTCGAGATTCGAAATACGAGATTCGAAATACGAGATTCGAGATTCGAAATTCGAGATTCAATATCTAAGTTAACCAATCAAATCATGGATCTGAAACCTGTATCCTAGCAACATCAAACTGTTCTAAATAAAGATCATTCGTACATGCTCTTTCCTACAAATAAATGTCTTAATAGCTCTTATATAGTGGTTATAAAATGGTTAAATCAACATTGATGAATTAACCCCACACAGTATAAACAATTAAATTAGAAATAACACTGTTGGCTTTGCGAATCTAAGTGGTTTTGTTTGCCCTGTATGTATTTCCCCCCGAACAATTTTAACCCGAAGTGTATTCGCCCCAACTGTGTAAAAATCGGCTCGCGAAGAAAGATCTGTTTAATCTAAATGTTTTAGCTATGAAACGAAACTCAATGAAATAATCGACATGTCAAAATATAGGTTATGATAAAGTTTTAAACCATAGAAGATATAATGATTTACAACCTCAAAGACAAAAATCCAGATAAGAATAGTGTATTGTAGGGTATGGCAATGCCATTGTCGATATGAGAGAGAGAGAGAGAGAGAGAGAGAGAGAGAGAGAGAGAGAGAGAGAGAGAGACAGACAGACAGACAGACACAGAGAGAGTTTTGTAGTGTCAAATTCAGTTTGATTTAGAATTTGAAATTGATTTGATTTGTTACAAGCATATATAGACAATAATTAAGCCTCTAAAACGAGAAAAGAGAGGAGGTAGCTAGGGTAGGGCAGACCAACTAGCAAGCTTTAATTTTAACGGTGTTAGCGCACCTGTGATTTACATCGACTCTCTCTCTCTCTCTCTCTCTCTCTCTCTCTCTCTCTCTCTCTCTCTCTCTCTCTCTCTCTCATCACCTAGCATTTCCTTTTCCGTGAGGGGGTTTGGGGTATTTGTGATGTCTTACATTAGCTAGCGAAAATGATAAAAAAAACATGAAATTTTCTTTAAATTGTGTGCGGATGTTGTACGCCAATAATCTGTTTTCAGTATATACATTTCAAGAGGGGGGGGGGGGGCTATATAGTCCTAATTAATTTGTCAGTTATTCTGTCCCCACTTTGTTTTCTCTTCGTTTTCCAGGTTTTTTTTATTTGGCTCGGCAAATTAATATAAAACTTTCTGTGTAGCTCCATAACGATGCACTGTAGATAAATTATGAGTAGTTTTACTTTTGATAAACAGGTACATATCCGTACTTGATTTTTAATTTGACTCTTATAATCGGATTTAATATTCCAATAATTATAGGGTAGGAAAGAGTAGACGGGACTTTTTTGCGCATATCCTACTGTACCATTCATTCAACACAGGTATTAGCACTCATCGAGTTCGACTTGCTTTCCTTTTCTTTCATCCACTGGATTTAAAGCTATTAATTTTTGAAAATATTTTGAATTTATGGCCTGATTATATATAAATTAGAGCTGCGCTGGTGCATATATTTACCCAAATGGACCAAAATATAACCAAATGAATCTAAAAATTTTGACAAAATTAGTTTTAAACGTACGACTCTTTTTCAATTCTAATCGGGTATGTCCTTTAGAAAAATCTTGAACCACACACATTTTAGCAAATAAAACGACAATTGTTTCATTTTTTTATGGGGAGGGAGGTGGTGCCGGTAAAGGACATGTATTGCTTGTGGCAGTTGTGCTATACTCTCATTTGTTATAATAGGTAATACTACATATTGATATAAAATGAAAGTTTCCAATTACACTGTACATAGCTTCTATCACGCATTTTGACCCGTGCGATAGTTTAAAACAATTTTCAAAGCATTTAATGTAATTCAACCGATCATTTTTGAAATTTAATTTTCTGGATCCCCGCCTGATACGTCCGCCTTCTTGTATATTAGAATTACATGTACGTTGACCATATGTACACATTAACTTAATCGGCTATGTTATGGGACGATAACATTTTTTATCAATGTTTTTGCAGGATATGTAACAAATAACAGCCTATTTGTGGGTTTTTGCACTGATTATTTGAGATAATTTGCCGCCATCTTTTATGCATTCCACACACCACTCACAGTTTCTTTATTTGGTGTTCTGTGTGTATGGCGACAAATTGGTAAATTTGCACCACTCACCCCTTGTAGCTTCATCCTGATTACATTTTATCTGGCTAAGTGTAATGTAGTAGTATATTAAATACACACATCTTTGTTTGCAGTGCTTATTTACATCTTTAGAGATTTACTTACAAAAAAAGTAAACATTTGTATGACTTATATGTAATTATTGTCAATTTTGGTGCGGTGGGGGGTAGGGGGGTAGGAAACTACAGAGAAACTTAACTTGGCTGTGAAACATATGCTTTTATTCTTTCTTGTTGATATATCAATGAATGAATTATAACAAAATATATGTACAACAATTAATTTTGAAATATTCATGCACAATCAAATAAAAGGTTTTACTGTTCTCTGCACAAGAAATCGGCAATGTGAACAAATTGGCACCCTATCATCCCTACCTTTAATTGTAGAGAGTAGGTATCCTTCTATATTGAAAACAATTCCAAAAGTAAGACTCATAATAAGTTGTTTACTGAGGAAAAGGGAAAAAAAATTGTATTTATTAATAATTCCGTATGATGTGATAATATCTCAATGATTTGTTTATAATCATAGTACTAGTGTATCACTGTATGCATACATAAAAACGATAAGTAATGCTTATATTTATTAGTGAAACAGGACAGATTATTTATATTTAGATTATTTAGATACATGTACTAATCTTCATGCGGGGATCTAGAAAGGAGGGGGTCAGGGGATCTGGACCCCCTCCTCGGGAAAATTGGAGCTTATTAAATTTACATAGTAAATTTTTTAAAAATTGGCCTAGGACCCCCTACAGAAAAAATTAGCTCCGCTTATGAAGTTCTCTACCATAACCGCATTTTTACACAAAAGGGGTGAATAAACCCGGGTTTTAAACTATTACTGGTGGTGAAATACCTTAGGGTTCAAACGCATCAGGTGGAAATGCACCAGGGCAAACAAAATCACTTAGATCCGCGAAGCACACTGCATTATTACTAGTCTACTTAGATATTCTGTGTAAAAGGAAATACAAATAATTATTTAGTTAGGTAGGGAGAAGTGAACATAACATTTATTTGTATATAAGAGCATGTACGTATGATTTTTATTTAGAACAGTTTGATGTCGCTAGGATACATATTTTCAGATCCTTGATTTGATTGGTTGATTTAAATATTGAATCTCGAATTTCGAATCTCGAATCTCGTATTTCGAATCTCGTATTTCGAATCTCCAATCTCGAATGATCCTTCTCGGCTTTCGTAGTTCTGAGGGTTTTCTTGATCCCAGACATACAAAAGAATCTTTTCAGCGACTGCCAGACATATACACAGGTGGTCAATTTTCACACCTTGCCGTGGTCACCCTGTCGTTTGTATAGTCTGAGTGCTCTCTGTTTGTTCTGAGGTTTTTCTTAATCCCAGACATACAAAATATTTTTTTCTGCTTGCTTTTAGGCGTGCAGATTAAATATCTAAGAGTTCATAGATTAAGGAAAATCAGTTAAATTGTGTGTCAAAATTATATAGCCGCTGATCATATAACCGCATACAAGTGCATGAATAAAGTATTAATGAGAGAGAGAGAGAGAGAGAGAGAGAGAGAGAGAGAGAGAGAGAGAGAGAGAGAGAGAGAGAGAGAGAGGTTTTCAATCACATCGCTGTTGCAGTCGGTGGTTATGATACTGTAATGGGACATAATCATACTTATGCCTTTCTGCATTGACGCCTCAAAATACGTTATAATAGATTATCTGAGAGAGAGAGAGAGAGAGAGAGAGAGAGAGAGATTATTTATCCAACTTTTTTTAATCAATTGAATGCGGAACAAAAAAGATGATGAATATGAAAATCATTCTAATACGTTATGTATATTGTTGTCAATAAAAATAATACTTTTCTCTTTGAATAAATATTCTCAAGATCATGGATTCCTGTATACGGATATTACGTAATGTCATACACAAGGTGCCAGACTGACAATTTACAAGGTTGAATTGCGACATTCAAACCTCTTGATCAACTGAAAGTATGTATACTATACACAGATACTGCCTCGCTAATCTTTCTGTGAAGTAAAACCTCAAAGACATTATAAAGTCCTGACCGGGTATCTCTCTATTTTGAAAAAAAAAATAATCATGTTAAGAATTATGGGTTTTTTCATTGTTGAAAAAGAAATGTCCACCGCATTTAGAAATTAAAATTTTTGTGGAGTCTGCCTCAAGTTTAAGTACCAATTTTTGACCGGCTTTCTAATATTGTCAAAAATGTGATCTGTGAGTTTCCAAAGTTCAAAAGAAGCTAAATATCAAATAAATAAAACTAAAGAATATATAATTAAATAAATTGTGTTAAATCTGAAATATGTGTTATTTAATAATTAAAAGACAATGTTTTGGACCTTAAAATATTCTCAGTAATTATCAGCAATTCTCAGTACCAACAGTAAATCTCAGTAAATATCAGAAATTATCAGAGCTCACAGCAAAAGCATCAGTAAATATCAGAACCAACAGCAGTTATCAGTAACAGCAGTAAAAGTATCAGTAAATATCAGCAATTCTCAGCACTAACAGTACAATATCAGTAAATATCAGAAATTATCAGTAAAAAATGGCACTTTCAGTACTTTTTAGAGCCAGTAGTGTGCGTTGTTTGTAGTCTGATAAGTTCCTTAATGTGTAGCATAACCAGTTATATGATTTTAAAGGAAAAATTTTAACTATGTTCAAGTATTAAGCATTGGGTTTTTTTTATATTATTTACATGTTGTATATAATTTGTATATATGTTATAAAGTTTATCGTCATTTTGTTATTAAATGACCAATTTCGATTCCACTATGTGTTTTAGTTCATCAATTTAAAATCAAACAAAGCAGAAACATTCAGAGTGAAGGGTTGACAAAAAATTAATCTTAAAAATATATTAATAAAAAAGGACTCCATTGCGAATTTTATATTCACAGATATCCTACCAATACCATATGTGGGACACGTTATTACTATTTTATAAAATAAGTTATAAGAGACAATCTTCAAACTGGTTCGTCACTTACTAGCTAATATTTTTAAAGCCAATACGTTATAATTTATAACGAAGAAAAGAATCATGAAAAATACATGGGTCAACACTAAAACGGTTTTAAAATCTTTTATTCTTTTAATTTTTCCAATGTTCTACTACGAAGCGACTCCTCCATATTTTTGGGCGATTCTCCCGAGTCATGGATTTTATACGTTGAATTTGGACTCGTGGGTTTTCTCTGGACACACTGAATTTCTACCACATTTAGACAACTACAACTGTTTCAATTCGAAGCATAAATATAAGCTGCAGAACTTGTTTTTCAACATTGTAAATTAAATAAAGGTCAGTTTGCCTAATGAGTCTTCTCTATATCATTAATGTTGTACATTGAACTCCTCCGGGGGCCTCAGTGTTTATCACTGGTGTTTTTAAAAAAATGCTTGAGATTTTCTACTTTTCATTTGATTTCGAAGAAGTCTTTAGCCTGCGCATAATAGAACTGCCACGTCAGATCAATACATAGTAGAACAAATATTTTTGTCTTATTCTTCAAACCAGCTTGTGAAATGCACATGATATCGTGATATAAAATGTGAAAAGTATAAGGTAAAGTTATAATTAATATCTGAATATAAAAACAAATATTATAAGTTTAATATAATGTATGATTTTTCACATTTTTAAAATCTTTTTTTATGTACATTGGAGTTTCATATTTTATGCAAAATACTTCTTAGTATATCATGGCTTGATCCGTGTGATTTATTTCAAATACTTTTTTTTTCTTAAAATCACAATTGTATATCAAGCTTGACGAATCTATCCTGGCCAAATGGTATATTATAGTCAGAAAAATTAATCTTTGATGTGTATTAATGAATAAGGGTTCTATCGTGAATTTTATATTCACAGATATCCTACCAATACCATATGTAGGGAACGTGGTTGCTATTTTATGAAATGATTTATAAGAGACAATCTTCAAACTGTTTCGTCACTTACTCGCGAATCTTCTTATAGCCAAGACATTATAAGTTATAATTAAGGAATGAATCATGAAAAATACATGGGTCAACACTAAAACGGTTTTAAAATCTTCTATTTTTTTAATTCTTCCAATGTCCTTCTACGAAGCGACTCCTCCATATTTTGGGCAATTCTCCCGAGTCATGGATTGTATACGGTGAATTTGGACTCGTGTGTTTTCTCTGGACACACTGAATTTCTACCACATACAGACAACTACAACTGTTTCAATTCGAAGTATAAATATAAGCTGCAGAACTTGTTTTTCAACATTGTAAATTAAATAAAGGTCAGTTTGCCTAATGAGTCTTCTCTATATCATTAATGTTGTACATTGAACTCCTCCGGGGGCCTCAGTGTTTATCACTGGTGTTTTTAAAAAATGCTTCTTGAGATTTTCTACTTTTCATTTGAATTCGAAGAAGTCTTTAGCCTGCGCATAATAGAACTGCCACGTCAGATCAATACATTGTATAAAAGATATTTTTGTCCTAATTTTTTAAACCACATTGTGAAATGCACATGATATCTTGGTATAAAATGTGAAAAGTATAAGGTAAACTTATCTGAATATAAAAACAAATATTATAAGTTTATAATAATGTATGATTTTTCGCATTTTAAAAATCTTTTTTGATGTACATTGGAGTTTCATGTTATGCAAAATACTTCTTAGTATATCATGGCTTGATCCGTGTGATTTATTTCAAATATTTTTTTTTCTTAAAATCACAATTGTATATCAAGCTTGAAGAATCTATCCTGGCAAAATGGTATATTATAGTCAGAAAAATTAATCTTTGATGTGTATTAATGAATAAGGGTTCTATCGTGAATTTTATATTCACAAATATCCTACCAATACCATATGTAGGGAACGTGGTTGCTATTTTATGAAATGATTTATAAGAGACAATCTTCAAACTGTTTCGCCACTTACTCGCGAATCGAATCTTCTTATAGACAAGACATTATAAGTTATAATTAAGGAATGAATCATGAAAAATACATGGGTCAACACAAAACCGGTTTTAAAATCTTCTATTTTTTTAATTCTTCCAATGTCCTACTACGAAGCGACTCCTCCATATTTTTGGGCGATTCTCCCGAGTCATGGATTAAATACGGTGAATTTGGACTCGTGTGTTTTCTCTGGACACACTGAATTTCTACCACATATAGACAACTACAACTGTTTCAATTCGAAGCATAAATATAAGCTAAAGAACTTGTTTTTCAACATTGTAAATTAAATAAAGGTCAGTTTGCCTAATGAGTATTCTCTATATCATTAATGTTGTACATTGAACTCCTCCGGGGGCCTCAGTGTTTATCACTGGTGTTTTTAAAAAATGCTTCTTGAGATTTTCTACTTTTCATTTGAATTCGAAGAAGTCTTTAGTCTGCGCATAATAGAACTGCCACGTCAGATCAATACATTGTATAAAAGATATTTTTGTCCTAATTTTTTAAACCAGCTTGTGAAATGCACATGATATCTTGGTATAAAATGTGAAAAGTATAAGGTAAAATTTTTTATTAATATCTGAATATAAAAACAAATATTATAAGTTTATAATAATGTATGATTTTTCGCATTTTTAAAATCTTTTTTAATGTACATTGGAGTTTCATATTTTATGCAAAATACTTCTTAGTATATCATGGCTTGAAACTGGTGATTTATTTCAAATATCTTTTTTTCTCTTAAAATTACAGTTGTATATCAACCTTGGAGAATCTATCAATGAATAGGTTTCAACCTCTTAAAATGTAAACATTGGCTTACACGTAGCCATAAAATTTAGAAAGTAGAGATATATGATTAAAATTTTATTAACATGATATCCACTCATTTACCTAAAATGTGTTTTTAAGCTTGTTCATATCATTCCAAGACAGGAGGTGTTGAAATTGTTGATAAAACGAAAGTTGATAATAAAGACTAAGTATTTATTTCACTCTGTTTATATTTTTATCTTAATACTCGATTCCTAAATGACGTTGTGAGAAAAAAAATTACAATTGATAAATTTAAAAAGTAATGAGCACGATTTGGGGAAACGAACTGAATTTCTGCTGTTTGATATTTTGCCATTCCTGTTTGCAGTATTCCAATTTGTGACTTGTTTGTTTTGATATCAAGAAAATATCGGTCGTACACGATCAATAGAAACAGCGATTTAAAAAGGAACTATTGATATTTGTGTACATTGATTTTATTTATAGATTTAAACCTTGCGCATTAAACGATCCCTTAATCAATTGCTAGCATCCTCTGTTTAGTATAGAGTTATTCATATATATTTACAGTTTGTAAAGGTCGTTGTATGTAATAACATTACGAATCAGTTTTGAAGCCTATAGCACAATAATTAAGGATGAGAGGTGCAAAATGTTTAGCCGAGAAATGGCTTTATCTGCACCGCGAGATAATATATAACATGTGCTACATGAAAAAACCAGAGGTTTTAAAATGATGTTTTTAAGTGTTCAAATTAAAAATAATATAAAAAAAGAAATAAGGAATTATTCCTTGAATATCATAAGGTAATAATTTCGGCCTGAGCGTGGTCCGATCTATCATAAAGCCCTTCATGTTTTATTGGATTTACCACGCCCCTACCAAATTTATTACCTCATAATACTCAAAGAATGATTCCTTATTCCTTAAGTAATACCCATGTACGAAATACGTACTTTTTTGCTGAAAAGATACACAACACTGTTATATTAAGGTTTACTTTGTGGTCGCCGGAAATGTTAACTATGACATCACACCGGACAACAAGTCATCAAAAATGCTAATAAATAAAGTAATTTCCGATTGTTATGAGGAGGAAAACATTAAACTACATTGAAAATTACCTATGCGTACAACTTTGTAGTCATATAAGTCCAACAACGAAAGCATAAACAACTGACTGATCGCGGTGCAGTTGTCGATGTGACGTCATACTATAAATATAACGCATATTTTGTGCAGAGAGAGGCGTATCAATCAATTTTTTAACATGGAAAAATGCATTTTATAAATGAACAGAGCATAATCTTATAACAATCATTATACCATAGAATCATATATATTATGTTTGTTTTGATTCGGCATGTGATAATTTATGTATTATTTCTTTTCTAGAGTGTTTCATGTAAAAGTTTGATATGTTTGACACCGGGAAGCCTAGCTAAATCCGCTTTTTACAAGGGCATACACTCAACAGATCATTACGATCTTTTGGATATGAAATCAGGAAATGTTTAATTTATTAAAAAGTGCTGCTGCTTCGATGAAATCTATAGAATGAATTAATAAATACGTGAAGTATTCAACGAATGCCTTATAAATCTCAACTGGAGCTCATTTTTTTGATATGTATTCTAATAAAAGATTAACTCTATTAGAAGCAGCAGAACTTTTAAGAATCTACTCGATAAGTATAATTATCATTTACGTTATTAATTCAAATAAGGGTATGCCCTTGTAATATTGAAATTTGTTTATGACCTCTATTCGGGAGAATTATCAACACGTATCTCGTGACTATCAGTTTAGGGGACCACACCAAGTTTCATACAAAGTAGCATTTAATATCACATTTACACCATGATAAAATAACTTTACGTAAACATTTTGAAATAAATCATCCATCTTTTAATGAATGTTTAAATTCACTGATATTTTCACAGTAAGTCTTAACAGTGCTGCGTAGTAAAAAGAAGCTTTGTAAACATAATAACGAATCTATTTTTGACTAAAAAGCGTCTTACATGTAAAAGCAACTAGGGGCAATTCCTTCTAATAAGTAAGTAAATATTTTATTATAGTGACATGTGTATGATGTCATAAGTATAGTACAACACAATATTATACATCATCGAATTACAACCGGGTAATTGGACCTATATGTCACTTTTAAATCTTAGAATATACAAAAATAGTATATACATTTGATTGAGCGCATGAGTTTACTATGATTTGTACAGATAACTTTGTCTAACTAAATAAAGCAAATTGAGATATTTGGCAGTGTGTCTTTGATTCTTTTCAAACACTTACAATATCTGCCCGCAGAGATCTGATCAACTCACGCCTAAGATCGTGATTGTTTATCGTTCATCCACCCACATTCAAATGACAAAAGGATAGTGAATGTTCAATGAACCGGCGCGAGTCCTATCCATCACTGTTGTCGCGATGCTTCGACTGTGGTCTCTCTGTTGTTTTTTTCTTTACAATCCGCCCGTTTGACATAATGCGAAAGTCTTTTCCATGCGACATTCAGCAGAGTACGCGCATTAAGTTCCAAAAATCTTTCTATGTAAGTTTTACTTCCACGCAAAAACACAATTTTGCATTTTCCCACCATTTTCAGTTGTTTTTTCTCTTTCAGAATCTTTATTTTATCCTGCACTGACGCAAAGCTAATTTTAACTAAAGCTTGCTTTCCAAATTTCTGATTTCTCAATCAAGCGGCAGCAACCACATCCACAGATTCGTTTAAGGAGTTGATAAATTCCTTAGATATTTCCAGTATGTTTTTTTTAGGTTCCTATGGGATGTTTGAAGCAATGATTGTTATATCCGCGTTGTTCAGAGGGTTACTATCGTTTTCAAAGAACGTGTTCGATTCGCCTGGTGACCTATATATTGAATGTAGGTGTTCTCCATTTTCAACCACCTGTCGCCTTTCAAGTATGGACGCAATAGATTGTGACAATAACTCAATTTGCGATTGTTGTTTTCCTATTTCAGGGTCAAGGTCAGTACGGGTGGCTTTCAGTTTTTTGTCAATGGATGACATGAACTCGTTTCGAAACTTGTCTAGTTTGATGTTAAACGCTAATAGTAACTGATTCTGTCAATCTTGAAGGTTGTCTATTGCTTATGCAATAATAATTTTTGGTCAATCATTTTAATTTTAAAAATTTTGGAATCACCGTTTGTTGCAACAGAGTCGGCCATTTCCAACATTTTGCTCGGTGGCTTGGGTGTTTGGCCATCAGACGAAAGTCGTCTCTCTGACTCGGACATGTTGAATCCTTGGAATAACACACACGCCACATAAAACCCACACTATACAGTTTTCACAACACTTTTACTGTACATTTCACAAATATTTCACAAACTTCATTCTGCTTCCTAAATATTCTAAAATGAAGTTTCTATTACTTCTAAAATATTCTAAAATGAAGTTTCTATTGCCTTTGGAGACATTTTTTCATGCTGTTCAGTGTTCAGTGTTTGCAATTATTTCATTGATTTTTACACTGCCACTTAATTAAAGGTCTGTGGCTATATCATTTTACTTCCATTAAAACTAATAATTTTGTGCGCATGCAACCAGCTGAACGCGATTGAAGTGCAGAAATAAACGATATTAATAAACGTATTTCTACTTTTTACACATTGGTGTGTACTTTGTAACTTCACTAGATTAACTTGTTATATCAATATTGCTTCTTCTTTTTTATGAATATGCTTTGATGTCGTTCTACTTATCCAAACCCCTCCTTTATATAGTTGCTTAAAATCCTTAAACAAATACCACAACTTATTGGGTTTCAGCGTAACTTAGCTTAAAGCTCAAGTGAGTTTTTTGATCAGCTATTTATTCCGGCGTCCGTCGGTATGACTGACTTTTTTCATGGTTTAATCTTTTTAAGATAGTATCTCTGATGTATTAAACAAAGATAATCACTAATACATATAGACCATATAAATTATATAGACCATATAAATTATATATATATATATATATATATATATATATATATATATATATATATATATATATATATACATACATATATATATATATATATATATATATATATATATATATATATATATATATATATATATATATATATATATATATATATATATATATATATATATATATATATATAACATTTAAATAAAGATTGTTAAATCACTCCATGTATTATTAATGTTTTCAACTAAAAGACATACTTAAAGAGACAGTGCGGCGCAATTCAATAATTACTTATAACCCGTGCATATTTACATCGCAACATGTCGCAACATATTACGGGGTTCAGCCATCTATACTATTTCGCGTAAAGATGTGTATTTATTGTAATCAAAACACATGCAGGCCCGCAAAGGTTCTTTTGGACACGTTTGATGAAGGAAATGTGTCTTTTCTACTTCCCCAAGGTAATAAGTGATCAAAGTTTTTAAAATAACCACAATCAATATTTTGTAAGCATGTATTTTGCGTGTTTATCACAGGAGTTTCTACAACCTAAATTCATATTTGTAAGTGAGGCCCCCTGAGGGGTTATTTGACATATTTATGTCTTTTCATTTTAAAATGAACCGAAATTGGTAAACCATTGATAAATGAACAAGAAAGAGATGTTGTGTTCCCTTAGAGAGTCCATGTTACATCGTATACCATGATGACCGTATTTGGACGAAGATCTTGTCAATTACTATCAATCAAAATCCACGTGGTGCAAATAAACGATATAAGATTATTCCATTTTGTATGGTCCTCTAAATTCCGGAAGCCCATAATTACGTATATTAGGTATGTGAAAGGGATTTTTATGTATTTCAACTATTCCAATCAACGTTATTTCTTATTTCCTAACGATACAAGAGGTAAATCTGAAGTAATTCACAAATGTGTTTTCAGCTGCACTGCCTCTCTAGATAAAAATTTTAATGTTTAATATAGAATAGTTCTACCTTTTAATAATTTGAAGACTGAATAAAGAATGTAACATACTTTAGTTATGGGTTGAAGAAACTGGGTGTTTTATGTGAAGAGGGTGTGCGTTTTAGTTTTTTTTTATTCTGTCTGGTGTTTTTTTTTATATTGGACGCAAGACTGCAAAGTGTTTTAAAAACTACTCCTCAAAACCATATTTGGTACTGCTCTTTCAGAGCAAATGACAGTTTCACCTCTAGTATGCATCAACGTTAACTTTGGATACACTTTATTCTAACAAGATATTGTTACAAAAAAACAGAGATTTATTTTATCTCTCAAGTTTGTAGAACCTGTAGCCTCCTCTCGTTTACCTGATAATGAGCTGAAATACTTTAACAACTCATGATTGATAAATTTACAAGAGTTTTAAAGATAAATTTTACCTATCAAATTCTAAATACTGGTCCCTATTGTATCACCTTATCGTGAAAGATATGCCCAATTAACTCAGAAGATGTGAAATTTTCTGTATGACTTACGGATATCAAATACAATATGAATTTAATGACATACGAGTGATATGACTATTTTACATGTACTGTGTTTATTTTGGAACTTTGTTTTCAATTCAAGACGACGTGGGGTAAATGTCGTTGTTTCATTTTGAAAAAAGTAATAAAGATTCAATTCATATAAATTGCTGTGATGGTTCTCATGTACATGTACATGTTGTAAGTTTAGCTATTCTTATCATCCCTTGAGGTAGACACATATAAGATTAAGTTAACTTTAAAGGAAGAGGGTCATAAGAAATAATGCTTCCCTAGGTGTAGTGTTTTGTGAATTTTTAAAGTTACAAATTGTTTCAAAAGATTTGGTAATATCAATGCATATATCTGATCACTAAGATAATTATATGCATTTTCAATTGATTTACAATTAATTTCACAACTTACATTTTAATTTCCGTATGTTCATGAGATTCATAGAAGTATGGTTTTTAATGATGATCTTTTTACATTTAAGTTGATGAGATCTTATGAATCACGCCTAACGATTTAAAAAATATATATGATGTATGAATGGCAGAATTCAAAGAACAGCCAAATTTGTAAGTTTTGACTAAAAATGCATGTATGCTTAAGACTGATTACGAATAGTACCGATCAGACCCAACCTAACACCAAAGTAAACCCCAACTAAACCCTGTATTTACTTTTGGGGTTTATTCAGGGTTTACCCTTTGAAAATTTGGGTCCACTCGGGATTTACTTTGGGTTAACTTGGAAATTGCATTTGAGGTCAACTGTGCGTACTGAAGTGTTAAGGTGGCAGGGGACAGTTTTTTTGATACAATTCATTGTAGCCAAGGGATGCATGTCTTCGGAACTCTGTAACTAGATTTTCTCAGTTCCCATTCAGCACAAATACCTTTAATTCACTCTTTATAAGGCCAATCACCAATTTCTGAAGAAAATTACTAGTCAAAACCTGTAAAATTCTCTACATACTGGTTTTGCATGTTGCACTATCACATGTCAGAAACTTACCGCTGTATAGTTTACAATGTCCCAACCACCTACTTTTCGTGTTATTTTACCTCCCGTCTGTAACTTGCAATTTCACTGTGTAAAGTCAGCACAACAGTCATAGCCGAAGGTTTCGCATTTTACTTCTGATTCTCATGTACCTAACATAAGGGGCCTACATATTGCATATCAATTTCAACAAGAGACACCCCTCTAACTAATGATAATCATTAAAAATCATTTCATGAATTTTAGCAACACTCATAAGCCTTCAAGTACAGCAATTCTCAATTTTACAAAAATATTGACGGGTACTTTATTCGAAACTGTCCCTTGCTACCTAAGCAGAGCCGTGTTTTATTTCACTATCGTACTGCCTTTAATTCATGTCCCTTGTATATTCCGAATACACAGTTAGCGTCTGCTTTCAGGGGTGTATTTCTGACCGGGTTTTGCACTAGGTGTTCACTCTAGGTTTACTTTGGGTTTACTCTGGGTTTACTCTGGATCCATTCTAGTAAACCTGGAGTAAACTCAGAATAAACTTAGAGAGTTAACCCAGGGTTTAGTTTGGGTTTACTTTCGGTTACATGTAAGTTGGGTCTGATCGGTACTGCAATTGTTATATTTATTATAATCTGACTCTGCTTTAAAGTCAATACAAAATTATTACCAAATGCTTGTTAATAAATAAAATTTTAAATTTTTCTTTCAATTTTAGAGCTGAGGAAAAAAATATATCTATAAATCATGCACAACATAGTACAAAAGTTGAAAAGTTTGTAAATTCAACAAAAGCAAATTCTTACAGAGGAAATAAAATATCAACGCTAATAACATGTACCCGTTACTCCTCATTAATGCAATAATCTGTAAACTGAAAGAGTTATTAAAAAATATTTATAAAAGCAGCTATCATTACTGTAAAATAAAAGTAACTTTCCATAGTTTTATTCATAACAAAAAATAAAATAATAACCATATACAGTGATATTTAATATTCTCTTCCATAGGTTTCTTTTCTCAATTATTATCTTATTTTGAAATGGCCTTGTTTAACAGATTCTGGAAGAGGAATTCCATGTAGACAAACCACAAGTGCCTGTAGAGGTTATAGCAACTAGTTGTTCCGATGACATAATTACCGAGAGAAATGGTAATGTAATTCGTGACCTACTAGAGGATGCGCAAGTCTTTGATACAACATTGCAGGTATAATTTAAGTATAAATTATTTATTCATTATTTAAGTAATAACATTTGAATTTTCAATTGTAACATTAATTGAGATATCTGTGACTGATTGTGACTTATTGATATAAATCACGGACTAAGATAGAGTCAGATGTTTAACAAATATTTACTAGAAGACTTCAAGCAAGACAGTTATTATTGCTGATGAAAACGGCAGTGATGAAAGTAGTAGAGAGAAGATTTGTTCTCCGGTGAATACAGAGAGGTAATAAATAAAATTAATTATACATCCTTTTTGACCGTTAACTTAAAAAAAAATGTCTTTTAGTCAGCAAGAATTTTAACATTAACCCTATAGTGACGTCAATAATACAGTGTATGTCAAAATGTTCTTTGAGAATTAATGGGCTAAGATTGCGATTTTGCTTTTACTTTAACTTGATAGCAGAACCAGCTTAGCAAATTATTTATGCAATTCTAATCCTGTAAATATGATTATGTGTATAGACCTTTGCCTATTCAGATTGAAAAGGGTGGAAATAAGATATCACCGCTCGTGACTTAAATTCTATACCCCTGTCATATTAAAAGAGGATGTTACTTAAAATACATAATAATACTCAGTATTTGCATCACGATTTCATTTTTTAATTTCTTTGCATGTGTGCCTACAATTTTAAATTTTACAATATATTATGACCGAAAATGGGGAATTTTAGACAGCGATCAAAAACTTTAAAACAATTTTTTTTAGGGAAATGCTCTTTGCATCTTTTTAAACAACGCACAATGTGTAAATTCCTACCCCAAAAAGACACTTGAATCCAGCAAGGCACAAGACTATGTATACGTCAAGTTTTAAATGTGCATGACAATTAAGCCCAGAGCTTTTTACCTCTTTTGAAAACAACAACCATCAAAAATTTAAATAACTTCGCTAATTACAAAACTGGAACATTCACACAATAAAAACATTTTTTTATCTTATGTATTAAATAAATCAGCCCCTGGCGCGGGCGGTTGCTCTTAAAATTTAGAAACTCGGGAATCATTTTCATTCATCAATGTCGGGACGTGAATATTCGTTAAAATACTGCAATTACTGAATTTCTGAAAAAATACTGAACACCTGCAAGGTTCCTGTAAAACCCCCCAAAAATTCATCATTGTAGTTTACGCACTATAACTCAGTGTCCTCTCTTTCCCTCTATTACAATCTGTTTTATCAAAATACATGTAACGATTTAAAGCTTTTAATTGTTATCTGCAGTTTACTTATTTATAAAAAGAAGTGTTTTTAGTTTGAACTCATATTGTGCCGAGTAAAGAACTACATTTTGAATTAATTCAATTACCTATCATGTTGGGTAATATGATAGATAGGGGATCAAATTGCCGGCTATTGCTAATTTTTCAGGATTTTAAATAAGATTAAAACAAAGTCTGAACTCACTTAGTATCGATTATAGGACTGTATTTTAAATTAATCAAAGCATCGTTCAAGCCAATTAACATAAGATTTAGGAGAATCTAGTCTCATCACATTAAAAAAACGCGATTTTAAATGAAATTAAGAAGAATGGAATTTTAAGTTGAAAGGTTTACAACATTAAAATGTAATTAACTTCATTGTACAAACACGGTAAAAAAAAATATTTAGTTTATTAAATGTACCAGGATAGCTTTAGTGTCTAGAGCTTGTGATTAAGATGTTTTAAGTTGAGGAGTTATAGTCAGAATGTGCACTATTATATTTGGCATTTTAAAAAAATATATTAAAATAAATCACCGACCAAATGATAATATATGCAGAACCAAACTATGCTGTCATGCAATATGATACAATGTGCTACAACATTTGTTTAACTCGAAACAAAAAAATGTTCTTTCAAATTACTTATCCAGCTAATTTCTCTCATTGCTGTAACATTTTGCATTGTAACCGAGCCAAGATGACACAGTAAATGGTTGCTTCATAAAAAAGACCTGAAATTTGTTTTTCGTGTTAAACAAAAGTAATATATACATATTAAAGTAGTCCCACTTTCAGTTCTCTAAAAAACGTTCATGATCCATCATAATTAATGCATTGATCAAACATTCGGTTGCATAATGAATTTGTTTATGTTTACCCTAACAGCTGTAAATGCATTTTCCAGATGTTCTTCGTTCATTTTAATTGATAAAATAAAAAAAAAAGATTCATGTAACTGCATCCAAGTTTGATATTTTTAATAAAAACTGTTAATGATTTTAGAGCTAACCAAACAAACCAAGAAGACACTTTCTGCGAAACATGTCTCTATGAAGACGTACAAACAAAGGCAACGCATTACTGCAAAACTTGTGACGTGCCTGAGCCATTGTGTAATGACTGCGCAAAACAACATACTCGACAAAAACTGAGCAGGGATCACAAATTATGTGACGACATACGAGAATTCCTTGATCATCAGAAATGTTTGACCTCAAAGTAGGTTGTCGAGGATAATATTTACACTTTTAAAAAGGATGTTTAGTTTCAGTAATACCCTTCTTATCTACCTTAAGAGGGTTATTTTGATGGTCGTGGACAATGTAACACTACATTTATTTACTAAAGAAAAAGATATATAGTAAACAAATGACACTCAACTAATGGTTGCCTTTTAAGAATACCTTGCTGAAGCATTGTTAACATTAAAATCTGAAAAACGATTTTTTTTCCTACCCAAATCGTGACTATGCCACTTTAAGACATTATTTTTAGAAATGTAAGATTGATCAGATGGTTAACTTAATTTGTTGACAAACCATTCTCTTTAAAAAATAAATAATTTGTTTTGCTATAAACTATCAAAGAGTAGGGAAAAATAGAAAAAATACGTCCATTTTATTTTTTAAAAAATTAATATGTTCCAATTAATCTTATTACAAGTTTTTTCCATAACAATATCTGTATAAAGGGGTTACGACCAACAAGCACGCTTATATTAAAATGAAAAATAACTGTTCATGATTTTTAGTGCGAACCAAACAGACCAAGAGAACATTTACTGCGATCCCTGTCTCTATGAAGACATAAAAACTAAAGCAACGCAGTTTTGCAAAACATGTGACGCTCCTGAGCCATTGTGTAATGATTGTGCAAAACAACATTCTCGACAAAAATTGAGCAGGGATCACGAATTATGCAACGACATACAAGAATATCTTAATCATCAAAAATATTTGAGGGCGAAGTGCATGTAAGTTGTAAAGAATATTTTATTCACTTTTTAAAGAGTGTGTTAAGTATCAGCATTTGGGGAAATATAAAATGAAAACGCAACATACTCCTTTTATTTCATAATGCTTGATTTTTTAGCAGAGGCAAAAATCAAAAGAATTGATAATTCTAAAATCGCTTTTATTAAATATAAAAAAATATAAAGAAAGGAAAAGAGGCTGAATTTTTATGACTAGAATAATGAATTTAAGCTTTGGCGAGCTTTTTTGGTCATTTATTTTCCCATCATGTTAATCTAAATGAATATAATTAATTTATTAAGTATAGACTATCAAATAGTAAACAAAAATATTTGTACATTGAAGATTTAAAAATTTCAATCTTTCCCATTCTTCTTTTTAAAGAGTTTATATTCTAAAGTACAAGATCTAGTTGATGAAAGATGCCTACAAGTTTATGAATTTTAGGATATAAGTTCTTTTAGAGATGCTTCATAACAATAGCTTTCTTTGATACGGTATATCGGGGCTTAAATTCCTGGTAAACACAGTGAAAAAATAATGTTTTGTACAGTCAAATTCTAGGTAACATGAAGGAAATAAGTAACAAATCTCAGAGTTGTGTCCATTCATGAGTAAAGAAATTTATTAAGAATGCCTACAGTCTCCATTAAAAACGCCATTAAACAAGCTTTTGACCTCCTTTTTCTTATGATGTCACATTCAAAATAGGTATCAAGATTACGTTGTTAGTAATTTGATAAAGAATGCTAAAAGAATGCAAAGAAACGATTTTTTTTTACATATTTTGTTAAAGTAATAAAGTATGGGAAAGATTTTTATTAAAACAATTATGACCTAATAATGATTCTAGCACCAAAACACACTGGAATCGTTTACTAGATCTTGAACTTAAGAAGAATTATACTTTGAAAAAAGGTTACGATCATAAGCCTTCGTTAATTCTTTCTTCCCATAAACTAGAGTTATCATTCCTGAAAGAGTTATCTTCCACAAATAGCAGGTATGCATTATTTCCGGGTATTCAAAGATGAGTAAGCTGTGTGGGAGTTTACAAATTTCTTGCGACAAAAACATTTGATAATATTTGAAAAAAACATCAACAGTTAAATAGAACTAAAGAAAAAAAAGTAAGCATGTCATAGGAATGCGGAAAATGTGTTTGACTACAAATAATAACATTTATAACGTGATAAACATATTTTTTATCAATCGGTAAAAATTGCAAATGAAAAAACTTTGGATTCTTTTTTTTTGGAACAATTACTTCTGTTGACAATTTATGAGCTAACGGATGGATGGTGATATCTCTGATAAAGCAACCCCACTTGTCCCTATCTTTTTTCTGAGGACAACGCAAAAACAATATATAAGAAAAGTACGTATATATATAATTTTTATTAAATTCAGTCATACATAAAGGATTTAACCCACCCCGCCAACCTCACAGACTTCAATTTTGGGAATTAGTGAGCTTAATGATATTATTTTTTAATTGTTTTTCTTCATGAGTTTAGATAGGTCTGCTCCCCCTTCCACGCATTCTTTTTAGAATACGATGTTTGTGCTAGCCTATTGAGATGCATTTGTTTGTAATGTAATGCTTTCATGAACAAAATATACACGCAGTGAGTATTGGTAAATAGCCGACAGTCATCAATTCAGGCAGCTGTACCTGTCATGCACGATATTTGATAAATGACAACTAATTGAGTTTCTCAACAAAACAGATTCATTGTATCAAATAGATATCATAGAGTTAAGAAGAATGACAGTGTCGAAATTAAAGCTCCGTCCTTTAATTATAATATAGATTTCAGCGAAATAAGAATTTGTTTTCGGTTTAAAATAAGGCATACCTTTTTATTTCAAGCCTTTAAGAAGATTGCTTAAACACATTTTTGTAGTTTGTTTGTTTGTTCTTTTTAATTTTATTATACCTTTTTTTTGTCATTTATCTCAGTGCTCTTAATGTAATTGTGTTGTAGTTAATTTACGTACCATCTATAACAAACAAACATATGGTAAAGCGTGAGAGAATATTGAAATTGAATTTAAAAAGAAATGCTCGAGAGCATAATTGATATCAATTAGCCATGAAAACCATGTTTTGGAATAAAACATTTTATGAAAATTTAAGAATTGAATGAACATAAATATAAACGTGAATGTTGCCAATCAAAATCGTTACGCAACTTTAAACATGATTTATATGCGAAAAAGGTGCAAAGGTGCAACTGTTTTTATTCAATATCTCTTAAATTCTCATGATAAAATTGAAATTAGGCATTAATTAATCTAAATGAAATCCATCAAGAGGAAGAATAGTAATTTAACGTCCCTCAATGATCAGTACAGATACGTAGGTATATTGCATATCTTTCTACCTCGACCTACTGATAGTATGAACAATTCTCTTTAATGAGGTGGACATACATGTCTTTATGATTGGTCTGTATGTCCAGTTTACTTAATAATACAATGCACATTTATCAGCTGCGCTTTCCTGAAACCACGTACACACTTGACCACCAGCAACTGCATTAATTATTGGTAAATGGCAGGCGCGTAGCAGCAATGAGGGGGAGGAGATAGAGGGAAGCTTGCCCCGCGACTTCTTGCTGCAGATAGTTTTCATAAGTTTAAATATACAAAAAAACCATGAAGTTGCCCCCCGCCACTTTTTTGGGAGCACGTAAAAGAGTTAAAGTGAATCTGTGAAGAATGGTGAAATCAAAGTTATGATTAAAGGTGCGTAATACAGTACAATACCCCCCCCCCCCAACACACGCACATTTTTCATTGTTTTTCAAATGAACTACCCCCCCCCCCCTTCTTACACTATACGCGCATGTGCATGGATGGTACAATTAAACGAGCTAGTCATATCTCCCTTCTGTTTTTGTAGTATTACAGCATCCTTTAACCTCACAATTGTCTTTTATACATTGACAATTTACATCAATAAGCGATTATACAAGACAAAAGACGTTTATTTTACCCATTGGTATACATGCTTTAATGGAGAGTTAACTCGAGTTAACGAACGATAACTCCATGTTATAAAAATCCTGAATTAAGAATAAATATATGTACATGAATTTTTCAGTTCGGACCAAACAGACCAAGAAGACACGTTTTGCGATCCCTGTCTCTGTGGAGACGTAAAAACTAAGGCAATTTATTACTGCAAAACTTGTGAAGTTCCGGAGCCATTGTGTAATGATTGTGCAAAACAACACACTCGACAAAAATTGAACAGGGATCATGAATTATGCGACGACTTACAAAAAATTTCTGATCATCCAAAAAATTTGAGGGCGAAGTAAGTTGCCGAGAATAATTTTATACACTTTAAAAAGAGGATGTTTAATCTCAGCCATTTGGGGCATATGCATGATATCTTTCTTTTTTTTTAAAGGCAGCTCGTCTTCATTTCTCAATTGATAGTACCTGATTTTTAACAGTGGCAATAATTAAAAAATGAAATTAATAATGATATATTTGCCATAGATTCAAACATTAAACGATGTTTAGATCAGTTTTAACGAGTCTAACTTTTAATGACCAAATAATTTGTTTTAGCACCTAGACACGTTCTGAGATGCAATATTATTTTATTTTTTATTTTTAAGTGTTATTGATTTATTCAGTTCAGACCAAACACACCAACAAGGAAGTTTCTGCGATCCCTGTCTCTATGGTGACATACAAGCTAAGGCAACGCATAACTGCGAAACTTATGACGTTCCTGAGCCACTGTGTAATGACTGTGCAGTACAACATACTCGACAAAAATCAACCAGGGATCACAAGTTATGCGACGACATAAGAGAACTTCATAAAAATCCAAAAAATGTAAAAGCAAAGTAAGTTGTAAAGAAGCAAGTTTACAATTACGTTAAAGTATCATTTTTTTATTCTTAATTTTTATGCTGTGACAATCAATTAATCTTTTGACTGTTTTTTTTATTACTATTCTATTATATACCTCTGAAGATGTTTATAACGTCTTATTGTATTTAAGCACAATTCATATTATTATATAAACTTAATTCCCTAATAATACTTGAATTTCTATTAATAACATATGTATTAATAGATCAGAGTGTGATGCTTTAGATACTCATCAATTGTTATAGCTATACAATTTGCTTGAAAATAATATGCTTATGGTATTCATCAAATACATGAGTAAAGCTAGGTATGTTTATTTTACTATGTACTTATGAGTTTATGTAACTTGACCTGTTGTACAAGGAGAGGATATACTTAGACTGTGTTTGTTACCCACTCCTTTAAAATTTATTCAATTAATATTCCCGCGCGCGCTCCGGAAGAGAAGGGAGTATACTGTTTAATCTATCTGTCTGTCTGTTCGTCCTTCTGTATGTCTGTCTCTGGCGGTAACAAAAATGTATGTCGCATTTTTCTTCAGCAATTATTCATTGCAGGTGCGTGGGATTTCAACACACTGTTTGTTTGATTATGCTATGCCATACGTTGGGATATAATTTTGTACCGATCAGTCGACAACTGCCACTTAATTGACGACTTTGTTTATATTTGGCCTTAAATTTCAAACGAGTTTTCGTTAAAGATTTCTCAGCAACTAGGCCTATTTATCGCAGATACTTGAATTTTTATCACACTCTTTGTTTAGACATGCCATACGTTGGGATTTTTTATACCAATGGGACGTCAACTTCAACTTCCTGTTTAATGAATAATTAGGGTTTTTTAGCCTAAATTTTTAAACAAATTTACGTCAAGGATTTCTCAGAACAATTAAAAACAGATGGTTGAAATTTTATCACACTCTTTTACGAGGCATACTATATAGTGGGATATACTTTTGCTCTAATCGGACGTCAACTTAAATTAAAGCAGATAAATAATTGTTCAAGATTTTTTCAGTGCGAACAAATCAGACCAACACAAAATTTTCTGCGATCCCTGTCTATATGGAGACATAAAAACAGAAGCAACGCAATACTGCAAAACTTGTGACGTTCCTGAACCACTGTGTAATGATTGCGCAATACAACATACTCGCCAAAAATCAAGCAGGGACCACGAATTATGCAACGACATACGATATTTTCCTAAATATCAGAAAGATTTCAATGCAAGGTAAGTTTTTACTGATAAGCTGAACACCTTTATCTCAGCTTTGAGAAAAAATACTCGATATACCTTAATAACGTAAACGTTTTGGGGTTTTTTGTGGGGTTTTTTTTTGGTGGGGGGGATAAGTTTTAAACCTAGGTTATAAGATTGTTAGTTTTCAAACGGCTATTAATTCAAAAATTAAAGGCAAAGTAATTATCGCTAAAGATTTGTAAGTTAAAAATTTGGTTTTATTTAGAGTTGTCAAGGAATAATCTTAAATTAACCTTGTCAATCGTTTTTATATAATTTTAAGAAAAGCATGTGGAAGCATTTAAATTTCTAGTGCATCAATTTTGGGGTTTCGAGACATGTTTATCTATAATGGCGCATGGATCAGTGCGATTTTTTTTCGTGTTTTGTAGAAGAGGTGTTCGTTAATTATTGTGACATTTACTCTTATTATTCTCATAAAGAAAAATAGAAAAAACGTTACGATTTCACCAAAAAGAAGTCCATGACATTATTAATTAATAAACCTAGCTAATGAACTTGCCTATGTCCAGGTACGCGGGGACACCGTAAACTAATTGCCATGTCATTGCTCCAATATGCTACTAGTACATATGTACTCCATGCTTCATGTCACAAATCTTACTCGTAACGAGGTGACAACATTTTGTCACACTCATTCTGCAGCTGAGTACAAAACGGCAATTTTTCGAGTAGGGTAAGAAACTTCTCCAAAGAAGAACTCAAATCATTTAAAAATCATTTAAAATTTCATTTAAAATGCAAAGCAATAAATCAGTTTGTTACATCTTTGTTACATCTTCATTTTCTTAAACATTTTGATCAAATAAGTTAATTTGGGCCTTTACCTAAGGTGGGCTTAAATCTAATCAAATCATTTATTTAGATATCATTTACAATAAACAATTTTAAAGCGTTGTTTTTCCAACAGTTGAAATAAAATTTAATATGTAAGAAATTAAATCTATGAATACATTTCATCTGTGTACGTTTTCAATTTTCTTTTTTATTTCAATTTTTCAAAATTATTTTTTTTAAATAAAAAACAAAAATTAATTGATATAAAGATCTTCAAAAAAATATTCCACGGTTTTCAGTATAGACCAAACAGAAGAGGAGGTTATTTCCTGCGCTCCATGTCTTTATGGAGACCTGAAAAACAAAGCAACGCATTTTTGCAAAACGTGTGATTCTCCTGAGCCATTATGTAATGACTGTGCTCAGCAGCACACTCGACAGAAACTAAGCAGAGATCATGAGCTTTGTGATGATATTAAAGTGCTACCTACTATCAAAATGTAAGTCTTTATTCAGTAGTTAAAAAAGTCGACGATATGTACTCTCTTTAATCAGTTGTTTGAACTAACCGATCTCGATATGGATCTTTTCATCATATTGCTCTGCTGGCTGCTTTCTGGAAAGGTTTGAAATCATTGTACTTATTTGTATCCTAAATTAGATTTTAAGCATGAAAACTACTAGTTATTACAGTGGAATATAGTTTTTACACAAATACGCGAATAAACATATATGTTTTCAAATTAAACGATACTTTCGCACAATAAAGTATTTTTTATACCCGGAAACAACTTTAAAATATCTTCTATTTAAAATCATAAAAACTTTCAAGAACAGATCAAAACACTTGAAAATATCAGCGATTTTTTAATTTTTTTTTTTGAAAAACTGACAACCTTAAAACTATCTTTTTAAACAACAAACGGAATGAAATTTGATAATGCAATCTAGTTCCATTTCTTGTTGATTAATATAGAAGTATATAATTAAATGTTTTAAAAACCAATAATTTTTTCTGCTTTTTAGCAATGTTAATCTTTAGTTATTAATATTCTATAAACAGAGGTTCAATCTTGTTGGATATTTTTAGTGAAGACACAAAAGAAGAGGTTATTTCCTGTGCTCCATGTCTCTATTGGAACCTGGGGAAAAAAGCAACGCATTTTTGCAAAACGTGTGATTCTCCTGAGCCATTATGTAATGACTGTGCTCAGCAGCACACTCGACAGAAACTAAGCAGAGATCATGAACTTTGTGATGATATTAAAGTGCTACCTACTATCAAAATGTAAGTCTTTATTCAGTAGTTAAAAAAGTCGACGATATGTACTCTCTTTAATCAGTTGTTTGAACTAACCGATCTCGATATGGATCTTTTCATCATATTGCTCTGCTGGCTGCTATCTGGAAAGGTTTAAAATCATTGTCACTGTCGTGTATCCGCGCCGGTAGTGACATGTTTGGATAACGTGAAAATGGCGTATCCATTGCAAAAACAATGAGTGTTGTGTCCTTTTTTCTATCGACAACGGGGTAAATATTAATTAAAATATCGTAATAGTCATTCATATTTTTCTGAAGGTTTTGCAGTTGAAAAGAGTGTGCGTTATTTTTGTTCATCGTTTATAAAAACGACTTATTTGTAGAAAAATCAATCGTTAACGTGTCATTTTAACGCTAAAACCAAGAACTATTTCTAGATTACGTAGATAATATAACACATACTAAAAATCTGAAGCAGCCAAAATTAATTTAAAACATTGCATTAACCAAATAAAACCAAACCGATGTCTTTTTAATACATTAATATGTATAAAAATAGCAATAACTTCATGCACCTGCTAAAGAAGTAGTACGGTTTGGATAAATAAATTATTCCGGTTTAGATGCTAAAATATCAATTGTGCAAATGGTACGGTTTGAATAATTTAAAGTTTTAGGATTTTTAATATTTGTATATAATATTATAATGACATATTATAAAACCAAAATACTTCCACATGTTTGAAGGGAACTAAAACTGGATGACTATAAGTTTATTTCTTTAGACAAGCCTGTTTTTTTCTCTGATAAAATGGTATATTTAGTGTATAATTGAAGAAATTGTTTATTTAACGAATATGGATCCGAATCATTCTTTGATCGAATATCATGAGTTGATTATTTTGGTCGGGGCGTGGTCAAACCCAATAAAGCTCGAAACGAAATTACACCTCACAATATCGAAAGAATGATTCCTTATTACTTATATTAATTTAATTCACAGCAATTGTACTTTTAAATATTTTAATAAGCAAACGTCATTTGAATTTATTGGACTGAATATGAACAAATTGATACTTAGCGTTATCAAATGAAAAGACATTGAAAATGTAAATATAGTTATATCAAGTTGTTTTTTTACTGACATTTCAAAAGAATACTTTCTTTAATTTTAAATTATAAAGGAAATATAAGTTTTTCACCTTTAACCTGAAAAGCAATATATCATATACACACCTTAACAGACAACTATCTACTACTTTTATGGCAAGCGACTATATGATGTGTTTTTACTTATTCTGAAATGATATTTATAATCGTGAAGTACGTTTAATGGAGAACGTGCTTGGTAATAATATTATGAAAGTGAGCCTCGTTTACATTAAATACCAAGCCTGTACATCGCTAGACAAAGAAAGTTCTACAATTATTTCACTCCCAGTGATTATACTGATATAATACAAAGTACCATAGATGTCTGCCAAGTCATATATTTACTCTGTTGTTAGAAATAGTTGGTCCAAAAAATTCAAGTGATGACGAGACCTAAGTAAACATCGCCATTTTAAATGTACATTAAATTTTATTCAATCATAATTCTCACCAGAAAATCAAAACAATAAATATGTATCTATGTATATCAAGAGGTTTTGGTGACTCATGCGGGAAATGAAGGTGGTGTCACTGCAGAAAAAGTACAAAACCCGCGTTAGTATTTAACATGAAAGTATAATGATAAAAATGTCATAGTTAAAAATTTGCCAAAGCAAAGTTGTTAGGCTGTTGCAAAACTAAGAAGTTGTTTGGGAACGTTTCAATTTTTAATTTAGAAAAATAGACAAGTATAATGTTGGATAAGTTAAATATTCTGTATCAAAAGAGAATTTTTTTTCATTTTCATGAAACCCATATCAGGATACCAATAATTAAAAATATCCACGTTATCACGGTTTGTTCTGTGCAGTGTATCGATATATTATATCGTTTCAATTTTTAAAAGAAAAAAAAATATTTGTATCATTAGATGATTTTACAGACTTTAAACTTTTTAAAGTTGGTATAATTCTGTATTTGACTGATCTCTTTTGATTGTTTGACGTTTTCACGTTTAAAGCCGATAACGATATAGAAGCATAACAATTGAAACTGTCTTAAACACATGTTTTTTGTGTCGGTACAGATTTTGGTAAGGCTGAATCTTTCGAAATTAATATCGATGGAATGATTATACAATAGACTTAACATATCTGTAAAGCAATCTGTATGCAATTTTTATAAGCCAATTGCACGTTATTTGGAGCGTGTGTAAAATTGAAATTCATATTACGGTATATTAAGTTTTGTTGGCTTAAATGCACAAGTCTTTAACGTGTATGTTTATTTTTTTAAACAATGTGACTTCATATGTCTATCACATGACGATATCAGCATGCTTTTCAGTGAGGGCATGTATATCGCATAGTAGCGATGGTATATCCCCTTCGCGAGGGGATAATTAAAGGAACTATTTACACTCACAAATTAATTACATCCAAACCGTATCAGATGCGTATCCAAACCGATCCTATTTTGAAAAACAAGGTCATCCAAACCTGTTCTGTTGTTCACAATTAATCGACATGAACTGCTTATTTACATAATTTTAACATAAAATTCGTAGAACTTTAAAGATTTTATACACTTTTAAATAGATCTGACGATCTTTTTCGTGTAAAAGTAGACAATATAAGCCCTAAATAACACGAAAACTTATCAAGAAGCAAACGGAACCACCATTTTCACTTTATCCAAACACGTCACTACCGGCGCGGATACACGACAGTGATTGTACTTATTTGTAACCTAAATTTGATTTTAAGTTTAGAAACTATTTTACAGAATATTAATCAACCAAGTGTGGATATAATTATCATAAAATAAGATCAGTAATAAAACATGAAGCATTATGAATTAATCATGAAATTGTTGGTGTGTTGGAAGCTGACAATCATTATATATATATATGTTATTACACGAATAAACATATATGTTTTCAAACAACATGTAGACGATACTTTCGCGAAATAAAGTATATTTATATACCCGGAAACAACTTTAAATATCTTTTATTTAAATTTACAAAAACTCTCAAGAACAGATTAAAACATTTCTTTGAAGTTAGCAACGATTTTTTAAGAAAATAAACGACGGCATTAAAACTTTAATTTTTTTTAACAACAGACATAAATTCTACAGTGTAATCCAGGGCCATTCCTTGTTGACTACTATAAAAATACAGTTAAAAAAAAACAAGTATTAAACATATATATATATATATATATTTATATATATATATATATATATATATATATATATATATATATATATATATATATATATATATATATATATATATATATTAGCTATTAATATTCAATAAACAAAATTTCAATGTTAAATTGTTGGGTACATGTATATTGAGTGATGACACACACGAAGAGGAAGTTTTTTGCGGTTCATGTCGCGATGGACACATAAAAACTAAAGCAACGCATTTTTGTATAACTTGTGATATTTCTGAACCATTATGTGAAGATTGTGCACAATAACACACTCGACAGAAATTAAATTGAGATCACAAAATATATATATATATATATATATATATATATATATATATATATATATATATATATATATATATATATATATATATATATATATATTAGCTATTAATATTCAATAAACAAAATTTCAATGTTAAATTGTTGGGTATATTCAGTGATGACACACACGAAGAGGAAGTTTTTTGCGGTTCATGTCGCGATGGACACATAAAAACTAAAGCAACGCATTTTTGTATAACTTGTGATATTTCTGAACCATTATGTGAAGATTGTGCACAATAACACACTCGACAGAAATTAAATTGAGATCACAAATTATGCTATAAAATTGAAAAAATCATCATACAAAAACAGTAATTTTTACATAAAAAGAAAGAAAAAAGCAAAGATTGATGTTAGATACTTCCTATTAACTTTTTTACTTTTAAATTTGATAATAAAGTCGTTTAAAGAAAAGCAAACTGAAAACAAATCATGGATGCGTTTTGACATTGATCGGTACATTGCTTCTCTTATTTAGCGAATCAAAGCACATTACATTCATAAAAATTGAATGAAAACTTTTTATCTGTATTGTAGTGATGATAAAACAAACCGAAAGGATACATTTTGTGTCCCCTGTCTATACGGAAACCTAATCAATAAAGGAACGCATTTTTGTGAAACTTGTGACGTTCCTGAGCCAATTTGTACAGACTGTGCGCAACACCATACTCGACAAAAATTAAGCAGAGATCATAAATTATGCGATGAAATTGAAAACTTTTCTTCTTTGCTGAGAACTTTAATATCAGAGTGAGTAGATAGGCAATACTAAATATGAGTTTTAAAAATCAATCTATTTTAAGATACATGTGTATAATACATGTATATGAGATACAATAATATTACATGGCTCAAAAGTTTTGCCAACTGGATAAACTGATAAGCATTTTTAAAAATAAATGCAAATTTTAAACTATACTTTGTAGTTTTTTTTTTTGGAAAATGATGACCAATAGTTTGACAAATTATGGAAGTTTGGGGTTTTTTTCAGTCAAAATAAAAATTAGGAAAATGTTGAATTTTGCGATCCATGTCTCCGCAAAAACTTAAAAAAGAAACAAACTCATTTCTGCAAAACGTGCGAAGTTCCGGAAGCATTATGTAAGGATTGTGCACAACAGCACACTCGACAAAAAGTGAGCAGGCACCATGAAATATGTGAGGCTACTGGAAAAAGTCAAAGTGTCCAACAGTAAGTAGTTATCTCTCCTTGGTGAATGTAATCAATTCATATGTTATATTCAACCAGTAACGTGAGACAGCTGCGCAAGTAAATACAATGTAACTGTATGCACATTTGGTTTAAACAAGCTAAACTTCAGATATTTTTACTTACGATCAAGGTATGATATTAGTATGGTGAACATTTTGATATGTACATGTATTAAAGGTTGAATTATACTTTTAAAAAGGATAATTTGTAATTATACTCTTGAAAAAAAATAAACCAGTGTAATTGTTTAGATTTTACGATGTGCAAAGGTATTCTGACAACATATATTTTAAGCGACCAGAGTCTTTGATTTTTTTATTGGCCATGATGATGCAATGATGCAAACTTTAAAAAATAGTTCATATATATATATATATATATATATATATATATATATATATATATATATATATATATATATATATATATGCAAGCATTGATTGCTTCGTTTCCTGGTTTGAAAACATTACGTTTATATATAGCTGTCTGAATTTGACTGTTTTTATTACAGACGCTTGAGAGATGAATATGGATCATGTGATGACAAGGTGAAATTTAAAGTTACAAATGTTGATCATTTCAGAAGGGATTGCAATGCAATTTCAGCTTTATTTAATTTTAAATCATTTTGCAGAGACCTGGAAAACCACAAGTTACAAATGTCAAGCCTGATTCTGTCTCATTGATTTGGGAGAAATCTTGTGAAGATGTAAATCAGTATCAGGTTCGATATAAAACTAACAGAGAAAATGCAAAATGGAAATCTACTGAAACCGATTCAGATGAAAACCACATCGTCTCAGGACTGATGGCAAACACAAAATATACCTTTCAAGTTCGTGGAATATTTGGAGACCAAGAAGGTCCATTTGGAAAAATTAATGAAAATATAGAGACAACGAAGTCTTTAGCTACAGTTCTGTTAGATTTTTCGCAACTTCAGAACAAGACTTATAGTCCATCAATATATTTACTCCCAGTGGAAGAAAATAGAAATGCTCGAAATAAATCCGCTCGTACTAGACAGTTAATTCTCGGTATGTTGAAAGCTTTTTTCACCTCTTTAAACTTTCAATTACGTTACAATACAAAATATAATAGCAGAGTTTTATATTTTGTAGGAAATCCTTCATCAGACTATCATGACGAAAAAACAATAATGTTAGTTGGAGCAACGGGCTCTGGGAAAAGTACTTTAGTTGATGGCATTGCAAACTATATTATGGGTGTTAGTTTTGAGGATCCATTTCGTTTCACCATGGTTACATTAGAAGAAGAGGAAAAGAAAACACATAACCAGGTTAACCTTCAAATAGGGGATAAACTGCAAGTTAAAAAGTTCACCGGGATATCCAAGTTATTTTTATCATTGGGATAACCATGTTCATATCCCTTTGAACTTTTCAACATTCCTGTTTATAACTTATATTTACATGTACATTTGAATAATGCGAATCATTCCAAAATATTAGCATGAGAATTTATATGTTTATTTATCCTGCAACTACCCTTTGCATTGACTGAATAAAAGTAAACCAATTATCCATAGTTATATTCGGTAAATGCCCCAATATAGCTGGTGCATTTAACCGATATTCAAATGCATTGTGACGTCGTGATTCTTGCTTCGTTAGAACCATGGCGTCATTGTTTCAACTGACGATATGCAGCAAAATTTGTTGAATGAAGCTCGTTTAAGGTGCAAAATGTGATTTAAATATGCAGGATAAACAAATTACATTATATATGTCTTGAAAAATAAGCGATATTTGGGATCGGGTCAAAAAGGTGAAGAGGGCTCGGCCAGCATCGCCCTCTGTCACGTTTTCTTACCCTCGCTCAACTAAAGCTTATATTTCAAGACAGTAAGCATGTATTTCATGTTTTTACAATACTGCCACCTTCAAACAGTAACACGTGCAGTTATCATTGTGACGTTTTTAAAAAGATCATAAAAAAAATAAGTAGCAATTGATATTGGATCTCATGATTTTGATAATATCATTTTCATATAATGATTTGTGTGTTTTCTATCCCCGAGCCTTGGCAAGTTAGATAGAAAACGCACAACAAGTTGGATGAAAATCATATGACATCACAAATTATGAGATTTTTTTATCACGTTTTACCACGTGCTTTGCTTTTCCTCATTCTTTTCCGTAAACATTTTACCGGGTAATTGTGAGCCGCACATGTACAACACATTAACTACGAGACGTCAACTACTTCACGCACAGAAATAGTCTCTTGAAGGTTAACAAACAAGCATTTAATTTTGAACAAATTTTATCAATTTCTGATAAAAAAAAAGTGAAACAATATGAAATACTTCACATGAATAAATCTTGATCTGAATGATTCTGTTACCTTTTTATTCTACGTCAATTATCCCTTAAAGCTTCTATATTTAATGCTAATGTCACTTGGCGTAAAAACACACATTGTAATATCAAAAATGTAACACATGACTGATATCCAAAGTATATTGAGAAAAATGTGATAAAAACTTAACTGATTATAAATTTAAAAATTATTTGTAATTTGCTTTAAATTTCAAGTGTATTCCGAAATTTATAATATTTTATTTTTAATAAAAACCTCCAGTTACTTCAACATGTGACATGAGATTAAATTCCATCATTAAACTAAAGAATGATAGCGTTAAAACAATATAATCGTTCGAAGAAACAAAAGCAATCTACATGTAGTTTAATAAGTTCTCTGAAATGATATGAACGTAATTATTCAAACATAATTAACAAAAGTATAGGTACGCAATAAGTATGTAAAAGGCGTGTAATTGTTATTTCAGGCAATTTCTCAAACAGAATGGATAACGGTATATAAAATTTACCCTAAAGAAGGAAGTCGGCTAAACTACACCCTCAACATTATAGACACACCTGGATTTGGAGACACAAGAGGAATTGAACGCGACAATGCCATTGTGGATCAAATAAGGCAATTGTTTTCAGCAAAAGGGGACCAAGGTGTTTTATACATTGATGCGGTGTGTTTTATTGTCAAAGCACCAGATGCACGTCTTACAGTGGTACAAAAATATATATTTAGCTCAATCATGTCTCTGTTTGGAAAAGATATTGAGTCAAACATATGTACACTGATCACTTTTGCTGATGGTGCAAAACCCCCTGTACTTGCTTCACTAAAAGAATCTCAGCTTCCATTTGGTTTAACATTTAGCTTTAACAGTTCAGCTTTATTTGCTGAAAACAAAGAATTGGTACATAATACGTTATCTCCTATGTTTTGGAAGATGGGCTGCAGTAGTTTTGAGAGATTTTTTGCGAACATAAGTAGATTACAAACAAGAAGTCTTCGTCAAACAAAGGATGTTTTAGATGAAAGGGAGCAATTGAAAACAGTTATATTAAACATTCGACCCCAAGTCACTGCAGGTTTATCCAAATTATCAGAACTGCAGCAACAGTTAGATGTATTCAAGAAATATAAAAATAAAATAGAAGATAATCAAAATTTTGAATACGAAGTGGAGGAGACGAGACAGGAGATGGTAGACCTACCCAAAGGACAGCATGTGACAAACTGTCTCCAATGCAATATCACATGTCACGAAGAATGCAAAATTGCAGATGACGAAAAGAAAAGAAGATGTTCGGCAATGGATCCAGAAACCGGGCATTGTAGAGTTTGTACCGAAAAATGCATATGGTCAGATCACAAAAACACTCCGTATATTTTTAGGTTTGTTACCGAAACTGTTAAAAAAACATACGCTGAAATGAAAGAAAGATATGAGGAGGCTCTAGGACACAAACTTACTCATGAAAAATACATAGAAGAATTGACTTATGATGTAGAAGAATTGTTTGATGATATTATGTCAATGATGAATGAAATGAATCGATGCAAAACACGATTAAAAGAAATAGCATTGAGACCAGATCCCTTGTCCGCAATAGAGCATATTAATCTTATGATTCAATCAGAAGAAACAGATAAACAACCAGGTTATTTTAACAGAGTCAAAATGTTAAAAGAGATAAAAAGAATGGCACTTGTAGACCAGGACGTAGAGAGTTTTGGCCAAAATATACAACTCACAAGAGAAAACATCAAGTCAATCACGGGAAAAACCTTTCAAAAAAGAAGTTTAGGCATAGTAACTAGAGTTAGACCTCGAAAAAAAAATTTTTTTGCTCGCGGAGTTCAATTTGTGAAGAAGTTGTTGTAAATTCCCTGCATGGCAATGCTTTATTTTTCAAGTTATTCATGTAAGATGTATAGTTTAAATTGTTGTACTTTAACTTTTAAAGAATAATGTAGTCCTTCGAATTCTGCAAGTAAATCGTTCTTTGTTTTAAGAAAATATTGAAAATTAAATGTTTAGTGACTTCTCAAAATGTCTGGTTACTCGTGTAAAAAGAGTTTTAATATATGTTTGTGTGGATTTTTTCAAAAAAAGTTACGTATATGTTATTTTTAATGTGATTGAAGACGACTTTTATAATTAAGAAATGAATTATAATGCAATCTTTAAAGTAATTCAAAGATGTTCTTGTCATTCTAATTTTTAAAAACATTATTACAGTGTTGTCGGGATGTGTCTTGAAATCTTTCTTATTTTTTGGAGTGAAAATATGCGATATTTTTGTTGATATATAACCAAAATTTGAATATTGGATTTATATTATGTTATCATTAGTTAATTGTAGCATTATATTTCCTTTGTGTAAATTGCTTTATTCTAATAACATTATCACGTAATCTTTTGATACACTGTATGCGCCAATATAAAGAATGACATTCCATCGGTGTCATGTGTCTGTAATTTGATTTTGATATGTTCATGTATTTGTTTTATATTTTGGTGTGATTTAATGTTGGATTTTTTCAACAAATGATATAATTGGGTTTCAGAATAATTTTGTAAAGCATGATTTGCCTATCAAATTACATTTTAATAAACTTTTTAAGCGCTCATTCTATAAACAGATTTGTGTGGGAAAAAAATTGTTAAAATCGGATTTTCTCTCCTATTAAATTGTAAATAAATTAGCGTTTCTTTCCATTTATATCTTTATACAATGTCTTTATAAAATGTAAAATTCAAAATAGCTTAATATTGAAAGCATAAAAAAATTAAAACATCTTCTGAGTTTAAGAAAAATAGAAGACATGCGGGTTAAGCAAAATTAAATTTAGTTTAAACATTAATTCCAATTTAGTAGTATAAGATGATAGACATTCTGATATTCTATCATTTCATTGAATAGTAGAATGTTCATATCTTAAACAGATGTCTACATAACTGCAGATAGGTACAACTATTTTTATCATCCTTTAAGTTGAGGAAAATAATTGTGATTTTAACATGACCTTGATGCCAAAACAAGATAGTCAAATTTGATTAAATTGTTAGAATCATTTGGTTTTATAACTGGTTTTATTGTGTCAAAATTTCATCAATTTCTTACTACGTCTAATAACGAGAACACTCCTCCCTTAAAATTGATTTCGACCTAGCATTAGAATTGACTTTGCTTCTTTGTTAAAGTACTCTCTTATATAATATAAAGTATATTCACGTGTGCTTATCTAGATATGACATTATAGAGATTGTTGTATTTATATAGCTTATGTAAACTAAAATTGGATGTTTTAAGGATGATTTTTGAGGGTTTTTTTTATATATGCTTATTTTCGAACTATTTTTAGCCCAATAAATATTCTTTATTTTATGTTTTTTTTTCGAAATTGTATTTTTTTTACTTGACAAGTAACCGTGTTTTACTTGAATTAACGCCTTTTTACTTGTGCATGGCGCATGGTGCAATTTAGGCGATATCACGTATTGTCCGTGCAAGATTCTTTTCAGTCATTGATACATGTGAACAATGATTTTTAAACAAAACACCTGACCTAGAATTGTTTCGAACATCTATTAAACAAATAGTAGCTACTATTATAACATAACCTAACGGAATGAAAATTAGCGACTGTCGATTGCATCAATGAAATATAGAACGCTTAGTACTTTTTTTTTTGTTTTGTTGGTTTTTTGTTTTTTGTTTTGTTTTTTTTTTGTTAGAACATCATTCTGTAGTTAGGGTGTAGATAGGGTGAATCTCACCTTGGAGGATTGTTCTGTATATTCCTAATAAACATTAATCTTTTAAAGACCATCAACATATTTAATCAATTTATTTTATATTATATTTTATGAAAGTATAAAACAAAAATTCAAGAATTTAATTATAGTATTCAGATTAAAATCTTTGCTAACTCGAAGTTTTTGATATTGTAAAAACGAAGTACCGAAGTAACAACGGAAAGTAAATATTAACTTGAAGTCATCAATCATTGTCATTAAATACTTTGTAGAAGCTCTGCAGAAAGCTTGTAAATGTTTGAAGGTTTCAATTTTTGTTAAGTACTTATATGAAAAAAGGAGTTTATTTTTATTTTATGCATATTTGTTTTCACCCACATTGTACATTAATGAAATATAATGATAACAAACAGTGTTAAAAATCGAAAGTCTAAAGGAAAAATAAAAAAAAAAGTAGATGCTGTCATTAAACAGTAATACCCGAACCAAGTGTTTGCCCGTAAATAACACTGTATTGTACCAGTTTAATGAAAAAATGAAGGCCATATGCAAGCTCCGGTAATACATTTAAAAATTATAATTTACATAACTGAAAGATGAGATCCCTTCCCATATGATAATACACATGAGCAGCACTTTATGTGCAATTTGGGGTTGAACTGTTTGAAGTGAATTTTCAGTTAATCAATAATCTTACCATTTCATGTCATAGAACGTATAATGGTCTATATAATTATTACAAACAAAATTAAAAGTTAAATTATGCCCCCTCCCCGTGGCGGTTGCCGGTTTCAGATTTGCTTCTGTGTGCCTACATGTACATCATCGTGTGAACAGGTTTAGAGAAGAGGTGGGAGTGAGAGGTCCAGACCCCCATCCCCATGAAAATTCATTTATATCAATAGTAAAACTACAAAAAATACACCTTGGACCCCAATGCTCTTACAAACATGTAAACGCTCTAACCCATTGCGCTTCAATGTTCGGTAACTTTTTTTTTTTGGGGGGGGTAAATATTTATAATTAATATTTAATATACTTTATTGTCTATCTCAATATATATAGGAAGTATACATCACAATATGCAGGTGTCCTACACCACCTTAAAGCTGTTATTTACCTAATAAAATAGTGCATGTGGATTGGAGGAATAGGTCATAAAAATAAATACATAAATACAAATAACTGATCTTTGTCTGAAAATACGTACACAACACAGGTCTGCAGGTCTCATTAGCGGGTACTAGTTTTACCCAGCTCTTCGATTAGATGGGTTCACGTGTATACATACATGTATATGTTTTCCATATGCAGAGAAGGATTAAATGTAGTTAAGATCAGCTAAAGGAATTCATTATTGTGTTTTAAATGGATTTTCATTATGATGTTGACCAATATAGGTAAGCATAATACATGTAGTAGCAGAAGCACAATATAATAAGATGCCAGCATACATAAGTTCTACTTTCACTTTCTAAATGTGATCTCCCTTTGACAGCATACTGTATCATCATGTTTAATATTTAAATAAGCTTATCATCTTTACCTATCCTATTCCATTTGTAAAGTTTCTGTCATTTTAATTGCAAAAGTTTTTTTTTTTATTTGTCAGACTTGCACTATTGAGTTGACCCCATATTTAAACTTATCATTTTTATATGAGTTATAATAGGAGGGAAGGAGTATTTATTTCTTAATGTATTATAATGCATCAAATACAATGTAGGTCATGACCTTATGGGACTGTTCTGACCCCACGAAACAGGAAAATACAAAATATCTTCTAATGTCATTAAGATGCATCAAATGGTGTAAAGTACATTAATGACCACCAGGTGTTGTCTTTAACTCCCCCCCCCCCCCCCCCGCCTTTATGAAATAGAAAATGATGATACACTGTATATTTTGTTAACTTCTGAGATCTGAGATCCTCATCCCTAAACCATATAATTTATTTTTGCTCTTTGTGTCATTGTGCGTAAAATTGTACTATATAGATTATGCCCCCTTGGAGACACTCTGATATTCTAGAACTAGAAATAATAAAGTATTTTATATCTTATTCATATATAGTGTTTGATCCATGTGGGTAATCCCTAGCCTAATGATGCCACTGCGTTGTTTAGGAGACTTTGCAATTGCCCCAAATAGGCGAATACACATGCATATTACATTTTGTTTATAAATCTTAAAAATTGAATTAAGCAATTTCCAAAATGTTAATGAGCATCAGGAGAGAAAAAGCAATCAAGAAATGATATAAAAATTGCTACTGTACACATGTAAGAATATATTAAGAAGACTTAATCTTTAGAACCAGGTTAGATTTGGGGTGGGTGGGAAGAATGTGGAGTATAAACATTTATAATTTGAATCATTTATTGTTATTAATTTAAACTTGTCAATGAATACTTGTTATTGATCCCAAGGTGGAACTATTACCTCTGATCATATCTCAATAGATCATCTGTCAATTGTGCAAGGTGTAATGTAATTTTTTTTAAGAATAACAGTTTTTACCAGTTTATAAAAGTTTTTAGATACCCAAATTATATTTTGATTTTAATAGATCATTCGACAATTAAGGGGGGGGGGACAGTTTATATTGAGTTTGTTTGGGGGTGGGGTTTCCAAGTCATATATTTGACAATTTTTTAATGGAATTTAAAATAAGACCAAGCCATACTACAGTCATGAACATGAATAGTATAGAACAAAACACAAACTAATACATGTATATATACACAGGAAGTATTACAAAACATAGATGATTGATCTATATCTGGGTTCTTAAATTGAATCATATATCATGTACATATTATATTATTGTTTCTTTGTTCGAGGCATTTCAGATGATGTGTAAGACATGATCCCAATTGCTCTTCCTGAAATTATCAAATATCATAAAAACCATTGAGATCCCCATCTTAATCCAAAGATATCATTCCTCCTTAGGTCATGGCGCATCAGATCATTACGGCATGTAAGTCATGACCCTGAGGGGTTATCCTAACCCCCTTAGAATAAGAAATTGTCAATTACCTGTATCTTTAAATTATTGATGTTTGATGATCCTATCTCTATTAAATCTTTATTACTAAGTCTCCTGAATGAAATTCTTAATACATGTATTATTATTCTTCGTCTTCTTCTTTTTCTTCTTTTTAGCTTTAAACTCGTTTCTCAGAGATGGCTGAACAGAATTGTACAAAACTCTAGGATATGATATGCCTGCATATCTAGTTGTGCACCCTGGTTTGATTTTTCTCATTTTGGGTAAGACAAACACTTTTCGGGGGGGGGGGGGTCAAAAGGGTGTGGGGTCTAACATTGAACCTAGTAGGAAGAATCGTAGACTCTATTGTAAATGGTAACTTTAAAACTGACAAAGATAATAATATAGGGTTTTCATAATCATATTGACTGTTACTGGCAATATATAGGGTTTATTAGATCTGACCCCTAGGGTCATCTCCACCCCCAAGGAATTTGAAATTACCATATATCTCAGAACCTGTTATAATCATGACCCCTTAACCATATATATTTATGTTTCTGATGTCAAGGGGCATCAAATGTTATATTCATGTAGGTCATGGGCCCTGTGGGTGGTCCTGACCCCCTCAAACAGCAAGTCCCTTAATATCTTCAAAACAGTTGAGATGCCCACCCTTAAACCATATATATTCTTGTTCCTTGTGTCAAGGGGCATCAAACGGTATGTAGGTCATGGGCCCCGGCGGTGGTCATGACCCCCCTCGAACAGGAAGTGCACGAATATCTCGAAAACGGTTGAGATCCCCACCCCCTAACTATATATATTTTTGATCCTTAAAGGGCATCAAAAGGTATGTAGGTAATGGGCCTCAGGGTTAAATTTAATTTTTCATAACTGTAATGCACATCTATGAAACAGTTCCTATCATATCCCAAGATATGATGTGTCTATCCATTAAATCATAAAAGGAGATCTAGGATCTATGTTTTTTTGAAGTGATAAACGTCAATTTTCTGCTACTTTTTGACTCCCTGAAAAAAATCTAAATTTTTAAAACCTTATTGCACATCTATGGGACAGCCCCAATTATATTCCAAGAGATGACGTAGCTACTCTTAAAGTTGTAAGAGGAGTTGTGGAAACCATACTTTTTTTGCCAAAAAACATCATTTTTTGTTGCCCAATGATCCCCTTAATAAAAAAAAATTCTGGAATCTGATCACATTTCAATATGACACCCCAATCATATTTTAGAAGAACATTCGGGTACTGCCAAAAAAAATGACGTTTTTGAAACCAGTTTTTTTGTTAAAAAAACCCGTCATTTTTCAGCCATTAAATGACCCCCAGGACAAAATTGAAAATTCCGAAACCTTATTGCGCATCTATAGGATACCCTTAAACATAATCTAAGAGATGATTTGTCTACAGTTGAAAATGTAGGAGGAGTTCGAGGAAGAAGGTTTTTTGTGAAAAAACGTCATTTTTTACCAATTATTTGACCCCCAGGACTAGCAGAGAGTTTTTTAAACCTTTTTACAAAACAACATGATACCCCAAATCAAACTCCAAGAGTTCAGTTTGCTAGTTTATAAGACGTAAGAGCAGTTTGAGAAAGTAAAACGTGACAGAACAGGGTAACAACAATATACCCGAACTTTCTTTAGAAAGTGCGGGTATAAAAACAGATTATAAACGGACATCTACAAAAATATATGGCCATGGAGAAAAAGGCATCCTCTGTTGTCCGGTCGCATCCGCCATGTGCTCTTTGCAGTATTTTAACTACTTTGATTGGTGAAATAATTTATATTTCAACATCTCGTGGATATATTTATATAAATTAGTAATTTGGAGACGGTTTAAAGAAAGACGGTGACTCGATAAAATTGGACGTTTAATAAAATATGTTGTAAACAATGCTTAACCTCTCATTTATAAAAAGTTTTAACATACAGGATTATAAGAGAATGGGGAAAAGAATGAAGTGGGAATTTGATCTCGATCAAAAATCAGCCCGATCTAAATTTAACATACTAATGAAAACTCCAGAAGAATTGATTAAGAAAATTATAATGGAATGCATACATATAAAACATTTTATGAGATATAAAACTTCATTGAAGACGTTGAAAAGAAAATAAATATTTAAATTTTCTCAGTGAATTTTCTTTTTTATCAATGATCATAAAGTTGCATATGAGAGATTTCCACATTAAAAGTTGTTGCATGGACTAAAAAATATTATACTCATTTTACAAAGGACAGGACACTATTAAAAGTTCTTTTAAAAATTCAGAATAATTTTTTTTGAAATTCTTATCAAATTGAATTGTTTATAATAGATTTACCCGATTATTTGCATCAAATACTTTTTATAATCAAATTCCACAATAACTAAACCTAATGGCAACACGGATTGAGAGGGTAAAAAATATTAAATCTGTAACTGAAAACGTAGATATAGAAAGAACTAATTGATCAAATGTGAACATTTTATCAATTTTATCACACGTTCATTCGTTTTCACAATTAAATGTTAGTTTTCATAATAATTTTTCGTGCATTTCTAACCTCCATTATAAAATTCATTTCAATAAAACTCTGATTTGATAAGGATACATAAGATAAACACTTAATTACTTTTTACATTTTCTTCCAATGAACATGCAAGTCATTGTAAAAATGTGACCAAAAAATCCAAATGCAATAAATCCAGCAATGACAAATCCAACAGCGCCTGAAAAGAAACAAACGATCAGTTGAAAAAGTTCACTACATTAAAGCATATGCTTTTTTTTTTATTAAACTACATCAAAAGGTAGCGATTAAAATGTTTTATAAAAATTTTACCAATTGATTTGGTTGAATATCATCGTTGTTCATTGCTCATTGATTAAGGTATCGGGCTTGAGAAATGCAGATCACAAGTGAGAATTTCATGGTTTTTGTTTATAATTGCTGATTCATTTTTTTTTTATCTAAAATTCATATCTTCTCGACTTTTTAGCTTGTATACCTCTTATGCATTATGATAAATTTTGTAATTAAGTGATTCTCTGCTGATTTGAGAAACTATTTTTTTTTTAAATCAACCATACTTGAGGAATTTTGTTTCCGATATAGTTTGATGTACTCTGATAAATTAATGCACCAGTACTAGTTGTCAAATATGTTTGCATTCTATTTTACCGCTACATTATTAATTACAGAATCTCTATTATCAACAACTTTACAGTTCCCATTATTTTAAAAATAAAATACAAATGTCAATTGATAATGTAATCATAAGTATTGCCCTAGTATAACATGTTTACAAAGACAACCAATGAGAATACTTATTATATAAAAAATGACAAGCCAACATGGATAAACTACATTTTGATTGTTTAATTTTGCAGAATATAAATATATATAATAGATATTTTATATAGTTATTTACAATACATTGCTAATGTTTCCTGGATAATTCTAATATGTGGTGCTTCCAATATAATTTTCAAAATAAAAATGTTAATCTATATACATAATTATATGTACTCTACTTGTCAAAGTTGTTAATAAAAATAAATTTATATTAGGAATGATTGTCTTATCATTCCTCATTAAATTGGATATAAATGTCTGTAAATGATTTTAAAGATTTCTTAAAATATTTTATGCATATTGATAATTTCTGTAAAGTTCGCGAGAGTTATCTTTCCAGCGGTATTGTCAAAGTTATACAGCATATTCATATATGGACATATATGGACGTCGCCGGATGTAACCAATGAATTTATTCCGCGGTAAAATCTTTGGAGCGTCATTTTAATAACGTGGGTTCTCACTTTCTTTCAGGACAGCGATAGCTAAGTATTGAACATTTTCAAAGCGATCTGTAAACCACCTCCACCTTTCTTTTTCATGAACATGTATATAAAACAGAAAAATCGTTGTGTATTTCCTTTTTTCTTTATTAAGCATGGCGCTTTCAGACCACAAGGATGATATTTTGCATAAATTATCTAATCAATCACATCACTGATTACAACAGTAATGGGAGTTTTGGATTATTTTAGTTGTAAAATATTATGGCATAAAGAATGAAATATTCATAATTTTATGATTAATTTTATAAACTTATTAATTATTGCTATATAATCATCTATTCTCATTTTCCTGATTATTTCAAACCGAATTTGGTTAAACAATAAAGCCACAGAAGTGGCAGAGTGCAACATACCTATTTGTTATGTGATCACTGATGTTTTACTGTACAAAGATGAAGGGCTCAGGTGGTTCAATTTCGAGCATATGGAGGTTAATTATTTCATAAATATGCGTGGATAATGCTATATGCAGTAATGGTCTATTTTTAAAGTTGTCAATAATGGATAAAACATGTTATTGTACAGCAAATGATTTTTTTACGTCATTTTGTTGCAATTACATATTATTGTCAAATACATGAGTAGGAAGCATTAAGACTGTATAATGTGAAATGAGGTTTTAATCAACCCATGTAACCTTTTTCAAAAATTTAACTTCTAAAACATTTATGTTATGGGGAAATACTGAGCTCACAGTGTTTGTCAATGGCGTTTTAAAAATGCTCTTTTGATATTCTCCTTTTCATTAAGATAAATAACAAAAATTCACATGCGCATTTAAGAATTGCCACGTCACACCAATACATTGTGTGTTGTCCTTTATTTTTACCAGCTTAGAAAACTGGCCATGTTAGTTTACATTATGATGAGAAAAGGTAGGACTTTTAATCATTTTCTGATGCAACAGATATTTCAAGCTGTGCATAATGTATCATTTGTTTTAAATATTTCATTTTCATGATGCACAATAGAACTTAATTTGAAACGAAAAACGCATGAATACATCTTGTACAAGATGTGATTTTAAGGGGTTTGTTAGATTATACATATTCTCTTTTGATATTTTAAAGGTTTTGAATATCAATTTATGATATCTTGAAGTACAAATTGACGTCTACCGAAAGACAGCATTTTTCAAATGTATACTTTAAGTACAAGTATTTTCACAAACATTTCTGAGCTAAGAAAACTTACGGTTTTTTTTTTAAAAAGCCAAAAATCATAATGTACTTTACATGTTTTGAAAATGGTCCTTTAAACAAGTCTACAAGTAACCGATTTAACCGAACCGGCACATTACACAAAATCATCACCTAATCTATTTGTTACGTCAGGTGGCTGTGCTTTGAAAGTTTAATTAAATCTATCGATAATCCTTCAAAACGCATGATACATATGTAATCTTAATTTGTGTTCATATGCCGTGATCAGGTTTGTTGTGGTTTTGAATGTTATTAACTTTCATTTCAAATATAAGGTAATTAAAAGTAATACGCAGAATGCAAATATAGTAAATTACATAAAAAAAGCTTATTTCTTGTGCGTGTACAACCAAAGTGTGCCCAAAAGAATGAACGTATATTTTGTTGCAGTTAAACGACAATTTGAGAGGATCGGAACAATACACATTGCATAGATAAACACATATATAATAAGTACAAACATTGCAATAACACTCAAATTGACATATACCTGCCCAACGTGAATGATATAGAGATAAATAAAGCACAGGGAAATTCACTTTTGTTGGAGCTCCACCTCCGCACCGACCGAGACATGAAATCAAGACTTCTGACACCCATTCTCCTAGCAGTGAGCGGCCACCGCGCTACCCACTCGGCTATCTAGGCAAAACACAAATATTGCTTTCGATGACGAACGGAACCTAGCGCGCTGGCCGCGCACTACACAGTCGCTTGATATACAGATGGAATAAAGTTAAACGACAATTTGAGAGGATCGGAGCGATACACATTGCATAGATACAAACATATATAATAAGCACAAACATAGCAAGTACTCTCAAATTGACATGTACCTGCCCATAGTGAAAGATATATATAAAGCAAGGCAAATAACTTTTGTTGGAGCTCCACCTCCGCCCCGACCGAGACATGAACTCTAGACCTCTGACACCCATTCTCCTAGCAGTGAGTGGCCACCGCGCTACCCACTCGGCCATCTAGGCAAGATAAAAATCTTGCTTTCGATGACGAACGGAACCTAGCGCGCTGGCCGCACACTACACAGTCGCTTGAGATAAAGGTGGAATACAGTTAAACGACAATTTGAGAGAATCGGAGCGGTTCACATTGCATAGATAAACACATATATCATAAGTACAAACATTGCAATAATTCTCAAATTGACATATACCTGCCCAACGTGAATGATATAGAGATAATAAAGCACAGGGAAATTCACTTTTGTTGGAGCTCCACCTCCGCCCCGATCGAGGCTTGAACTCAAGACCTCTGACACCCATTCTCCTAGCAGTGAGCGGCCACCGCACTACCCACTCGGCCATCTAGGCAAGACAAAAATCTTGCTTTCGAGGACGAACGGAACCTAGCGCGCTGGCCGCGCACTACACAGTCGCTTGAAATACAGGTGGAATACAGTTAAACGACAATTTGAGAGGATCGGAACGCTATACATTATACATTGCATAAATACACACATATATAATAAGCACAAACATTGCAATAACTCTCAAATTGACATATATCTGCCCAAAGTGAAAGACATAGATATATATAAAGCAAGGGGAAATCACTTTTGTTGGAGCTCCACCTCCGCCCCGATCGAGGCTTGAACTCAAGACCTCTGACACCCATTCTCCTAGCAGTGAGCGGCCACCGCGCTACCCACTCGGCTATCTAGGCAAAACACAAATATTGCTTTCGATGACGAACGGAACCTAGCGCGCTGGCCGCGCACTACACAGTCGCTTGATATACAGATGGAATAAAGTTAAACGACAATTTGAGAGGATCGGAGCGATACACATTGCATAGATACAAACATATATAATAAGCACAAACATAGCAAGTACTCTCAAATTGACATGTACCTGCCCATAGTGAAAGATATATATAAAGCAAGGCAAATAACTTTTGTTGGAGCTCCACCTCCGCCCCGACCGAGACATGAACTCTAGACCTCTGACACCCATTCTCCTAGCAGTGAGCGGCCACCGCGCTACCCACTCGGCCATCTAGGCAAGATAAAAATCTTGCTTTCGATGACGAACGGAACCTAGCGCGCTGGCCGCACACTACACAGTCGCTTGAGATAAAGGTGGAATACAGTTAAACGACAATTTGAGAGAATCGGAGCGGTTCACATTGCATAGATAAACACATATATCATAAGTACAAACATTGCAATAATTCTCAAATTGACATATACCTGCCCAACGTGAATGATATAGAGATAATAAAGCACAGGGAAATTCACTTTTGTTGGAGCTCCACCTCCGCCCCGATCGAGGCTTGAACTCAAGACCTCTGACACCCATTCTCCTAGCAGTGAGCGGCCACCGCACTACCCACTCGGCCATCTAGGCAAGACAAAAATCTTGCTTTCGAGGACGAACGGAACCTAGCGCGCTGGCCGCGCACTACACAGTCGCTTGAAATACAGGTGGAATACAGTTAAACGACAATTTGAGAGGATCGGAACGCTATACATTATACATTGCATAAATACACACATATATAATAAGCACAAACATTGCAATAACTCTCAAATTGACATATATCTGCCCAAAGTGAAAGACATAGATATATATAAAGCAAGGGGAAATCACTTTTGTTGGAGCTCCACCTCCGCCCCGATCGAGGCTTGAACTCAAGACCTCTGACACCCATTCTCCTAGCAGTGAGCGGCCACCGCGCTATCCACTCGGTCATCTAGGCAAAACAAAAATCTGGCTTTCGATGACGAAAGGAACCTAGTGCGCTGGCCGCGCACTACACAGTCGCTTGAGATACAGGTGGAATACAGTTAAACGACAATTTGAGAGGATCGGAACGATATACATTACATAGATACACACATATATAATAACCACAAACATTGCAATAACTCTCAAATTGACATATACCTGCCCATAGTGAATTATGTATATACCTATATACCCTGGACTAGAATTTATACCTTTTAGCTGTACTTTTTTTTACAAGAAGAAAATGATAATCTACTAAGAAGCGGATCAATTAAGTAAGCTTTTAAGCAAATTATATCATCTATGTTGATCATTGAACTTTTCTTAGAACCCCGGTATTCAACTAGGTATTTTAATAAATATTATACTTTTGACTTTTATGTTAATTGAATTTTGTTAATGTCTCAAGGTGATACAATATGACATGCAATAGTACAGCAAATGAATTGGTTTTCTTCGTAGTTGATTACATACCATTGTCAAGTACATGAGTAGGTAGCATTAAGCATTAAGACTGTATGATGTTTACTGAGGTTTCAATCAACCCATGTAACTTATTCCAAAAGTTTAACTTCTTAAACATTTCTGTTATAGGGAGAACACTGATCTCACAGTGTCATTCTATGGCTTTTTAAAAACGCTCTTTTACTATTTTTTCTTTTCATTTAGATTAATAAACATTTTTGACATTCGCATTTAAGAATTGCCTCGTCACACCAAAACATTGGTTGTTGTCCTTCATTTATATCAGCTTAGAAAATGGGCTATGTAGGTTTACATCATAAAGAGAAAAGGTGGGTCTTTTAATCATTTTCTGATGCAACAGATATTACAAGCTTTGCATAATTTATATATTTTTTTTCATTTTTATGATGGACAATAGAATTTGGTGTTAAATGAAGTACACATGAATACATCTTGTACAAGATTCTTGTCGATATTATTAGTTATCGTTTTTTAGAAAACAAAAATGTTAAAATCCCGATATTCGTTGTACAAAGAGGCCGAAAGATTATTTTGGCTTAAAACCAATGCCTACTACACTTTTATGCCAAACCTTTATTACATTATCGTTGCTATATCAACACATAAAAATAACGTCATATAGTGAGGTAATCATTTCGTTGATAGTTGTCGCTACGCCGGTATTCATTAAATGAAAAAAAGGTTTAAACATTTAAAAAAAACAGGCTTAAAAGAAACAAACACTTTTTGTAATAAGAGCTTTGCTAAATTTAATAGACGTTTTGTATCAGAGTTTTGACAAGAAATGAAATTCCGAGTTTCTGTTTTTATACAAATTGATGGAATGTACAATTAGAATAGTGCTGATTCATTCAGTCGCAGTAAATGCAATAAAGAAATGAAAATAAATTTACGTAATTTCAGCAACTCATCTGTCGGTATAATTTGCTTTGATTCTTTGTTCTTTTTTTCACTGCTCTTAATGGTTGCGGTAATGAGCCTGTTTTGGGGGAAACACTGACTCTCTGCTTAATAATTTTTGCCATTCTTATTGGCACCATTCCAATGTTTGCATAGAGACGTGATTGTTTTGATGTCAAGCAAGCAACATACCAATAGCACAATCTATTGATACGCTTATGCTCTGTTACTTCATTTGTAGATTTGAATCTTGCATGTTAATCGATTCCTTTATACACCCTAGCACCCTTTACGTTGGCATTCTATTCAGGACTATCATATTTTAAATTTAATGCATTGATCACAAAAAATTCAATGTGATTTTAAGGGGTTTGTTACATAATTCATAATCACTTTTGAAATTTTAAACGTTTTGAATATCCATTTATGCCATCTTGAAGAAAACATTGAAGTCGGTCGAAAAAAAATGCATTTTTCATATATTCACTTTAAGTACATGTATTTTCTCACAAATTTTTTAGCGAAAAGTTTAGAAAGCTTACGTTTTCTTCAAAAAGTTCCAGAAAAAAATCATAATTTACCGTTCATGTTTTAAAAATGATCCTTTAAACAAGTCTACAAATAACCGATTAAACCGAACAGGCGCATTACACAAAATCATCACATAATCTCTTTGTTACGTCAGGTGGCTGTGCTTCGGAAGTTTTATTAAATCTATCGATAATCCTTCAAAACGCATGATAACCTTTATTTGTGTTCATATCTCGTGATCAGGTTTGTTGTGGGTTTGAATGTTATAGGTTTTCATTTCAAATATAGGGTAATTAAAAGTAATACGCAGAATGCAAATATAGTAATTTACATAAGAAAAGCTTATTTCTTGTACAACCAAAGTGTGCCCGAAAGAATCAACGTATATTTTGTTGCAATGTTGCAACGTTTCTACATGTACATGTACCGCATGTTTATTTACTTGTTATTATCGCACTATTTATTTCAATCTATTGTTAGCATCGGACTTCATATAAAAAAAAAATTAAATAGTGCGTTTAAAAAAAATTACAGGAGTTATACATACATAAGCGATAATTGAATCATAATTGTGGTGTGATTAAGAGTTCATTACACTTTTGAATAAAACCTCACATGTACGATATATCTTAAATCTTAAAATCTAAATATTTAGAATGTGTTCAACTTGAAAATGACAGGAAGAAATGTTCCACTTGGAAGACATTTTAAAGTGTTTGCTATTCATAAAAATAGTTGTCTTGGCAGTATCTAAATTCGAGAATATTCAGGTCCTTTAATCAAAATTATACCTACTGCACTACAGAGATACACCCAATTATTGCAATTTAAAGATTTTTACAATGTATTAAACCAGAGGAAGACTTAAAGAAAGACTTTTAAAGTACTGGTAAGAATACCCTATCTAGATTAAACTCATAACTTGAGTCTAAAAAACGTGTCTTTTATTATTACGAGTCTGAACGTTAGTTCAATAACGACGGGCATAATAATTCATTTCATGATGTATTTGCTAAGCCGTATATGCAAAGATCTTGTTATTTGCTTTTACTTTGTCAACCTGGTTTTAACTAAAATTCATATTTAGAAAACCGTTCCTTGCTAATAAAAAGTATAAGATTTCTGTCGTCTTAATCCTCTTGAAGTGCAACCCAAGCTTAGGAACCACTAATTCCAATAGTTGTTTTACAAGCAGTTTATCAAAAAGCGGGATCGTATAATTTTGTTAAAGTTACAACATCAATTAGAAACAGCCCAAATTAAAGATCAAAATCATACACCCAAAAACTAAAGATCTAAAATGAAAATCATACGCCCAAAAATTAAAAATCTGCTTAACATAATTTTACAAGGGGTTATATAACATTTTACTTATGATTGACAGTTCTGAATAGTTTGGATCATCTACAATGATCATAAGTAAACATTTAGTGTTCAAAGTCCAGAGTTATATTTAGATTTTAAATAAAGCAACAAAACTCTCAGAACTGTCTATCAAGATGTACTGCAAGGATGAGCGGATTTAAAGGGGCATGGTCACGATTTTGGCTAAATTCTAATTTTCTGATTTTATTATTTACAATGCTTTAAAATGCATTTCTAATGACCAAATAAAATTTGTGAGTCATTCATGGAGTTATAATAAAGATACAGAGCTCACAAATCTTTGTCCTGTAAACAAGGCTCATGCCCTGAATTTGTTTACATAGGTTCAATATACCAGTAGAAAATATTTTTAAGCAGCTTTCTCTATTTGTTTTCTTCATTTTAACCATAGATAAACAGTTCCTAACGTTTAACACATTAATTTTTGGTCTTAAACTGTAACTTTCACTTCAACATTCGAAATGTAAACAAACGTTTTGTTTACATAGCAAAGAATTGTAAGCTCTGTAATTCGCTTATAACTCAACGATGACACTCAAATTTTGATTTAATATTAGCATTGTAAATATTAAAATCGGAAAAATAATTTTTGACTAAAATTGTGACCATGCCCCTTTCACAGAGTTACTTGTGCTTAACCACGATCAATTTCACACCACGAGGTCTCGCGGTAAATACGTAAACCGCGTTGGCCGTAGTGTGTATATATATATATATATATATATATATATATATATATATATATATATATATATATATATATATATATATAAAGCACAAGGAAATTCACCTTTGTTGGAGCTCCACCTCCGCCCCGACCGATGTTTGAACTCACGACGTCTGGAACCCATTCTCCTCGCATTGAGCGGCCACCGCACTCCCCACTCGGCCATCTAAACAAGACAAAAAAATCTGGCTTTCGAGGACCAACAGAACCTAGCGCGCTGGCCGCGCACTACACAGTCGCATGAGATACAGGTAGAATACAGTTGAACGACAATTTGAGAGGATCGGAACAATACACATTGCATAGATACACACATATATAATAACCACAAACATTGCAATAACTCTCAAATTGACATATATATATATATATATATATATATATATATATATATATATATATATATATATATATATATATATATATATATATATATATATCCAAAGTCTCTTTTTCAATGAATAATAAAAAACTTTTAAAACACTGTTTCAAAATATTTCGACCGTGTTACCGGTCTTCATCAGTCGGTGTTTATTGTCTATAGCAACACAACGTAGAACATATACTATGACGTCACAATATGAATACAGTTTGGCAAGTGACGTCATACAACAATATTGCGCCAAAAACATATGAAATAAAGGTGAGAATCTATAGAAAGCACAGTGATAGCCGTAATTAGTACATAAACAAGTAATAAATGAAAAATGTATAGATAACGGGACATAAAATAAAGGAAATGTCTATACAAACCAGTAATAATGTAGTCTAAAGACAATAATGTTCCCTTTTGTTTATACCAAAAGGTATATAAGTATTTAATTTTTTCTTCCACAAATTTTCTCTGAATTTTCTGTAAGTTTCATCTTTGTACAATTTTTCGATACCTATTACAGAATAATCCTCAACTGTGTGTTCGTCAGTATAAAAATGCATTGCTACAGGGTCGTTAGTTTCTCTCCTGATCAGTGACAAATTTAAAACATGTCTTTGATATAAAGTCACCCCCGTTTCCCCAACATATACAATTTTGTTACACTTTTTACAAAACACCCCATAAACAACATTACTTGACTTGCAATCGATATGATTTTTAACTTGATACGTTTTGCCCTTAGCATCTTGAAATTGGCCAGAACAAATAATATATTTACACATAACACATTTTTTTTGCACCACACGGCTCGGATAAGTGTTGTTTTTTAAAAAAGAGGTTATTATGTTTCTTATGGACCAATATGTCTTTCAAGTTTTTGTCTCTCCTGAATGCAACTATAGGTGTGTTATGAAACGCAAGTTTTAGGCGGTCGGAATTTTCGAGAATTTTTTGACGTTTATATATATATATATGTTCCGAGTATAGTATACCCTGAACAAATTATAGAATTTATACCTTTTAGTTTCACTTTTTTTTTACTTAAGAAGAAAATGATAATCTAATAAGAAGCGGATCGATAAAGTAAGATTTTAAACAAATTATATCATCTTTATTGATCATTGAACTTTTTCTTAGAACCCCGGTATGTACGAAGGTATTTTAATAAATATTCTACTTTTGACTTTTATTTTAATTGAATTTTGTTAAAGTCTCAAGGTGATACAATATGACATGCAATAGTACAGCAAATGGATTGGTTTTCTTCGTAAGTGATTACATATCATTGTCAAGTACATGAGTAGGAAGCATTAAGCATTAAGACTGTCTAATGTCTACTAAGGGTTTAATCAACTCATGTAACGTATTCCAAAAGTTTAACTTCTTAAACATTTCTGTTATAGGGAGAACACTGATCTCACAGTGCCAGTCTATGGCTTTTTAAAAAATGCTCTTTTACTATTTTTTCTTTTCTTTTAGATTAATAAACATTTTTGACATGCGCATTTAAGAATTGCCACGTCACGCCAAGACATTAGTTGTTGTCCTTTATTTATATCAGCTTAGAAAATGGGCTATGTAGGTTTACATTTTAAAGAGAAAAGGTAGGTCTTTAAATCATTTTCTGATGCAACATATATTTCAAGCTTTGCATAATTTTTTTTTTTTTAAATTATTAATTTTTTTTTTTTTAATTTTTCATTTTTATGATGAACAATAGAATTTGGTGTTAAATGAAGTACACATGAATACATCTTGTGTAAGATTCTTGTCGACATTATAAGGTATCATATTTTAGAAAACAAAAATGTTAAAATCCCGATAATCGTTGTACGAAAAGGCCTAAAAATTATTTTTGCTTAAAACTAATGTCTAATACACTTTAATGCCAAACCATTATTACATAATCGATGCGATATCAACACATAAAAATAACGTCATATAGTGAGGTAATCATTTCGCTGATAGTTGTCGCTACGCCGGTATTCATTAAATGAAAAAAAGGTTTAAACATTTAAAAAAACAGGCTTAAAAGAAACAAACACTTTTTGTAATAAGAGCTTTGCTAAATTTAATAGACGTTTTGTATCAGAGTTTTGACAAGAAATGAAATTCCGAGTTTCTGTTTTTATACAAATTGATGGCATGTACAATTAGAATAGTGCTGATTCATTCAGTCGCAGTAAATGCAATAAAGAAATGAAAATAAATTTACGTAATTTCAGCAACTCATCTGTCGGTATAATTTGCTTTGATTCTTTGTTCTTTTTTTTACTGCTCTTAATGGTTGCGGTAATGAGCCTGTTTTGGGGGAAACGACTGACTCTCTGCTTATTAATTTTTGCCATTCTTATTGGCACCATTCCAATGTTTGCATAGAGACGTGATTGTTTTGATGTCAAGCAAGCAACATACCAATAGCAAAATCTATTGATACGCTTATGCTCTGTTACTTCATTTGTAGATTTGAATCTTGCATGTTAATCGATTCCTTTATACACCCTAGCACCCTTTACGTTGGCAGTCCATTCAGGACTATCATATTTTAAATTTAATGCATTGATCACAAAAAATTCAATGTGATTTAAAGGGTTTGTTACATAATTCATAATCACTTTTGAAATTTTAAACGTTTTGAATATCCATTTATGCCATCTTGAAGAAAACATTGAAGTCGGTCGAAAAAATAATGCATTTTTCATATAATCACTATAAGTACATGTATTTTCTCACAAATTTTTTAGCTAAAAGTTTAGAAAGCTTACGTTTTCTTCAAAAAGTTCCAGAAAAAAATCATAATTTACCGTTCATGTTTTAAAAATGATCCTTTAAACAAGTCTACAAATAACCGATTAAACCGACGTTTTGTATCAGAGTTTTGACAAGAAATGAAATTCCGAGTTTCTGTTGTTATACAAATTGATGGCATGTACAATTAGAATAGTGCTGATTCATTCAGTCGCAGTAAATGCAATAAAGAAATGAAATACATTTACGTAATTTCAGCAACTCATCTGTCGGTATAATTTGCTTTGATTCTTTGTTCTTTTTTTTACTGCTCTTAATGGTTGCGGTTATGAGCCTGTTTTGGGGGAAACGACTGACTCTCTGCTTATTAATTTTTGCCATTCTTATTGGCACCATTCCAATGTTTGCATAGAGACGTGATTGTTTTGATGTCAAGCAAGCAACATACCAATAGCAAAATCTATTGATACGCTTATGCTCTGTTACTTCATTTGTAGATTTGAATCTTGCATGTTAATCGATTCCTTTATACACCCTAGCACCCTTAACTTTGGCAGTCTATTCAGGACTATCATATTTTAAATTTAATGCATTGATCACAAAAAATTCAATGTGATTTTAAGGAGTTTGTTACATAATTCATATTCACTTTTGAAATTTTAAAGGTTTTGAATATCCATTTATGTCATCTTGAGATACACATTGACGTCTATCGGGAAAAAATGCATTTTTCAAATAGTTACTTTAAGTACAAGTATTTTCTCACAAATCTTTTAGCTAAAAGTCTAGAAAGCTTACTTTTTCTTCAAAAAATTCCAGAAAAAAATCATAATTTACCGTTCATGTTTTGTAAATGGTCCTTTAAACAAGCCTACAACTAACCGTTTTAACCGAACAGGCGCATTACACAAAATCATCACATAATCTGTTTGTTACGTCAGGTGGCTGTGCTTCGGAAGTTTTATTAAATATATCGATAATCCTTCAAAACGCATGATAACATTTTTTTGTGTTCATACATCGTGATCAGGTTTGTTGTGGGTTTGAATGTTATAGGTTTTCATTTCAAATATAAGGTAGTTAAAAGTAATACGCAGAATGCAAATATAGTAATTTGCATAAGAAAAGCTTATTTCTTATACAGCCAAAGTGTGCCCGAAAGAATGAATTTATTTACTTGTTATTATCGCACTATTTATCTCAATCTCTTGTTAACATCTTAATTTAAAAATAAATTTTCAAATAGAGCGTTTGCAAAAAAAAAAAAAAAAATTACAGGAGTTATACATACATAAGCGATAATTGAATCATAATTGTGGCGTGACTAAGAGTCCCTTTTACTTTTAAAGAAAACCTCACATGTACGATATAACTTCAATCTTTAGATCTAAATATTTAGAATGTGTTCAACTTGAAAATGACAGGAAGAAATGTTCCACTTGGAAGATATTTAAAAATGTTTGCTATTCATAAAAATAGTTGTCTTGGCGGTATTTAAATTCGAAAATATTCAGGTCCTTTAATCAAAATTATACCTACTGCACTACAGAGATACACCCAAGTATTGCAATTTAAAGAGTTTTACAATGTATTAAACCAGAGGATGACTGAAAGAAAGACTTTTAAAGTACTGGTAAGAATATCCTATCTAAATTGAACTCATAACTTGAGTTTAAAAAACGTGTCTTTTGTTATTACGAGTCTGAACTTTAGTTCAATAACGACGTCCATAATAATTTATTTCAGGATGTATTTGCTAAGCCGTATATGCAAAGATCTTGTTATTTGCTTTTACTTTGTCAACCTGGTTTTTAATTGAAATTCATATTTAGAAAACCGTTCCTAGCTAATAAAAAGTATAAGATTTCTGTCGTCTGTATCCTCTTGAATTGTAACCCAAGCTAAGGAACCACTAATACCACCTTAACGCTAAAATGTGTGCTTTACATTGTTAATTACCTAATAAAATTGTAAAGTTAAAAGAAGAAAGATGTGAAAATACATACATGTTATAAGACAAGTAAATGATCTGAGCTACAGGTTGAATTAGCGGGTACTAGTTTTACCAAGCTCTTTGGTAAGATGGGTTTCACGTGGTGTACATGCATGTGTGTTTTCGATATGCAGAATAGGATTAATTAACATGCATAAACGTGTCTTTTGTGTTGATCTGTGTGATGTGTGATATGATATGTCTATTCATTATCATAAGAGGAGTTCTGAGATCTAGGGATTTTTTAGGAGTGATAAACGTCAATTTTCTGCTACTATTTGACTCTCTGGATGAAATTTAAATTTTCAAAACATTGGTGTACATCTAAAGGACAGCTCCAATCATATCCCAAGATATAATGTGTCTATTCATTAAATCATAAGAGGAGTTCTGGAATCTAGGTTTTTTTAGGAGTGATAAACGTCAATTTTCTTCTACTATTTGACTCCCTGGATGAATTTTAAATTTTTAAAACCTTATTGTTCATCTATAGGACAGCCCCAATCATATCCCAAGAGATGATGTAGCTGCTCCAAAAGTTGTAAGAGGAGTTCTGGGAACCATACTTTTTCTGCAGAAAACGTCATTTTTGTTGCCACCCGATCCCCGTAATAAATTAAAAAAATTCTGAAACCTGATCACGCTTCAAAATGACAACCCCAATCATATTCTAAAAGATCATTTGGCTACTGCAAAAAATGTTGACGTTTTTGAAACCAGATTTTTTGTAAAAAAAAAAAAAAAAAAAAAAAAATCACGTCATTTTTCAGCCATCAAAGGACCCCCAGGACAAAATTGAAATTTCCGAAACCTTATTGCGCATCTGTAGGACACCCCAAAACATATTCCAAGAGATGATTTGTCTATTGTTGAAAATGTAGGAGGAGTTCGAGGAAGAAATTTTTTGTGAAAAAACGTCATTTTTTACCAATTATTTGACCCCAGGACTACCAGAGAATTTTTGAAACCTTTTTACAAAACAACGTGACATCCCAAATCAAACTCCAAGAGTTCAGTCTGCTGGTTTATAAGATGTAAGAGTAGTTTGAGAAAGTGAAACATGACAGACGGACGGACAGACGGAGGGACGGACAGACGGAACAGGATAACAACAAAATACCCAAACTTGCTTTAGAAAGTGCGGGTATAATTATGTTGCTTAATGCTATTCAATTATAAGAGTATGTCCAATATCCAATGAAATTGATGAGTACTGAACATTAAAAATGGACAAAATTAAATTCAATAGGAAAACGTTCTTGTTATGTCTCGCTTTTGAGTAGCACTATGACAATATAGTACATCAAGAAAATCTTGGTTACTACTCTAAAAGCATGCTAGACCCTTAAATGAAAATCTATTAAACTGCATTTCATCTCAACTCCAGGTTCTTAAATGAAATAGATGAGTATGATAATCAATACAAGAACAAGTTATTCAATATAAAGATGAAAACATTCTTGTTATTTCCTGCTTTTGAGTAGCAATATGTCAAGATAGTACATCAAGGAAATCTTGATTTCTACTCCAAAGCCTACAAGACACTAAATAATATATGGATTTCATTCAACACAATTTTGTTTAGTGACAACAATAAGTAAGAATATTACTTATTTAATAAACATGAAATCTGAAAGATACTACATAAGATACTGGTTTTCTTTAATTTACTCATCGTTGACACTTAAGACACGTCTACGGATAGAGCAAACACACATTAAATCTTTGCTTTCACCAGTGATTCCTTTGGAAAACAGACTGTGTATTTTTTGAACTGGGAGAAAACAATTTTGACCATGTGCCTCAAACTTATCACAGTGCCACCTTTGAAGAGTAATGCCATATTTATATCGCTCAGAAAATTCTCTGTACCAGAGACACATTTGCAAATATATTTGTAACAATTTTTTAAAAAATTTTTACAGTGTGTGAAAAATAAAAATCAACCTTACAAGGACAAAGGTCCATTGTAGGATGACCTATATTTTTACCTGAATCAGTATTTCAACAGGCCAAAATATCTGAGAATCGACATTTCTGTGAAGATTTCGTGATCCAAAGTTTTCTCCTAAAATTGTAACATAACCACATTTTTTGACAATTTCTCCAATATCATCTACATTTAACGAAGCAGAGAACACAGTATCCTCTTGGTCTAGGGCAACAATCTTAAAAACCTTTGGAAGTGAAACAAAGTTAAGGACATCAATAGATAAAAACGGAAAAGACACAATGTCTGAAGCTTTTAAGAAATGAATGACATCTGTAGTTTGACACATGCTGTGAAGCTGTTGCGTTTGACCAAACAAAATCTGACAGACCAGCTTAATTATGAAATTGCAACACATCCCTAAAAGATTCACAAAATTTGGCTGTCATAATTTTACTCATAAACTGAATTTCAACTGCCTTATTATTGGTATAAAAAAAAAACTTTCAAAAGAAAAACACCAAAAGACACGGATTGGCCCAAAAAGAAATAAACAATCTTTTAACTGATTTTGCAAATGCGTGTTACAAGTCACATTTTTAAGACAATAAATTTTCTCAAATGTTTTGCAAAAATCTAACAACAAAAGATCTGCCTATTGTACATCAGTAATAGAAACAAATGACTTACAAAGAAGTCGGCAAGCTAAAACAAATTTCTCCCAACACTTGTAATCTTTCTCCGGTAAAATACCACAAAGAGCATATAATGAAAAAATTGTTGTCCAGTTTTTCCCATCGGCTGCAGAAAAAACACCATAATTACCCTGAAATTTGGGTTGGAATACGACCTATATCTATCAAAGAATTATTTGATGCAGGCCTTTCCTCAATCTTATCTAATTTCACAGAAGAAAGAATACCCTTTTCATCCCGCAGTTTAAACATTTTCTTAGCAGTTCCTAAAAAATAGATTGTGCATAGGTTCAATGACACAAAACTAAATGGCATCAAAATAGTCTAATTCTATTTTTACACTATAGTAAGTTCCATAATCCCGAAATAATTTATCAACCTGAGCTTCACTGTTAGCATTGTTCACCTTCTTAGCATACAAATTGTGTAATGACTTAGATCGAGGCTCCCAATTCTGCCTTATTTCACCAAAATCTCCTGAACAAATCTTAAAGCACTTATGACAACCTAATCTACCTGCATGTGATTTAAAACCACAGCACTTCCTTGCAGCAGGTATATCGCCGGATACACAAAGTAAAGCTGCCCTAAAACAAATGCACCATTTAAAAATTTGACTCCAATCGCACATCTTTCCAGAGCACTTGCAACTCTTCAACAATCGAATTAAAAAAGAATTGATACTGTGGGGCTCGTTCTTGAATGCTGGGATCAAACCTGCTATAATAACATTTTCTGATCTAAACCTGATGTTCCTTGGTAAATTTGGCAAAACAAAATAAATAACTCCAACAGAATAATCATTACGATTTTTGAACGGTTGAAACCAGTCAATAATCATCATTTATCGAATGCTTTTAAAATCCGACAAAAAAGGAAACCTATTAAAAGACAGGAAATTTTTCCAAACTCTACTATTATAAATATTCCTCAAAAGCTCAGTTTCAGTTTCCCAATCCCTCCCGTGTTGCTAAACTTCTTTAATATCTTTTCGTTTCAAAACTCTTTCAATGCCTGAAATTTGGCTGTTGTAACAATAAGCTTTCATTGGGTAAAGTTTCCGTACATTGCCTTTACAAATAACTTGCTTCACTAAGGGTGTGTTACACTTAACAAATATACGACGCACTTTAACTTTTGTCTGACACTGTTTTCCAAACCTGACACCATTTTTTCAACAACACAATCACAAATATCGTACAGAGTGTGACAAGATGAACATACAGTATAGCGTTTAAAATCGTCTCTATCTAATTTCAATAATTTTCTTGCAAGAAGCAGACTTGGCGAAAAGACAATACAAAATTCAAATAAAAGCTGGTTGTTTACATTAGTACCAACAATTTGAAAAAATGTTGGACACAAACCACAACAAGTATTCTACCCCATTGTTACTAATGTGATGGACTGCTTGCAAATATAAAATTCCATACACAACACAGAATAAAAACTCATAAATGGTCTTTAAGGGGGTTGGATGTACACTGATGTCCATATCATCATCCAGTAGATTGGCAGGGTTGTCCCAATGTTATTGTTCATCATCATCATCCTCTTCATTGTCCAAAGACTACAATAAAAAATTTAAAAATCAGAAATGAAAACATTTCTTTCAAGGGTCATGGTCACAACTTTTTTTTTTAAATTTACATCTCCAGTTTTAACATTTACAATGCATAACAAATTTATTTCCAATGATCAGCCAAAATTGATAAACCAGTAGGCAAGTTATAAGCAAGATAGGAACTCACTCTTCTTTGTTATGTAAACAAGCCATAAGCCATGTTTTTGTTTAAAACTAAGTTGGTGACGAGGAAATGCATTATTTAAAACAGAGTATAAAATGACAACACTTGTATCTGCTAAATCCTGATCATGTAAAACTAGAAAAAAAAGAAAAACTTTTGTCAGTATCTAAGCCCTGTATTTAAAATCCAACTTACTTCGGTTTTAAAATTCAAGTATATTTGAATGTTCTCATATGAATATTTTGAATCAGTTCATCAGATTGGCTTACACAGTCTTTTGACAATTGACTTGGTGTAAAAATGATAAGTTTCTAGGGAACAAACATCATATCACATCTCCTATAAGGCCTCAGAAAAGGTCCAGACAGATATTTCTCTCTTTGGAAAACATGAAAAACTACCTTCCTTCTCACTACTCATGCTTCAGCTTTTTAATATTCCACCATTGTACTATTTTCCCCATTTGGCATTTATCAAAAAGTTATAACAATACCTGTAAAACTCTTTAAATCATGCTTCTTAATAACATTATTTTAATGATTAATTATTAAATATCAACAAGCAATGGAAGATAATTCCATTACCCCCCCCCCCCCCAAAAAAAAAAAATTCTTTCAAAACGCTTTTGACAATATATTATATTTCATAAACAGCTTCATTCTTTCTCTTTTCAAAATGTGTATGAATATTTTACCTTGAAATAAAAGAGCAGAAAAAAAATAATTAGACTAACACCCCCAGTTATAACCCTGCATTTAGCTCACTGGAATTCAATACATGTAAAAGATTACAGATTAATGGTCTTTTCTAATAAGCATTCAGTTTTATTCTTTGTCTGAAGACGTAAAAAAAAATTTTGAACATTATATAAACATAAACACTTTATGACCATCTTAGATTCAGCACCCCTACCTTGGTGGAAATGCAATTTATAATTTTGATTTAGGGCACCCGGTTCTAAATGATTATGAATTCAAATATCTTTTATGCACCTGTTTGGAACTAGAGAAGAAGGTTTATAAAGCATTATGAAAACATTAACACTGTATCGTCGTTTTTACCCCACTGCTTAAAATCTGTTGACTTAAATGCCATACCCTAGTGGTCAAGGAATTTACAACTTTGGTAAAGGGCTTCCTGGTCTACATAATTACGAATTCAGTTTTTCTTACAGATGTGTAGTGGTAGAGAAGATGATTTTTAGACATGATAGGCATTAACACCATACATCTATTTTGGCCCTCTCTAGAGTAAAAACCCCTACACAAGGGGACTTGAACTTTTGATAGAGGGATCATAGTGACTCAGATATCCTAAAGAAAGAACTACTAAGATATATGTGAGCCAATGCTTACTAGTGCTATGATGTGAATAAACAAATTTAGCAAAATCAATAGCTGTTGGTTTCTGTTATTTTAAAAAAATAAACCTCACCACAAAATACACATAGAGTGTGTTAGAATTTTAAGCATCTGCAATTAAAGTATTCGACTACATTTGTACCTAATAAATAAAAGGTCCGATATTCTTAAACATGATATCATTTTGAAGGTGCAAAATGGCGACTTCTTATATGTTGTCAGTCATGTAAATTTGGTTCATTTCATCTTCATTGTTATCTAGCAATACATATTTAACAAGTTTAAAATTATTCAAAATTGGTCAATATCCCTTCATTATACATTAAATACCTTAATAATTGCTGAGAAATAGTTTATTAAAACTTGTTACGAACAGACAGACACACAAGGGCAAAACAGCATACCCCCTCTCCTTTTGAGCGGGGGTTTGGGGGGGGGGTATGATAACAACAATCACATGTGTTATTCAGCATAGTACTAGTAAATCAATGTGACATTACAGTACATGTATACCACTCATCATATTGCCATCATAATACAATAGTTTTGAGTTACGCATGGACCAAGCCTAAATAGTTGTCGGATTCTGATTTAAAGTCCACTTGTGCCTTGTTTGTGCACTATATAATCAAAATATGACTACTTTTTTAGCAGAGTACAAGCAAAACAAAGCAGAATAAATTACAAAATACAATCAAATATCAACTATGCAAACTTCCATTTAACCTTTTTATGATTTTTTTCATTTTTGTTTTAGCAATTATGAAAATAAGTTCATATAATCGTTTCTTAGTTCTTCATGCATGCCTCTCTAATTCAAGCCTAAAATCAAAGAGGGTTGGGGTTGAAATGAAGAAGTGGTTCACTGTTTGAAAAAAAAAAAGAAACAGAAGTTAATAATGGATAACAGGATAATGCATTGTGATTTTACAGATTATTAAACTTTATCTTTAGAAATGTGTTTTGAGAGACATTCCTTGCTTTTATTTGCTATTTTGTGACCTATTATTGGTACACGGGTCATAATGTCAACAAGTATGAATCTTTGCTATATTATAATATTTTTTTTAGTAATAACACATATCCTAACAGTATTTCTTCTTCAATTTTTCATTTTTTGTAAGAAAAATTGTCTACCATGTTAAAGTCTGTAGCAAATTGCTATTTTGCTGGTCATTGTTTTGATAAATTAAAAGAACATTTCATCAGGATTGTAGGACAGATATACAGACGATTAACAACATCCACAGGGCGAAAAACCATCTTTAAGCAAGTCCTTAAAGGTGGCTTAAAGGTGACTTAAAGGAGCTTAAAGGCTATACAACCTTTAAGCCGCCTTTAAGTCACCTTTAAGCAAGTGCTTATAGGTCCTTAATGTCCAAACTTCTTTAAGCTACCTTTAAGCCACCTTTAAGCATCTTTAAGTGGCATTTACGCTCTCTTTACACTGCCTTTACACTGTCTTTAAGTGGCCTTTAAGTCAATATTGATCAAGCTGAACAATAAAAACATATATTAAATGCAAAAGCTCTTTTATAGAGATGGGAGGGGGTCATCCGAGTGATAATATAATTTCCAAGGAAGGGGGGGGGGTGTTCCAGGCGGTTTTAATCGTCGCTCCATTAAACACAGATCGCTATCATCAGCACCGCTCCGATGGACACAGATTGCCGTTATAAAATTCTTTATAATTTTTGGGGGGGTTCAAAATTATTGTAGGGATGAGCGCAGTCTCTGTATCTTAATATTTGCATAAAACTAATTAAAGTATGTTTGTTTCCTATTATAAATTAATCGGTGAAAAAAATCTCTCTCTCTCTCTCTCTCTCTCTCTCTCTCTCTCTCTCTCTCTCTCTCTCTCTGTTCATCCGGTTATTAAACAAAATAAAGATAATGAACTCTCAACTGCCTTTGTTATATCGGGCAGGATATTACTGCTTTGTTTGTCTAGACATAGTTTTTTTCGTTTGTGTATATCTAATTAGAGTCTATTGTTTGTCCAACTTAAGAAAACCCCTGGAACTAACACAGAATATACAAGATATACACAGCAGTTGTGTCGTGTGCCCAGGTGCATGTTTGTGTATATCTAATTAAAGTCTATTGTTTGTCCAACTTAAGAAAACCCCTGGAACTAACACAGAATATACAAGATATACACAACAGGTGTGTCGTGTGCCCAGGTGCACGTCAGGGTTTCTAAAGGCGTTGAATCTTAGTATGTACGAGTATACGATAAGTCTAGTGAATAAAAGTTAATTTACATTTGTAATTCATTTTCAAAATATTATTTCCTAGCTCTGGGTTTCAAAGATGTTACGTCTACAAATTAACGATACATGTATGTAAGAGTAAAATCTTGAGGCTAATTAATTAATGTACCGGTGATCATAAATAGGGGTTGATTATTTAAATATATGTATAAGGGTAAATATGTCAAATATACCCGGCCTGGCACATCATACAATTGTATGTACAAGTCATTTGCAATTGCCACATGCAGTAAATACGTCACCGGTAATTGGTTATTTTGTTTGTTACAGAATTGATAGTTTAAAAATCATGTACATGTACATACAATTACATGTAAATATTTAAACATATTGGAACGGCGCCGCGATCATGAAAACCGGGAAATTGAACAAATACCCTAATAGTATCAATGCATTTAATAAAAGAAATGATTTCATTTTCTTTCTTACATTTTTATAGCTATAAATTAGATGAACGTATATCTACTCGGTTTAAATTTATTAACTAAGAAAGCCTACTATAGTGAACCTAACGGTTTCCATTTAGGTATAATATATTTTTGTTCACTGAAGACCAAGTTCCGATTTTCTTTCTAAATACATGCATGCATGTAATTTATAAATTAGATATAATTGATTGTTACAAACTGAATGGTTTGTCAAAATCTTTTCAAGTAAACACATTCAATACAGTGATGCAATATCCATTGATATATAGGATATAAAAACGCTCATATATATGTAAGTTGCCGTGGCGCAGAGGATGTGTGGTGATGCTAGTAAACTAAGGGTCCCGTGTTCAATTCTCGTCGTGGACGTTTTTTTTTTGTGTTTTTTTTTTCATTTTTCTTTCTAGAACAAAAACCGTTTTAATACCTTTTCTTTCATAAAGTTAATACATTTTGTTGGAAATTAAGCACAATATTGAATTAATTTTTTTTTAATGGCTTAAAGGTGGCTTAAAGGTAGCTTAAAGGTGGCTTAAAGGTGGCTTAAAGAAGTTTGGACATTAAGGACCTATAAGTTGTCCTTAAAGGTGGCTTAAAGGTGGCTTAAAGATAGTCTTTAAGCTGCCTTTAAGCCATCTTTACGCTTTCTTTAAGCCACCTTTAAGCAATACATATAGCTTAAAGGTAGCTTAAAGGTGGCTTAAAGATCGTCTTTAAGCTACCTTTAAACACCTTTAAGCTATCTTTAAGGAGGACTTAAAGATGGTCATTCATCCTGTGATCTGATCTGAAAAGCTCACTTGACCCTAGGTTCAGGTAAGCTAAATAGCCTTCTTTAAATCCATACCATTCGTGATCAATGTTGTATCATACCTGATCACTTTCTTCAAATGCATCATCCTCTGTAGGTGAACTAGTTGTAAAATTGCTAAAGCAAGCTTCTTCTTGTACACCTAAACATTTTATGGATTTCCTTTTATCAGGCTAAAATAATAATTTAAAGCAGCTGCTGATATTGAACATGTTTTCAAAATAAATTTCAACTCTTTCAGCATTACATATTTTATCTTGAATTAAAAAAGTGATTTTAAAAAGTACATAATTGTGCAACAGAGTCTGAAATGTATATAAATCAAATCATTAATGCAAGTTGAAAATAGTCACCACGTGGGTCTGTAGCTTTTGCAACATCTGCTAGTAAGTTCTTGAATCTCTGTTCGGACTCCTCTCTTTCAGTTGATTCATCTGCCTCTGAGCCATGATCAATCCATGAATTTGTATTTATGCGATACATGACTCAATATAGAGTACCAGAGCTATCGATGCACAAACAGATGAAAAGAATGATAAACTCCAAATTCGGATATGTGTGCCCGCATTCTACACCTGGTTGCGTAACATCATTTAGGAATACTGCAAATGCTATTACAGAGTCCATTTTGTTAGTCATAATCACAATTTATTGCGCAGCGTCTAGATATACATAAGTATCATAGTAACCAATTTGTAATACAAACAAGGACATAGCATGGTATATAATTACAAAAGCTGTATGCATCACGAACAAACGCACTGATTAATATATTTCGTTATTAAATTTCTTAGCACTTTTAAAATGTGGAGATTTTCTAAACGTGCTTTTTATACTAGCTGTACGTTAATAAATGAAGATATTAATATCGTTGTGGCGTGATTAAGAGTTCTTTACACCTTTTTTTTTTAAAAGATATAAATATTCAATATATATTCAACTTAAATATAAATGTATCCCATTATTATTCATGAAACTAATTCTCCTGGCTGAATTATAACTCAAGAATACTCGGGTCAGTAAACCGAAACTTTAACAATTGTGCTATAGAGATCAACCAGAGAAATGCAATTTAACGAGTTTTTCACAATAGATTGAAATTGGCGGGTTGTGAATACTGCCATTAAAAATTAAAACTCATGGGGTATCTAAGACACTTACAGGTAAGAAAAACATGCCACATGCCGAAATGTCTCTGGAAGTAGTTCAAATTCGCGAAAGATAAAGTCCTGCTTCCATTTACATATAATTGCACCGGATCTGTTCGTAACCGAATGGAAAAAGACTGCTATCCAGTTAAATTTCTGAATTATCTAATAACCATGAAGTTGACATTATGGCAGATATTTATTTTGATTGTCTCACTAAAGTTATAAAAAATATTGTAATACCGGTATTGAACTAAGACATGAAATGGAATTTAGGATATATTAATTAAACGATGATAACTGATAAAAAAGGATCATATAAATGTAGATTGTATAAACAGTGGATGAATAATAAATATCTAAAATTAAGTCTTCTTTTATGAAGATTTTAAATTCCAATACAAAAAAATTGAAGAAAAAAAATAATGGTTCGGACAATTGCCCCACGATCCAAGGAATGAAACAAAAAAAATGGTAGATTTACGAACAAAACAGGAAACTGAGATTATATATTCGAAATGAAATTAAAAATATTCTTTCAAGTGGTTGTCTAAAACATCACAAAATAATCAACATATCAAATGTTATAACAAATAGGCTTCTCTCATTTACTAAGAAACTGAGAGGTTACAAAAAGGCTTTAGTAAAATAAAATGTTGAGGATGTTAAGAGAGAAAAATACTTGCTTTAGGTTGATTCATTACCAAAGATGGCATACATGCCTCCTAAACATCGTTATCTAATATCCTTTATCTAAAGCTTATTTTCTTTCATTCCTGTTTTAGATGATGACATATTTTTAAACAAATCAGTGAATACTGAAATCAAACCATTAGCGTCTTCAGAGGAATCAGCAACTAATGAAAGCATTTGCCGGCAACACGATGATATAATCACCGAAAGAAAATTCGGATATTATACGTGAGCCAATACAAGATTCGCATGTGAATGACACACAGTAACAGGTATAATTAAACAATTATTTATTAATTTCAGATCGGTAAATGTATTATCATAATAACAACTACAATCATAGAGTCTTCTTGGACATGTTGATAGCATTTTCAGTCTAAGATATGTATGACATATGTTTAATTGTAATTTAATAACTAGATGGATTTAAATGAGACCACTAATATACCTGATGAAATATGCAGTGATGAGTGTATTAAAGAGAAGAGTTGTTCTCCATTAGATAATAAACAAGGGTAAGAAGAAAGTTTCAAGGAAATATACTTATTACATACAGTGGTTAAAACGTGTCTTTTATCTTTCAAGAATATACTATAATATAACGTCCATAATAAGTCATACCAATATGTGTTTCCAAGGCAGTAATGTGCTACGATTTTGTTTTCGTTTTTTACTTTTCATACTGCTTTTAAATAAATATTCATTAAGAAAACCGTCAGTACTAATATGTTTGTCATCCTAACGAAGTAAAACTTGTATTATAACTGCAAACAAGCACAATTGTTAATATGTTGCTATTTAGGGATACATTTTATTTTCAGATGTTTAGAACAAGTACAAAAACATATTTAAACGACTTATTTACGACAATACGTTTATTGTTTTCACATCTTACTAACTGCATGCGTCGATGCAGTTGTACATTTGTAAGATGATTGTCGATATGGATTTTATTTTTCATTTTGATTTCGCTAGAACCGTCAATTAATTTTTCAAAGGCAATATTTAATTTTTAATTTTTTTTTCGTACTGTTTCTTCTTCTTCTTATTTTTTTCCACGAATTTTGAATCAAAATTGTCATACGTTTTGATCTCTTTCTTTCTTTCAGTTGATATTATGTTAAGACATATATTACAAAATTGGTAAAACATTAATACTCTATTACAAATAACTTAAAAACGATCAAGATTTTGTAATGCATTATAGAATCAAAGATGTTGATCGTAACAATATATGTATAAAAAAAAAACATTGGCACGCCCATCTATTACGTAATTAGGGATTTTTAGGGGGCAAAGTACTTAAACATTGACGCAATATATCTAGAGAAGTAGACATATTTTGTTGAGCATTGTAGAAGGGAAAATGTTTGCATTGATGATTCTAATCGATTTCATTAATCAAAACACCAATGTCTGTCCCCACTAAGGATCTAGAGGGCTGGCCCCTAAAATATTCAATCATTTGTATCTCAAAAATGACAACAATTTTAGATGGGTGTAATGTCTAACAAATGTTAGTGATCGTAAGACCTTTTGAATTAACTTAAGAAAAAGGGACTGGCCCCTAAAATTAGGGGCCAAGAGACTCGTAATGTCTCTTACACATACATTAAAAACGATCAAGATTTTGTAAAGCATTGTTGATCGTAACAATATCAGTTTGTACAACTCATTGGAACACCAATTGATGACGTAGTTAGGGATTTTAGGGGACTGAAATCTTAAATCTTTGTTTAGCATTTAAAAGGATATTGACAATCGTATATATTATCTGAAAGGAAGGGGTTGAGGGGAAATTCTGACATTTCATTGATATTTAAATCGTATGGTTTAAAGAATTAAACGGAAGACCTACTCGTTACTTGAACGAGATCGTATCTAGTTGTTTTTATTTTCTTAATTATGTATTTTTGAAGAATCCTTTTATAGAAATTTGTATATGTTTTCTTATATTTACCTTTTTTTATACTTTAACAATTGTTAGATTTTAATTTAAACAAACAACAATGGTCATGGTTTTAAAAATGAAACTTATCATTCTAAATAGGGCCTAAGGAAAATGATGAGTTTGCAGTGAAGAAAAATACAGATTTGAGTACCTGAACCATTTTTCTACCGTAATATTTCCGGTAGCATTTTTCCGATACCATTCTACACTGATATGTTAAGGTTGATACCCTCATACGAAGTCAGTACAACTCCGTCTGAATGATTATAAGGTCAATTGAATTCACAGCTGAAGAAATATTATTGAAATGAATAACAAAAATGTAATGTTTATAAGAGTAGTCGAGATGATTGTTTAATTTAGTTCAAAGAAAACATGCAATTTTATTTGTATTTCTTACAAAAGTAATATTCTTTGACAAAGCTATTTTTAAGGGCTGTTGAAGCTAGTTTAGCAATATGGAAGATATTAACCGTGCATTCCCACCTTTTTTTCTAACTAATAGGAATTACATGTATGAACATGTGAAACAGCCATTAATGACGCAACACCGCTTAATAATAGAATAGGGGACCTATAGAGCTATCATTTTTTGCATTAAGTTTTCCGCTGTAGGGATACCACATGGTCATAGCTGGGAGTATAGTGTACAATTTTTTTTAAAATATCAAATACAAATGCAAATGCACACTTCCAAAAAGAGTAACCATTGATAGCATGAGCTTCATATAAATCGACATTTCATTTTGAGTTAAACTTAAACAAATAAAATATACATGTAAATAGTTTGACGCTTGGGGGTACTCGTTTTTTCCCTAACAACAACAGCCTGGGCTTTAAGCATGAGAACGACACATGACCCATGCCCAGGACTGATCTCCAGCGGTCATCAAGACTAGAACAAATTGTGCTTTGGGCTGATATCAAGTAATGCTAAATTGACCCAAGGCTAATTTCCAGCGGGCATATATTAGAGCAAAGCATGACCCAGGGCTAATCCCAGCGGGTATTTATTAGAACAAAGCATAACGCAGGGTTGATCCAAGCGGGCTTACATTAGATCAAAGCATGACCCGGGGCTGATCTCCAGCGGGCCTCAAGACTAGACCAGATTGCACCCGGGGCTGAACTTAGCGGGAAAATGTAAGAAAGAAGCATATACTAAGGCTGATTCAGCGGACCTTAACACTAGAATCGATTGTGCCCGGGGCTCATCCCAGCGGGCATAAAGGAATAAACCATTTGCAAGGTGTATTCAAAGCTAAAATACAAACTAGAAAACTAGACTACATTAACCAACATTTGCATAACTCCTATAGTATAAAAGATGATTTTAATAGTCTACATTGATATCTCAAAGTGCCTTAGAGACTTAAAACAAACATTTAAGAGATGGACGTGGGGGAAATTCATAAGGAATGATTGCCAAATAAGCGAAATAATGAGTTGAAATTCAAAATAATAATAAAACTTTTTTCCAGACTCTATATGACCAATAGTTTAATTTACAAAGCCAACATACCGGTGCTCATATATGAAGTCAAAAGTTTTTTTTTCTGTGTCTTTAATAACTTTGGGATCAGTTATAATATATCGAACATCACAGTCTCAGAAGACCATTTTCCCAGATCTTTAATCACATGGTCTTTAAAGCCTACTGCAGCTGCAACTGTGGCTGCCCCAGTCCTGAAAGAGTGGCTTGCATGCCTAGAATAAGGATATCAAATGCTTTATATATGTATCTCTATGTATAGGTCCATGATTGAGTTCATTCGTTATGAACAAAAGTAAATATGGAGAGCACGACAAAGATCTTCTGGTCTGCATATATAAAGACATGTTATGTACAGTCTCAAATATTGTAGTTTCAGCACCTTGTAAGAATTGGTGAGTCTTGGACGTTCTCAATCTCAGGACAAAACAATTGCACCCAAAGCTAACATCAATTGGTTTTAGAAAATGTACAGACTTTTTTACAAGTATTTTCAGCACATCTTAAAAACCAAAAAAGGCACAGGAAAAACATACATTACAATATCAGATCTAGAAATTAAAAAAAATCATTGTCAAGTACATGCCACAGTTATTTCAAAATACTCGCATTAATAAGTAATCTCTTGCTAAAGTCATTGTTTTCAAACATTTTCACCCCTCGGAATACATATTGTATTTGGTTACAATTATTCATAACATATCTTTGACCTGCTCTAATATAGTAAAGTATTATACCTGTTAAAGACAATTTGATAATGTCATAGTTGAGTACTTGAGTTTCAAAACAGTTTAACAATGAGTAACAAATACCTAAGCAAGGTTTCATTTACTACTGGAAGACAGTTGGATTGAAACACAATTCCATTCATTGATATTAAATTTAGAAAACATAGTAACGCTGAACTGTAGGCTCTTTTAATTGAACTGTTTAAGGACAAATCCCATAATTGATTTAACTGCTCTCTCAGTCCTTCATAAGTTGCGAATGTTCAAGGCACGGTGTTGCCATCAGGTCGGCTTCTGGTGGCTGCGTTCGAAACAGCTGCATCTGATAACGAGAGGGAGTTAGCAATAGTGTTTTTGACACCATCAATGTGAACAGCAGGAATAATATAATGCTTATAGGCTGCATAGAAAAGTGTCATAAATTTCATGATACTTTAAACTTTAAATCGTCCTTTTGGTTATCACAACGGAAAAGAATGCTTTTTCTTGACCACGTATCACCTCACAGAAGACGGGCTATATAACGATAGGGTATAGCTCAGAAAGAGCCATTAATGTGTTTTCGTTGGAAATGTCGTTAAGAAAATCTCCTTGAAACCAGCTATTTTGACAGAAACCCCCGAAGGATGTAAGGGTTGCGCAGCTTCTTTCACATTATATTCGATAAAAAAGATACTACATTCCAGCTTTTTAAGAAATCTGAACACATAGCAAGATCGTCCCTACACATACTGTCGAAGTGGACATTTAAATGAAGCGGCTCCTCTGTGGTTGATAAAACTATTAGGTGAGAAATAAAAGATCGACCTGGCAGGACAACCCTGCAGGCGAAATTGAGATGTCTTAGCAAACTGAGCATTTCTTTCTTCGTACATGATTTGCGTTTTTTGAAAGAATTCACAATAGATAAGATGCGATCGAATTTCTTCGGCGGTGAACTTGTTTCCATGTTCCATGAGTCTAATTTTATCTCAAGGTATTCCCTTTCTGTATTTCTTCTCCGATAAAGGAACCCCAAGTGTTCAAAAATATCCCCAGGAATTTCTCCCTCACTTTTTGAACATCATCAAATGGTGGAACCACAACAGGAAAGTCATCCAACAGGTGCAACACATTTGGTATCTTGTATTCTTTCTCTGCCAACAAACAGCAGAGGACAGGGCGTCAAAGATCTACTACCAAAGACCAGGCGCTTGAAGAAATAGTAAATATCGTCCCACTTAATTCTGTGATATGGACATTACACACATGATATAGGCATGATCTTGAAGGCATTAGTAATGTCTGTTTAAATAAATGATGCTCCTTTCCCATATAATTATAGTCTAAAGCATCGTTCATTGTAACATAACTCAGGAATAATACTTACATATCAATTGGAGTATTCATGCTAGGATTTTCTTCGTCATTGTGTGGTGCTGACATATCAATAATGAGGCGCTTTTTTATTAGTACTTGTTTTCAGCTATCCCAATAAGGTTAGTGCAATAGGAAATTTTTGAAAAAGGACCAAACAAGTAACCCAGGTTTAGTTCTTTGTTTATGATCTCTGTACCGCTATCCGAGTTTAATGAAACTGATTTTAGATTTTTGCATTCAAGAGAATTATTTGAAAGACCCTGAGAGCCAGTATGGAAACCGAAACGTAAACCATTCATAATATATTCCGTGTATTGATGTCGGGATAATTTTGTAGAAGAGATTGAAGACTGCCTATGATGATGGGCGTTGTTATTCTCTTATCAAAGTTGTAGATTACATCCTTTTAAAAGCTCCATTCATATGGGGATCCTGCGAGTTTTTTGAGCTGAAATTTTGTTTAGATAAGTCTCCTCTGCAACTGATGCAGATCTGATGTGTACACTCAGTCGCCATTGTTGTATTGGTACGGTACATCATCAGATCACCTTTCACTCGAGTCGACATTGATTTTTTGGTGTGGATTATTATAGGATCGCGCACTGGCTTTTGAAGTTCTATTTATAGAACCTGGGAATTTACCCTCCGTGTACAAACGAACACACACTGATCTTCGTGCGTTAGAAGGGTATGTGATTCCGCGAGAATGCAAAGCTTCTTTCAATCTCGCTGCCGTCCAATTCACTGGCAAATCTGGATTGTAAGGCGCGGTGGACGCTCGTTTAGGCCCCATGACTTCTTGTTAGCACAAAATTCAGTTCACAGAGTATATCAAAAGTTACGTTGTTATGTATCTCGGCAAAAACACACTTAATGCAGTAATCTATAATAGCATACCGGTACGAATAATAAAGGTAGGAGTAAATGTTTTAAATGAAAACAACAGCTTCATAATCGAGCGTCTTCACAATAGCGTCTTCCTCTAAGCAATAAAAAGGAATATCAACCCCCCCCTCCTCCGTAGGTATCGATTCCCCTGATTACTCTCATCTAATACATGTTATTCGTAAATTGATAACAGTGACCAAATTTATGAATAAAAATATTGCCTAACAACGGGCTAATCATGTTATTTGATCCATACAACAATAGGGTTTAAAACACAAAATAGAGATATTGTAAAGGAACACATATAGAATATACACAGGTTCACAGATAAATTAAAATTTATAAACCATTATTTAACACACTTATTCTGCCTCAAGAATGCAGATAGCTAACCAATCGTACTAGATAACGATTTATTCGTGAACTTGGTAAAAAGCTACAATTTAACAAAATAATAATAAGTACATAATCAAAACATATACATTTGTATGACACAAAATTACACAGTTTCACAACTTCCCTACGACAGTATTAGGGTGCCGAGCAGATCATATATTCAGCACATATTATGGAGAAAACTAACATATATTGCGATCATACATATATTTGACTTATTTATGTAGCTACTGATGGACCGTAGATAAAGGTATTACATGTAATATAAATACACAATATTATGAATTATAACTATTAGATGCACGTTAACAAAACTAATTTCTGTTATTTTAAGAAGATAACCTATTGACAGGATATACGTTTATGGTAAAACAATTCGTCATGACTCGATACAGTATGTAGTGACTCGTAAATATACAACACATCGATATGGCATTATGAATGATTATAAAAACTGGATGTAGGTAGTAAATATTGTAAATACTTACACCGTGGCGAAACAAAGTAGCGTGACATTGCTAACAGCGTCTGACTAGCGTGTTGTAGCGGGAAAAAGCGATGCAAAAATCGTGCACCTCTTAATACAGAAGAGTTCTAATTTCCTAATAACTCGTACATGAACTGATTCGTACAAAAACGATATTTATAAAACAAGTAACAAAACACTCCCTGCCTGATATCTGTAAGATATCACTATTACACATATTGAAAATAAAAACAAATCGAATTAGATTGAAAAATTACATTAATGAAGTTTGTCTCATGACAATGAAATAAATGATGGAAAAGTACTACATGTACTAACCATGTAACTTATAAAACAAAATTCCTACACAGCTTACAGTGGAATCCCTTCACAAATTGGTCTGACTAGAATAACAAGTTTGTCGTTTCTTAACAACTTTATCTGAATTTTTCTAACTAAAGTATCATCACTCTGAAATGTTTACTGCACAACTGCCATAGGCCAACAGTTCCTTGGACTGTCCTCTTTCACCAACACGACGTCGCCTTCCTTGATGTTCGGCTCTTCACTCTTTCATTTCCTGCGCGGCTGAAGTAAGTGGAGGTAGTCAGATTTCCACTTCTTCCAGAACTAGTTCGCGACACCTTGCACACGTTTCCACTCGGACCTTAGCATGTCTTTTACACTGATGTCACCAAACGCGGGGCAGTCGAAATCAGAAGAATGTTTCTGTGTCAACAGTACGTTGGGTGTTAGCATGAACGGATTATCAGGGTCGGATGACACGGGCGTCAATGGTCGGGAATTGATGATCGTGGTCACCTCTGCCATCAGGGTGCAGAGAACGTCATGAGTAACATTCCGGTTACTTGGTTTCATTAGCATGGCGTCCAGGATCCTTCGTACGAGCCCAATCATCCTTTTCCAAGCGCCTCCAAAGTGTGATGAAAGTGGGGGATTGAATATCCACTTTGTCCCAGAATCATATAAGAACTTCTTCAATGTGTCCTCTTCAACGCTGATGGTATCAATTGTCAGGTCGTTTGTTGCTCCAATGAAATTGGTACCTCTGTCCGACCGAAATATCTTAACTTCCCCTCTAATACTGGTAAATCGGCGCACTGCATTGATGAATGCTGAAGAACTTAACGAATCAACTACCTCTATGTGAATCGCTCTCGTCACTAAGCATGTAAATAAAACACCCCATCGTTTGGAGGATGCAATCGCTCCTCGTGTTTTCCTAGTGACGACCTGCCAGGGGCCAAAGACGTCAACATCGACGTTGGTGAATGGTGGTGTCGGTTCAAGCCGGTCAGCTGGGAGGTCAGCCATTTTCTGTGCCGCAATCTTTCCTTTCAGCTTCTTACAGGTGATGCATTTGTAAATAACGGAAGATACAAGTCTTTTTCCTCCAGTGACCCAGAGTCCTGCAGATCTGACAGCGCCCTCTGTAAGGTGACGGCCCTGGTGTTTCAATAGGTCATGGTGATGACGGACTAGTAAGGTAGCAATGTGATGAGACTCTGGGATAATAGCTGGGTTCTTCTCAAAGTTATCCAACTTCAATTTGTTGAGTCTCCCTCCTACACGTAAGATGCCCTGCTTGAATCGTGCTTCCTCTCGGAACGGCCTGGGCACTGCTGATACATCGAATCTCTTCGCTATAAACGCTGTGCTGTACTACACTTATGATAAAGTTTTCAGCTTCACTGAAGGTAACAGACTGATTGTCTGACGTCTTCTTTCTCCTTTGGCGTGCTCTAGTTTTAAGAATACCGAACGCACGCACTAGTCTGGACCACTGAGAGAACCGCTCAAATCTGTCAACAATACTTTGTCCAGATGTAGATTCAGTTACTGGCTTGACTTCGGACAGGTAGGTATTCACATCAGATTTGCAGGTAATCAGGTTAGAGGCATCATCAGGTTCTAGTGACTGTCTCATGAGAAAATCAATGGATCCCTGTATCCCTGCACTGCTTTGAAGCTTGTTAGCTGCTATGCCTCTGGTCCCAATATCGGCAGGGTTTAGTCTTGTGGGAACGAAATTCCATTGCTTCGGGGTCGAATGCTTGAGTATTTGCTCAACTCGATTCAAAACGTAAATGAAAAACCTTCTTGTCTGGTTGGTAATATACTCCAGAACCACTCTACTATCGGAGTAGAATTTCACAAAGTTAAACTCGATGTTCAAATGTTCATTGGCCAATTGGTAGATTTCAACTGCAAGAAGAACAGAACACAATTCGAATCTTGGTATTGTATGCCCATGAGGGGGCGCAACTATGGTCTTCCCAATAACAAATCCTACATAGTGTTTGTTTTTATCATAAAGCACATGAATGTAGGCGATCGCAGCAATTGCTTTCTCAGATGCGTCACAAAACACATGTAGCTTGATACGAATATTCCTTTGCAGAGAACATGGAACATACTGAAGGGGTATGGATACATCTTGGAGATCGGACAGCATCCTTTTCCATGTCTGCCATTTCTGTCCTTCGATATCGATGAGTGGCTCGTCCCATCCGGTGCTTCCGACTGTCAGCTGGCGCAGTATCAGCTTCCCTTCTATCTTCACTGGTGCGGCAAATCCTAAGGGATCGTAGAAACTGTTTATCACAGATAATACTCCATGACGAGTCAAGGGTTTCTCCTCGCTGGAGATCTGGAAGGTAAATGTATCAAGGTTCATGTTCCAGTAGAGTCCTAAGCTCCTTTGTACAGGTAAGTCAGCTGATAGTTCTAGGCTCTTCAGTTCCTTCGAAAGATCGTCTGGATCAAATTCTCGTACAACATCCTTGCTGTTTGAAGCAATCGTATGCAGACATAAATTACCATGAACAGCTAAGGCTTGTTGAGTTCGTTTTATCAGGTCTACTGCTTGTTTCTCGGTGGGTACAGATATCAAACCGTCGTCTACGTAGATGTGTTTTAGAACAAAGTATGTGACATCTGGTCCAAAGGAATCATTAGCGTCTAATGCAGTTCTGTGTAGACCGTACGTGGCTACGGAGGGCGATGGCTTATTTCCGAACACTAGGACCCTCATCCTGTGCTCTATCAGGTCTTCGTTGAAGTCATTGTTTCGGTGCCAGAAGAAGCGCAAGTAGTTTCTATGATCGGGTCTAACATAAAAACAATAAAACATTTGCTGTATGTCGGCTGTTATGGCCACTGGCTCCTTTCGGAATCTAATAAGCACTCCGAGCAGACTGTTGTTCAAATCTGGGCCAGACATCAAGACATCGTTCAAGAATAGTCCACGAAAGGTAGCCGAAGAGTCGAACACTCCTCTTATCTGGTCTGGCTTGCGAGGGTGATATACGCCGAAGACAGGTAGATACCAAACTTCTCCCTCCTCGTCAGCAGGTGGCGCTACCTCGACATGCTTATGATCAAAGAGTTTCTGAATGAAATCGATAAAATGTTTTTGTTTTACAGGATCCCTCTTAAGACTAAGATCGAATCTGTTGGCCCTGTCCAAAGCCATGGAACTGTTATTTGGTAAACGTGGGCGCTGGCTCTTAAACAGAAGTGGAGCCTCCCAGTTACCGTCTAAGTTCTTTCTGAAGTTTCTTTCCATTTCCTCAAGGAAGATTCTATCTTCTGTAGATAATCCTGGCTTATTGTGGTCAGGAGTAAGTAAAAATGTCTTATCATCAAAATCCAGAAGTTGCTTGGTACAACTATTTGACATCGGGGAATCTTTAATCACGAGTTGGTTCTCGCAAGGTCGTAATAAGGATGGTCGTCCATTGGATAATACAAAAGTCTTGTATACATTGACGTCACTACTTTGACGCTGAGATCCAAGGCACACGTCACCAACCACAGTCCATCCTAATGGAGATCGAAGTCCAATCGGTGCATCGGGATGGCCAGTTTTCTGATCGAGAATGCGGTGTACATACGGTACGTCTCTGCCAATGAGCAACAAGATTTGGCACTGGTCATCTAAGCGGTCAAGCTCAATGTCACTAAGATGTGGATGATATCTCGTGACATCCGGCGATGGAATTTCTTGTCTGTTGTTTGGTATATTGTCACATTCAATGAGAACGGATAAGTCTATGCTCACATGGCGATCGCAGGATTCCATCACAAATCCAGAGGCACGTCGACCAGAAGTTACGAGTTTTCCATTGCACGAGTTCATGATGTATTCCTCGGGTGGTGAACAAATCTTGAACATGTCGAAGAACGAACTTCTGGCAAGAGATCGATTGCTTTGGTCATCAAGAATTATGTACATTTTCACACGGGTCCTTCGATCTTTGCGATGATGCACAAACACAGGTAAGATTTTAGCATACGACTTCCCATAGGTCATATTTCCGCAGATCTCGGTGCATGATGACTCTACCATAAGTGGACTGGATGCAGTTCTGTAGGTGTTTCTTCCTGAATTAGGAGTTATCTCCCCGCCATGAACTTTAGAGGGGTTGTCTCCATGCATAACTGCCACATGCTTGTCACTATTACAAATGGTACACTTAATCTTTTCCTTACAGTGTCTGCTTTTATGCATGCAGTCACAACACTTAAAGCACAACCCCTTTTCTCTGAGAAGGGCCTTCCGGGCTTCTAATAGTTTAGTCTGGAATGCGCGGCACTCACTTAGTCGATGGCTTGTTCCGTGAATGGCACAGACGGTGTTGTCTCTCGAATCTGAGGAAATTTCTGTCCTTGCAGTGGTAAATCGAGTCTTAACAGCTAAGGGAGACGAGCGAATGAACTTCTGCGGTGTGTTCATAGTTTCGGTGAAGGAGAAACTTGGGTCAGTCCTGACGCGGCTCATTTCCCTTACAAACTCAACAAAAAACTTAAATGGTGGAAAGCACTGCTTGGTCTCTTTGTAGTTGTAAGCTCTTGAGATCCACTTTTCCCTCATGCTGTGAGGTAGTTTTTCTATGATTGGATTTATTCCAACTGAAGAGTCGAAATATGCTAGAAGTGACTTGTATGCTGTCTGTTCCTTTAAACATAGAATTTCTGTAATTAAATCAGCAAGTTAAAAGAGTTTCTCTGTATCCTTGATGCTAAGTCTAGGAAATTTGGCAAGCTTGTCCTTTAAAATGCTTTCAATCAATTCGGGTGCACCATATCTTTGGTCCAACCTCTCCCATAGGAGACACAGAGCTTTCGACGGGTTGTCTGCAGTGGCGACCCGGATACTCAAGGCATATGAGCTGGATTCTGGCCCAAGCCACTTCACCAGGTCAAGTTGCTCAACATCAGAAACTTGTAAGTCGGCGAGGACATTTTTGAAACTCGATTTCCACACGAAATAGGTGTCTGGTTTGTCACAAAATTGATAGAGTCTAGACATTAACAGTTCTCTCCTTAAGAGGAATTTGGAAATGTCAGGAAACATTGGAATGTTTGGACGCGTGACAGGCGGCATCTCTGCGTATGTTGTAGCTGGTGTTTGCGGATGTAGATCTGATTCAGGAAGGTCACGATACGTATCTACTGGGTTATTGGTCAGAATTGCACGGCGCGAGTCGTTCATCTCATGGGTAGCATGAGATACTGGCTGTGGTTCGGATCGTGGTCTGTGTGTAGGGTTTTGTGGAACAACGGATGCATCTTGGCACATGGTTTCACTTTGTCCTTCCAAACGCACAGTGTTCACATATTCAGTAGTCCTCTCATGAGGGTCTTCCTCTGGTACACGAATATCATCATCGATGTTATCAAATTCACTCAAGTCACCTCCAACAGATTCCTTTTCATACACTCTAGCTTCTGCACCCAGTGCAGCTGCTGTTTTCTTGGCTGTCAGTAGATCCATATCTGCGTTGTAATCGGATCTCCTTCTCACTGCTGAGGCTCTAATAGTTGCTTGGTCAATCTCGTCCTGTTCCTCAAGCTGAGATAACTTTTTCCTGAGAGCTGCCTCCTCTTCAGCTAGCCTTATGAGAGCACGAGCGGCTTCCGCTTTGGCACGCTTCATGATGTATGAAGAGGATGAATGTTTCGTACTGCTTTGCGATCCCTGTTTCGATGTGGGTTTCTTCGTGGAGTGTGTATCCTTCTCACGGGGTGAGACCGGCTCCTTCTTGACCCTGACGGGGTCCACTACTTCCGATGGCTCCATGTGGGTCTTTTTACTATTCTGCCTCAAGAATGCAGATAGCTAACCAATCTTACTAGATAACGATTTATTCGTGAACTTGGTAAAAAGCTACAATAAAACAAAACAATAATAAGTACATAATCAAAACATATATGACACAAAATTACACATTTTCACAACTTCCCTACGTCAGTATTAGGGTTCCGAGCAGATCATATATTCAGCACATATTTTGGAGAAAACTAGCATATATTGCGAACATATATATATTTGACCTATTTATGACGCTACTGACGGACCGTAGATAAAGGTAATAATATAAATACACAATATTATGAATTATAACTATTAGATGCACGTTAGCAAAACTAATTTCTGTTATTTTACGAGGATAACCTATTGACAGGATATACGTTTATGGTAAAACAATTCGTCATGACTCGATACAGTACGTAGCGACTCGTAAATAAACAACACATCGATATGGCATTATGAATGATTATAAAAACTGGATGTAGGTAGTAAATATTGTAAATACTTACACCGTGGCGAAACAAAGTAGCGTGACATTGCTAACAGCGTCTGACTAGCGTGTTGTAGCGGGAAAAGTGATGCAAAAACCGTGCACCTCTTAATACAGAAGAGTTCTAATTTCCTAATAACTCGTACATGAACTGATTCGTACAAAAACGATATATAAAACAAGTAATAACACAACACTTATATTGAAATTCAGTAATGTTTGTCATTCCTGCTTGATTTTAAAGTGTCTTTAGTGACTTTATCTCATGCAAAATTTTCAAAAAAATCACTCTTTTAGAAATGAATCAGGTCCGCCGTCTTTAAGATTATTTACTTTCAAGGATGAACTTAAATCTTTAAAAAAAATTGCATGACTACACCATTATATTTGTTAAGTCTTCGTCGCACTCTGAATTTTGCTAATTTCTTATTCCAGTTGATTTAAACAACATAGATATGTTTTATATTTTAACATATTTCTGTACATTTTAAATCATTACAATGTGACCTTTAAGAGGGTTGGCCAAATAATAGCATAAAAGGAATAATTCTATAGAGTTGTTTTAAAATAATTTTGTATGTGAGGAAGTTATATATGAGATTTTGAGGAAACTAAAAAGAAAACATTTATAATTGTTATGCATTTTTTATGTCTTCCTAGGGATCTGAAGATTATTGCATCTTCTATTTGCCAAATATGCAAAGTAGAAAAATCCCTTTGTAGAAATTGTGCACAACGGCATATTGTCAAGAGAATAGGAGGAGACCATGAAATGCATACTTCTAATACTCACAAAAACATGTTTAACTGCGAGTAAGTAGTTTTTTCTCGCAATGTAAAAGGGTGCTTGCGCAAAATTCTTTAAAAAATTAACAAAGCTAAAAAAAAAAGTCAAACATAGCGAAGCAAAAATTTAAAAACATGATATTGTTTATCTAAGATACATGTATTGTTCTAGATGTTTATTCTTAACTTATTGATTATAAACAATTTAAGGTAAATGTAACATATTGTTTGCGTATTCGATATCTAAAAGTTTAGATCAAAAATTAAAACATTTTGATAATTTATTTTTTCAGTGCAGGCCAAAAAAATCAAGAGGATGTTTTCTGTGGTCCCTGTCTATATGTAAACAGAAAAACTAAGTCAACACGTTACTGCAAAACGTGTAATGACCCTGAGCCATTATGTAATGATTGTGCAAAACAACACACTCGACAAAAAATGAGCAGAGATCATAACTTATGCAGCGACATAAAAGGATTTAAAATTATAAAAAAAACAACTAACGCAAAGTAAGTTGCCAAGTAACTTTATTAAACCTATGGATGATCTTAAATCTCAAAAAAGGATTTTTTATTCTTTTTTATATTCATGATGCCTATAAATGTACATTCCCTCATTCACTTTTACTTTTTTAAATGATTTTTGTTTCCAATAAATTGTAAAAAAGCAACATTTTTTGTACAAAAAATGATTAAAATTGTTTATGTAATAAAAACGACGAAGATAATCTTCAGAGTTGCATAAAGAAGAGTCACTAATGTTTGCGTATTATATACATCTGTACACAAAAACATTGGGCATAACAGTAGAAATTGGAAAATATATAACTGTTAGTACAAAATAGCGACGTTAAATATTAAATAAACATGTAATACCCTGATTGAGACGGTAAATAGACACATTTTACATACATTCCATCACAAGGTCCCCAGGTATAGCACATTTACACATACATGAAGAAAGGCCCTAAGTGTCACATTTATAATAGGCTTTTAATGTTTCTTTTTTGTATATTTCGATGATTGAAAGTATATTATAATGAATTGTCTATCTCTTATCAAATAATTTCTTGACGCACTATCTCAGACTTCTTCAGATGTCTGGTTTATTCGTCTCAAATCTACAAAACATTTTATATTTGTAAAATATATAAGTAACATAACATCTAATATAATCAAAACAATTTGTTTTCATACTAGATACCTATAATTATATGTTTTTATATATATCATATATTATCGCACAATCGTACTCTTCTTTCATCATATTTCGATGACATTGTCTCATTCAAAAATAAGATGTTCAATATTCTTTATTGTGTCTGGACAATTATCAGAACAGTTGTTTATGAAAAAAAAATTATAAGAGCTTTATTTTGATTCTACTATCCACTCCGACTATCAGCTGATCATTTTATATTTTGAGAGAGGAAGTAGGTTATAGTTTCAAGCGAGATGATTTTGTTTGGTTGAGACGACTGTTCCGCTTAACCCAAATGTTTGTAATGGCTGCTTCGGAACAAGCAAGTGAAAATGTTTTGGGAAAGGGTCTTGGAACAGCCGCGATTAGCTCTTTATAATAAACATTAAAGGGAATACACATCACTCTAAAGGATACTTATCAATGTTGTTGATGGTTTTTTATATATGAGCAAGATTTTATGTTATAAAATTCTTATCGAGTTTGGTGTGTGTTTAAGATCGCATAATTTATTGATGACATTTGTGGTAAATTTTAGAACAATGTCCGCGGCATCTTTGATCTCGGCAATAACTGTAGTAGAATTGGTTTTAACTTACATTTATGAATATAAAAAAAATTGGCAGCTCAATATATGTTTCAATAATTTATTATAACATTCTCATGCTTTCTTATATTATGTATTTTAATTTCGTTAATGAATATGTTTCTTCAGTTTTTTCTTTTGGAAAATTAAACATTTTCCTATAATAGGGCTACATAGTGTATGAGTTTTTGAAACTTATAGGGATTTTTTTCATAGACATTTTTCACTTTTATATCTGTCATTGTATGATAGTATAGCTTTTCACAACATCAGGTTTTTTTTTGTATTTACTACCGGATATATCAAAACTTTCATATTGTTGTCTTATAACATTTCGTAAAATATTATATTGACATTAACAATTAAAATTTTCTGACAAAATGTCAGATGATTTATTTAGTGTTTTCATAATTGCGTCTTTCTTAGAAAGATCGTTTACATTAAACATTCCATTGTTTTTTCCATAGCAGTGGCTGTACAAATGTTTTATTTAATATAGTAAAAATGTCTGGCTTTCTTTAAAATTATTAAACGACGAAATATTCTTGAACATTTTAGAAAGATTAAAACCGTCGAAGCAGCTATATTTCTCCCAGTTGTTGACAATATGTACGCTGAATTAAGATTGATCCTCTTCACATAAGCATTATTGACCCCATCAAAAAATATGTCTTCGATAGTCTCTGAACCCAAGATGCTTTAAGTGCTTTCAACTTATGTTCTACCGATCCTGTCATCTGTTTTCTTCGTTTTAAAGTGTTCCATTTAATCATGTCATTTTTTATTAAATATTTGAAATAAAATTGATAAAATAATTTTAAAAAATGTATATATTGATAATTTTGTCTTCTTATTATTAAAATAAAAAGTGTCAATTTTAAATCTGTCATTATATTTAAAAACTTACTTTAAAAAAATACCCAACTTTTTGTAAACTATAAAATTAAATTTTAGGATTAAAATAATAATAACAAAATTATTGCTCATGCTTTTTAGTGCAGACCAAACGAAACAGAATGACATTTTCTGCGAACACTGTCTTTGTGAAGATATGAAAATTAAGGCAGCGCAGTACTGCAAAACTTGTGACGAGCCGGAGCCATTGTGTAGTGATTGTGCAAAACACCACATTAGACAAAAAGCAAGTAGAAATCACGAATTATGCACCGACATAGAAATATTTCAAATTCATCAAAAAGGTTTGAATGCAAAGTAAGTTCTCAGACAATCCTTTATAATTATTTTTTTCTATTGAAAATAACTGTATTTTAAAGCTAAAAATAGTGAAATGTACAAAAGTTGCACTGAAAATACTAAATTGTTTGCTATACTGAAATCGTCTTTCTTATAAAATTCAAATGATTTTGCCTCACCATTATTTTTAAAGACAACCAGTCAATAATTATGATTTCAATTTGTTATTTATGAAATATATCAACAATTTCATGTAAAAGTTATATGTGACAAATTAGAGGGTTTTTTAAAAGTTAAAATGTTCAAAAACAATGATCATAATCATATCTCAATTCGTTTTTATTAATTCCAAGTGCACCATTTTTTTTTTTTAAATAAATGCAACGAAAGTAAAAAAAAATTGATTTCTTCCATTTAAATGAAAAAAAAATTAAAACTTTCAAAATTTACTAATTTCAGAAAAAAACTTTAACAGTATAAGTGTTACAAATTGCGATCCTTTTCTTTGTGAAAATTGATAAAATGAATATTTCCTGATTTTGTTCACGGTAAAATACAAAGGCCTGCAGAAAAAAATAAAACTGAGTCTATTATCACGTAATTTTAATCTTGCATCAAAATGAAAATGTATGGTTGCTTGTGTTACGTCAAAATTGAAATATGAGTTATCTCCCTAAAAAAATCCTCATGCAAAGTTTTTTTTTCTAAAAGAAGCTTGTTTCTTTAAAATTGTCATTTAATTTAAAATATATATCAAAGTTGCAATATACTAACTAGTTGTGAACATATATTTAGTTTTCTTATCAAATGAAAGAGGAAATATGCTGGGGTTTTTTCAGCGCAAACCAAAGAGACCAAGAATATATTTTCTGCGGTCCTTGTCTATACGTAGACAAAAAAACTAAGGCAACACGTTACTGCAAAACGTGTGACGATTCAGAGCCATTGTGTAATGATTGCGCAAAACAACACACTCGACAAAAATTTAGCAGAGATCACGAACTAGGCGACGACATAAGAACGTTTTATGATAATCAAAAAGGTTCAAATGCAAAGTAAGTTGACACTTTTACCATTATATTTAACTTAAGGTAAATATACCTGGTAAAATCAAAGTATCTTATCGTAACTCAGTACCTAGTTTCTTTTTTCAAAATACTTGGTTTATAACGAATAAAATAAAATTGATAAAATAATTTAAAAAAATGTATATATTGATAATTTTGTCTTCTTATTATTAAAATAAAAATTGTCAATTTTAAATCTGTCATTATATTTAAAAACTTACTTTAAAAAAATACCCAACTTTTTGTAAACTATAAAATTAAATTTTAGGATTAAAATAATAATAACAAAATTATTGCTCATGCTTTTTAGTGCAGACCAAACGAAACAGAATGACATTTTCTGTGAACACTGTCTTTGTGAAGATATGAAAATTAAGGCAGCGCAGTACTGCAAAACTTGTGACGAGCCGGAGCCATTGTGTAGTGATTGTGCAAAACACCACATTAGACAAAAAGCAAGTAGAAATCACGAATTATGCACCGACATAGAAATATTTCAAATTCATCAAAAAGGTTTGAATGCAAAGTAAGTTCTCAGACAATCCTTTATAATGATTTTTTTCTATTGAAAATAACTGTATTTTAAAGCTAAAAGTAGTGAAATGTACAAAAGTTGCACTGAAAATACTAAATTGTTTGCTATACTGAAATCGTCTTTCTTATAAAATTCAAATGATTTTGCCTCACCATTATTTTTAAAGACAACCAGTCAATAATTATGATTTCAATTTGTTATTTATGAAATATATCAACAATTTCATGTAAAAGTTATATGTGACAAATTAGAGGGTTTTTTAAAAGTTAAAATGTTCAAAAACAATGATCATAATCATATCTCAATTCGTTTTTATTAATTCCAAGTGCACCATTTTTTTTTTAAATAAATGCAACGAAAGTAAAAAAAAATTGATTTCTTCCATTTAAATGAAAAAAAAATTAAAACTTTCAAAATTTACTAATTTCAGAAAAAAACTTTAACAGTATAAGTGTTACGAATTGCGATCCTTTTCTTTGTGGAAATTGATAGAATGAATATTTCCTGATTTTGTTCACGGTAAAATACAAAGGCCTGCAGAAAAAAATAAAACTGAGTCTATTATCACGTAATTTTAATCTTGCATCAAAATGAAAATGTATGGTTGCTTGTGTTACGTCAAAATTGAAATATGAGTTATCTCCCTAAAAAAAATCCTCATGCAAAGTTTTTTTTTCTAAAAGAAGCTTGTTTCTTTAAAATTGTCATTTAATTTAAAATATATATCAAAGTTGCAATATACTAACTAGTTGTGAACATATATTTAGTTTTCTTATCAAATGAAAGAGAAAATATGCTGGGGTTTTTTCAGCGCAAACCAAAGAGACCAAGAATATATTTTCTGCGGTCCTTGTCTATACGTAGACAAAAAAACTAAGGCAACACGTTACTGCAAAACGTGTGACGATTCAGAGCCATTGTGTAATGATTGCGCAAAACAACACACTCGACAAAAATTTAGCAGAGATCACGAACTAGGCGACGACATAAGAACGTTTTATGATAATCAAAAAGGTTCAAATGCAAAGTAAGTTGACACTTTTACCATTATATTTAACTTAAGGTAAATATACCTGGTAAAATCAAAGTATCTTATCGTAACTCAGTACCTAGTTTCTTTTTTCAAAATACTTGGTTTAAGGTATTAGAAGCGATAAAAAATATTTGGTTATTCTTATTGCAATTTCGTAACTCAAAGCTATTACGGAATATCCGTGAATATAATAATCCAAAAATCTGATTTGAAATACCTTTTTACTTGAGGAATTAATTTATCGTAAAAAAAAATGTCTCTTACTCATGAGTTAGGAATCATTATTTTTATTTTAAGTAAGATTAACCAAAGCGGTTTTGGTTTTTTTGAATATTGGTGTTCTATAACTTTATTTTTATTTGTATTTAAGAATTGACAGGGTGCATAGCAAACGGAATTAAAACGTTCTTAGATAAATGATTAGTTTATTTCTGTTTTTCCACTATTTCAAAAAAAATTGTTTTGATTTTAGATACCAAGAAAAGAACCATAAAACATGTGATAACCAGGTGAAAAATTTAACATGATAAAAGTCTATTTTACGACGTAGGTCATAAAATTAGAATTCTAAATCATAATCTTATTTACTACTATTTTACAGAGCCCTGGAAAACCACAGCCTTCCAGTATCAAATCTGATTCTGTCTCATTGTGTTGGGGAAAATGTCGTAAAAGTGTTACTCAGTATCAGATAAGGTTTAAAACTATGACAGAAAATGCAAAATGGAAATTTATTGAAACCGTTTCAAACAAAAACCGCATAACCATTACAGGATTAATGGCAAATACTAAATACATATTTCAAGTTCGTGGGATGTTTGGGGACCAAGAAGGTCCTTTTGGTCCAGTAAATGAAAGCATTGAAACAGTTAAATCTTTAGCTACAGCTCTTTTAGACTTTTCGAAAATTCAGGACAAGACCGGAAACCCTAAAAAATATTTACTTCCGATGGAAGAAAATAGAAATGCACGAAATACATCTGCTCGTACCAGACAGTTAATTCTCGGTAGGTTGATAACGTTTATTTTACAGTGGGTTACTTAAACAAAAAATTTAAATTAGGTTAAAAACATAATTATATTAACCATGAAACATATTTTAAAGGAAAGCCTTCACGAAACTTTAAAGATGAAAAAACCATCATGTTAGTTGGCGCAACAGGCTCCGGAAAAAGTGCTTTAGTTGATGGTATTGCAAACTACATCATGGGTGTTAGTTTTGAGGATCCATTTCGTTTCAAAATGGTCACTTTAGAAAAAGAAGAAAAGAAAACACATAACCAGGTAAATTATTGGACATGTGAATGAAAAATAGTTTACAGCATTTGAGAGTTTAATTTTTTTTGTACTGTGTTTGTAGTTAATTCAGTTGGAATACTTCCCCAAAGTGTTATTTTAAGGTCATTAAATAATAATTTTTGGAATGTAATTTCATTGTTCAAAGAAGGAAACGTATAGTATCGTCTCAATCATTTAATACAAACTTTTTTGAGGGGTTATCGAAAATCTGTTTTTGGTTGCAGGTAAACACTCTAGAAAAATGGCTTATTGTACAATTTCACTGATGCCGATGTTAAATAGATCATCTTTGTTTAAAGTGAAAAAGAGTTAAATATTGATAATATTTCTTCAATTGCGTCCGTGAATCTCATTTGATTCATATATATATATAAATATATATATATATATATATATATATATATATATATATATATATATATATATATATATATATATATATATATATATATATATATCCTAAAACAACGAAATTATGTTTTAGAAATCTAGAAATGATACACAAGCGATCTATTAAAGACGTTCGATCCTCTGATTTTGGGTAGCCATTTTGGGTCACCTCTAGTCTGCAAATTCTGTGTTATATATGAATTATACTTGTAAATTCCTTTTTCACAATGCCAAATAAACTATATTGAATAAAATAGTGAAGGAAAATGTCCATATTTAGAGAGTGTAGAAAGGGACTATATTTTGTGGCGGAAGGTTTTTAAGAAGAAAATGAACATTTTTCATAACTCAGTTGTTTTAGAGTACCGTAAGTTTAGCTTTCTTATTTTCAGTGCAGACCAAATTTTCAGATACTTTATTCATCGGGATGTCTTCGTGTTGTTCAAAAACATATTTCAACAATATTTCAATATTTCTAATGACATATATTGGCACGTTTAAGTGATATTTTATAAAACTAAAGAAAAAATAAACTCCAATTTCCCCCTAAAATTAGCTTTTTTCATGCCATTTCTCAAAATTTACATTATAGACCCATACTTTTGGTTTTATTTTCTGAATATTTAAGTTTCTTTTGATAGGTCTGTCATAATTTGAGAAAAGGTTTGAGACTTTTAAATTAATTAATTGCATGTTGAATCGTTTATGAATAAAAATTGTATTTTTTCAGTACCAAAAAGGTCCAAATATCAATAAGGTGAAGAAATTGCAAAGTTTTTTATTATGATAATTTTAATTTTATTAATTCTAAATATTATAAATTTGTATTTAATACCATGGTTCATTTCGATAAAAAAGTATAGAGGGAAAAGCGATTTATGTGCAATTTGCACTTTCAGTGCAGAAAGGTCATATTAAATACATCGTAGCACCAAACGGAGCATATAAACCCCAAAATTTTGTTTTTTATTTTGGTTTAGATATGTGTGTAGATGTTAAAAATTACTTTAGAAAAAAACTTAAGAGACTTTTGATCGCAGGATCCAACGTCCTTAAATGAAAGTTCTAGTATTTCATCCAAAAAAATATTTAGATTTCATCTACTGAAATAATATGATATTATCAAGGTTAATTAAAAACTGTGAAGTTGAACACTGTGAGCTAAGACATGATAATTTAACTTTTTTTAATACAGTGAACAAAATTTATAATTAAAAAGACACTACAGCTCATTTTCCTCATTTTGGTCATAGTTTTTAAGCCAGTGCAATAATGAACAGAATTTGTGCATGCCCTGGTAGTTTGAATTTTATCATTGCCACTTTAAGCTCACAATTGCCCGTCATGTTGTTCCGAAATTCAGAATTGATATTATATTGACTCGAAATCTTATTTACCTGTACATCACGTGAGTTTGAATGACAGCAGTCATCAATGAAGTTTGACGTTATTTTTTTATATAAACAGATAGTGAGAATAAATAACTCATACACAGGTTCATGGAAATGACAAAAAAGCGTTTTTACTCTTAATGTTAAGAAATTTCTACACTTTGTACGACCTTGGAATGTTCTTTGAAATGATACACCTTACTAAGAAAGGAAATAAAAACCCTTTACAGATCTAGCTGTTAAACTATTCTTATGCTTAAATGGTGCAATGATGACAGAAGTAGGATTTATTTTTTATCCCTTACAAGATATATAGTTTGCACTCGTATTTTAACTCAATCTCCTTTAATCATTTATAGCCAAATCTGTAGAAATTGGTGGTCTTTTCACTTTTCTGCTCAATACCATGCTTAAATGTTCATAATTGGGGCGCATGCGTTGTTGTAAGAAAGACTGGGATTGCAAAATTTACTGTATGATATGTCTGCGCAATATGGGCTATATTGTCTCGTAAAACAAAACAAAAAATATAGTTTTATGCATGTATTATAAAATAAGACCAAAAAAAAAAATGTTTTAACCATTAGCTGATCTGAATGATATAAATGTTTACACATAGATCATGACATTATTTTGCAGGCAGTTTCTCAAACAGAATGGATTACGGTGTATAAGATATATCCGACAGAGGGAAGTCGACTGAACTACACGCTTAATATCATAGACACACCTGGATTTGGAGATACGAGAGGAATTGAACGCGACAGTGCCATTATAGATCAAATAAGGCAATTATTTTCAGCAAAAGGGGACCAAGGTGTTTTATATATTGATGCAGTGTGTTTTATTGTCAAAGCACCAGATGCGCGTCTTACAGTCGTGCAAAATTATATTTTCAGCTCAATAATGTCTTTGTTTGGAAAAGATATTGAATCAAACATATGTACACTGATCACCTTTGCGGATGGTGCAACCCCCCCTGTACTTGCTTCACTGAAAGAATCAAAGCTCCCATTTGGTTTAAACTTTCAATTCAACAATTCGGCCTTATTTGCTGATAACAAAGATTTGATAAATGGTAGTTTATCTCCCATGTTTTGGAAGATGGGATGTATTAGTTTTGACAAATTTTTTGTGCACATTACCAAATTAAAAACAAAAAGTCTTCGTCAAACAAAAAATGTTTTAGATGAGAGAGAGCAATTGAAAACTGTTATATCAAATATTCTACCCCAAGTCACTGCAGGTTTATCCAAATTATCAGAACTGCAGCAACAGTTGGATATTTTCAAGAGATATCAAAACGAAATAGAAGATAATCAAAATTTTGAATACGAAGTGGACGAAACAAGACAGGAAATGGTAGACCTACCTAAAGGGCAGCATGTGACAAACTGTCTCCAGTGTAATATCACATGTCACGAAGATTGTAAAATTGCAGATGATGAAAAGAAAAAAGGGTGTTGGGCAATGGACCAAGAAACAGGACATTGTAGAATTTGTACCGAGAAATGCATATGGTCCGATCACAAAAACACTCCGTACATTTTCAAGTATGTGACTGAAACCGTTAAAAAAACATACGCTGAAATGAAGGAAAGATATGAAAAAGCTGAAGGGCACAAGCTTACTCATGAAAATTACATAGAAAAACTGAACTATGATGTAGAAAGTAAGTTCGAAAATATGATGTCAATGATGAATGAAATGAACCGATGTAAAACAAGATTAAAAGAAATAGCTTTGAGGCCAGATCCTTTGTCAACAACAGAGCATATCGACCTTATGATTCAATCAGAAGAAACAGAAAAACAACCAGGTTATTTTAAGAGAGTAGATATGTTAAAACAGATGAAAAGAATGGCACTTGTACATAAGGACGTTGAGAGATTTGGTCAAAACTTTCGACACACAAGAGAGAACATCGAGTCAATCACAGGAAAAAGCTTTCCAAAAAGAAACAATGAAAACATCCCTTTAGCAACGAGAACTTCTATTCAAACAAGTGTAAGGCCCTCCCAAAAAAATGTAATTATCCGTGGAGTTCGATTTGTGAAAAAATTGTTTTGAAAAAAAAAAACAAATTATGAAAATATAGAACGGTGCATAATTTTAAAACCTATTACATTTGTATATAGATGATAACGTTGCAATAATATTTCAGCAAGAAATCAAATCTAATTAGTAAAATTCAAGAGAAATTGGAAAATCTTAAATTCTAAACGATCCCGATTGTAATTAAACACATCCTGAAAGGAATCTTACCAAGTTGGAACATATCACAATTTGCCCGGTCCAGACTGTTTAACTGTAAAATGGTTTGATCTTATATAATCTATATCAATTATTCGCAATAAACTGCAGTATTCTTGTAAATTTCAAGTCTAAAAGAATTCTAATCGGGATCACGTTTTTCTCAATCGGAATCGATTAAAATTTGATACAATGCATTTTTTCTAAAAACTTTCCAAGATTTGCAATTTTTTTGCAAAATATTATTTTATTATATATTATACAAATACCATTAAGCATTGCAATTGCAACCCCTAATGCTATACATTCTTGCATTAATAGTTGACAACATCAACTACTAATGATAAATCGCCGCTTAAAGAGACGATTTATCATTAAGCATTGTAAATGCACAGAATCCTTAACGCTTAATGAAGCAAGCAAAAACTACATGGTCAACCCCTAATGATAAAAACATTTATATCATTAAGCGTTGCGTTTATACTCTTAAAGATGCATGTATAATATCTAAATGTAGAACACTGGTCGGCAATGAACGTACGGCATGTTGTGAATGTCTTTAATGTTTTTAGTGGTTATAATACAACATAATTAAACGTTATATACATCTATAAAACTCAATCAAAATTGTATTTTCATATCATATATAGAATTCCTCCCCCGCTTAAAAATAATGCACTATGGTGGTATTGTACATGACTACATGCACATGCACGTGTGTATGTGTCCTTGGACTGTAACTTAAATCTTTAGTAAAGAGATACTAAACATAACATTCTTTTTAAACAATTACGATGGTACATGTATGGCGTTAAAATGCGTATGCTTATAAGTCTAATTGAAATACTAATATTGTAAAAGATTTGCACACCAATTCCTTAAAACAATGATTTACATGTAAATGGTAGAACATCTTTCAGTAGAGATAGGCTTAAGCATTTTTTTTATTTGATGCACCCTTGTTTTCAAAATAGCATTTACTAAGTCTCTAAAAGAATGATTAGAGATGTAGTTATTTTATACTTGGTAAATCATAGAACCATTGATCAATTTAAACCCAATCTGTATGCTTTGAACCTCTTAATCTAAAAATTCTGGGACAAGTTACCAAATAGCAATCTATGTCACTGAGTCAATTCATGATTGACTACTGACATTTCTGAAGTATTGTAAACATTAAGTTCGGAAACATGATTTTAACCAAAATCGAGACCAAGTGTGTAGCTTGCAATAAGTGGCCATTGGCATATACTGTTAAACATTTTCAAATAATATTTAGGCATGTAGTACTGGCCGTAAAATTCACCTTTAAACATTTTGTTAAATACTGTAAATTGCAGATGTTAGCTATGGCTATTCACCTTTAAACATTTTTTTAATAATATAGAAGCCTGCATTAATGGCTGCAGGCATATGCTCTCCATGAAATGTAAAAATATATTTTTAAAAAAAACTTCAGTAGCAAAGTCTTTAAGGGAAATCTTTCTTAAATTCATATGATTTGTATTTTGTATAATTATATTATTTGATAATGCACGATTATATTTGAAACTAACCGATTACAGAATAGCAAGAAGAAATTTGTTTTGTAATCATTTTATCCAAAGTAATTGACCATGAAAAATAACGTATTTGCACCTTATTTCCCATCATAGCCTTCCAAACTTCGTGATTGACATTTGCCTTTATACAAAATACTGATAAGTTATTCAAAAAGCTTAGATAGCATATAGAAACAAAGGAGATAAATATCTAAGGTTATACAATTTTAGCGCACCTGAACCAAAAGTTTTTCTGATAAAAATTTGTTTGCTGTCTGTCGTAACCGTTATTGTTGTTGTCGTTAAAGTCGTTGTAAACTTTTCGTATTTTTTCTTCTTCTACAGAATCACTTGGTCAATTTTAAACCAACTTGGCACATCACTTTCAGGCCAAGGGAGTTAAAGTGAGTACGAAAAAAGGATCACGTCCTATTTCAATGGAGATGAAAAAGAAATAATGAAAATTATCATATCATGAACTGCGGGGTATGGTTAGGCCACAAATGTGGGGGGGGGGGGGGGGGGGGTCAAAGTGATACATGGTAGTTTATCGTGAAAATCTTTAAAAGTATTTTGACCAAGAACCAGTTGAAAATTAAATGTATGTGGAAACATCTTCATGTAGTTTTGATTCTAGTTTGTTCAAACCATGACCCCAAGAGCAAGATTGAGCCACAACGAGGGATCAAAGTTTTACATATTTGTAAAGTGTCAGTCTTTGTCACTTAGATAAACGATGTTAACCCTGAACTTTTATTTCGTGATCTTTTGATGATAAAACCTGTTAAAAGCTGTTGAAAAGATTTTGGTTTTTAATATAAAATGCCTTGGAAAAAAAAACAATCTCGTGCAGGAAAAAATTGTTCATTGGTTGGCCATTGATATAAAAATCCACGCCTAATAAATTAAATTGTGGGGATTAAAATATAGCAGACTATTATGATATCTTTATATACTGCATAAATCTATTCTGAAAGTGCACCAAACCCCCTGACAGTGATTAAGAAAATAAAACTAAGAGAAGCATTGAGCAATAAGAAATAAAAGAGTTATGTATTTTTTGTATCCCATTCTATTTCAGAAGAACATTGGTTTGATTTTGAAAAGATCTCCAGAGGATTTTTGAAATCAATATTTGCTGTAATCATTTACAAATAAGGATGTTTCAAACAAAAGATGACTGCACTTAACGCCGTATTTTTGGGACTTTTCCGGTCACTATTGTTAGATTGTTAGATGAATATCTCGCTCAATTTTATATGAAGGCATTTTTTATATAGTATGGTCAATTTCCAATCAAAATTTATCGTACTAATTGTTTTAAACTGTGTTACAATAAAATAATTTGTTGTTTTCTTACTCTCACTTCTTTGCAAATATTTTAAATTTAGACTCATCTGCCCTTGATTGATCATAAAACTTACAAATATGCATGGAGGGTTGATCTAATATTGTAAAGAGTAGTCTAAGATTAGAATAGCGGTACTATAATTGAAAATCCCATCTCTCTCTCTCTCTCTCTCTCTCTCTCTCTCTTTCTCTCTCTCTCTCATAATTTGATAGATCTATACTTGTTCTTTACGACCCCAAATAGTCATTGTCACAATGTTTGAACTTTTACATTGTACCAAATAAACCCTAAAACCTGATATATATTTTTAAAAAGCTCGAGAGGATCTTCGATAATGTTTTAGGGAAACTACAGAGATCTGAATATATTTTAGGTCCTTGTAACAGAGAAACATTCATAAAATTCTAAAAAGAGTGAAAATGCACTGCTTATAACAGTATCCTAATTAAATTTTAAGAAAGACGTCGTGAAATTTATGTATATTATTGTGCACACTCTAGCAATTCAAAAAGAATATTAAGACATTTTTAGATGTCGCATTTTGATGAACTTTAGTGTCTAAAACAGTAATTCTGGAGTATAAGTTTTTATGAGTATTTTTTTTCTGCTCATGACATATTAAAGCTAATATTCTTAGTATATTGCTTTTTATATTGATCCTACTAAATACACATTTAAAGTCAGTTTATAAACAGCAGAAAAAAACCTTATTAAAAAAATCCCAATTTCAGTAAAACAAGGCAAGAAAGTGCCAATGAAATTGATATATTTATTGCGGAGGACATCCTAATGCCTTAAACGTTGAGAAATAACAAATATTTGTTAAGGTAATCAACGAGTTTCACTATGATATTGTATGGTATCATGTGATACGATATTGTACCTATTGATATGATATTGCATACTTTTATAAAATATTATAAAGTAATGTATCATATGATACAATATTTTAATATATGTACAAAAAATAATACTTTTATATTATATTATATCATATTGTATCATATTATATGATCTTGTATCATGATTTGATATTGAATTGATTAATACTTAAGAAACATTATGGTATTGTTTCGTGTGATATGACATTGTTTTGGATATGTTATGATAAAAATAATGTATCTTAAAAACACAATTTTGTATCATACAATTACACTTGCAAATAAAATTACAATATTTTTTTTTATTAAGAAATAAACACACCCAACTGTAAAAAAAATACACTATACACAAATAAACTATTCGTTAAGAACTAGGTACAGTTTCAGGTATATTTTTCCCTGGTTTAAAGCGATTTTTAAAAACAATTTACAAAAAATTCAAATGTAACAATTATTTACACAAAAAACCTATAAAAGAATATACTCAGAGTTTACAGATTAAACTTTCACAAGGGTAATTGTGACGTCTTAGACAGTGCTTTTCCCGAACACTGTGTCCGTAACTGTGATGAAAATCACATTATAACTTTTTTATGTGATATTACATTAAAACGTTAATCTCGTTGTGGGGGACGGCTGCGGACACATTATCCTTTAAAATTAATACAAGAAAATGTGCCATTTATTCATCGCTTTTCATTAAATCTTTAAAATGTACATGTATGTCAAAATGTAAGTCATAATAATTGCAAGGAAAGTGTATATGGACTATATATGATATGGGACTAAAATGAACATCGTCATTTTACTGTAATTCTTTGTTTTGTTTGTACAGATAATTATGTGATGTTATTACATAATGTTTATTTTGAACTGTCCACAGTTTAGAAATATGACATCAAAAAGACAACCCTTTCCCGCCATTTTTGCATCTAGTAATATACAGCTTGTTTTCAAGAATTTTTCATTCAGAAAACAGAGAGCGCATGTTTGAACAAACGAAATATTTTAATCAGAGATATATCTAGCCAAGGCTAAAAAGCGCCCAAAAAATTTCGTTGTTCAATCAAACATGCAATTTCTATTTCTCATTCATAAAAAGATTAGTAAAATGTCAATTTTTGACCGATTTTGATTGAATTATAGAAATAGCGTCACTTCTGACGTCATATACTGCCAGTCAGTGCAAATAAATAAAAAAAATAGGTGAAAATATACTTTATATCATTTCTTCTAAGAAATAACTTAACATTTTATTGTACCCAACACACTAAAAAATAGCGAATTATGGGTACAAAAACTCATATTATATATAGTTCTTTGTTACTTTATATGCACACATATTCAAAATAGTATATATATATATATATATATATATATATATATATATATATATATATATATATATATATATATATATATATATATATATATATATATATATATAGTATAATATTTTCATGAGATTAAAACAACTTTTTGAAGAAAAAAATTGCCAAAGCTCTACATAAGTGCATTTTATTATATCATTAAGAGTAGAATTGCAACGTTTATTGATAAAAAAAAATTGCATACTTAGGGTTTACCATGTAGCTTTTTGCTTGTTTCATTAAACGTTAAGTGCATTTGCGACGTTTAATGATAAGATTGTCTCTCAAAGCGGCAATTTATCATTAGCGGTTGATGTTGTCAACTGTTAACGCAAACATTTATAGCATTAGGGGTTGCAATTGCAGCGCTTACTGATTTTTGCATCACTTAGCGGTGTTTTATCATTAGAGGTTGATACAATGCTTGATGATAGGGCTTCATCGCGTGAGAGTTCAGTTAATTATGTACCACGCGTTTGCTATGAAACCATGTACTTTTTTTCATAAACTCGCCTTTATATGCCAACTATTTGCATATATTGTCATTGTATATATGTCTGATTTGCCAGTTGATTTCAGATATATTTTTTTTCAAATCTTATTGTTGTATTTTAAAACCGAATGTCAATTTTATATCACAAATTTATAGCAAAGTTCTAAAAGTACAATATGAATACCATATAAAGACGATGACGGATAAACCTAACATGTATTGAATGGCGTGTTTTGAAGTCATTTTACGTACATATTCAATAATTTTACAAACACACAGTGGAATCATTTTAATTAGTAGGAGCTTTTTTGTGGATTGTTGGATCTTTGCTTATTCACGGGAATGTAATTTCATGGATTTGTCGATTTTTAGTTTCAATACGAAAACTAACTCTTTCCAAACTTGTTTTCGTCAATGAAATACATTTGTGAGTAGCCCTCGAGGGCTACACACGAATACCAACAATTTAAGCCACTACGAAATCTAATAATTCCACAGTATCAAAATTAACAATTTACCTATTTTACATTATATGCATGTAACCATATATAAGGTATGGAAATTAAAACTATTGATTGTTAGTAACAAAATTATACTTTTACTGTCTCATTGTACAGTACCAATCAGACTCAACCTAACAGTAAGTAAACTCCAACTAACCCAACTTTCTGGGTTTACTCTGGGTTTACTTCGGGCTACTAGAGTGGACCCAGAGTAAACCCATAGTAAACCAAGAGTGGACACAGAGAGTAAACCCAGTAAGAAGTATACCCCTGAAAACAGACGCCGTGTATTCGAAAAAGCGTTTCGGGCAAAGCGTTTAAGATCAATTCTATGTAAGAATCAGTGATTTATAAAAGGGTCTGGCCACGCATAGTCATCAATTTTCCTTATACTTCATACATAGACACACCTAGGTGTAAAACGCAAAAAACTACTAAAATTTGGTTGCTGGGGGTAACCGTTGCCATGGTAATTGAGGCTAAAGATGGGAAAATAGCAAAACTTACCTACTTTGAATCCATATAAGAAGGTTTTGCCCATTAATGTAATCTATCAAACAGATAAAACAGCCTTTTTCCTATTTTCAATTATTTAATTATATAGGAAAATTGATTGAGAAACCAATACTTTTAAAATGTTACCATGGAAACCGGTACAAATTTTTGAAATTAGTTTTTTGCAGTTTTTTAATAAGCCCAAATGGGAAACTGTTAAATTTTTACATCCATATCAATGTCCATGCAATCTCTATTTTATCATGAAAATTGACATCCGTTGCTATGGCAACAAGGCCAACAATTAAGAAAAACTGAGAAGTTGAAGATTATTTTGATATTCTTTCATTCCTGATTTTAGAATTTATTTGCAATTGTTTTAGCTGGAACTTGTATAAATATATCTAAATTTTCATTATACACCACATAAATTTTTGTTATGCAACAGAGAGGTGTTGTTGCTATGGGAAATTAAGTTGCGTAAAAAATCACACAGAAATTCTTACTTTTGAAAAGTCAATAGCAACGGCAGCTATTTTTAGAAAATTTCAGATTTTTTTTCAAGTGTCATTAAAGTTAAGGACATACTTTATTTTTTTCTCACCATTTGATTTTATATAATTATTCATTATAAGTGAATAATATCTATTTAAAGATGCCTAAAAATATTATAATTTTCCTTATTTTTAAGCTTGTTACCATAGCATCGGTTCTCAATTTTCATATTTAAATTTTTAATTGCACCATCATATTAATGTTTACTAAAAAATCAAAGATTTGCACTTTTTATTCAAATCAGATGAAGAAAACAGATTTAAAAATTTCTGTTAAGTAACCATGGAAACGCTCTAAAAATATGCGTTTCTCCATGAATTATTTTCTTTCTTTTGAAAAATGACAACTTTTTAAAATAATATATTCTACCCTGGAAACCCAAAGCTCTGCACATTACTCACAATATGTTCTTAAATAAGCATTAAAATGCCATTTTTACATCTTTACCCTCGGTAACCATGGAAACAGGACAACATAGCAACAAACAAATGGTGTTATTCTTTTTTACTCACCAAAGTCTATCAAATTGTCAAGTATGAAGAAAATCCGTGACTATGCGTGGCCACCGAATTTTGATTCTTACATAGAATTGATCTTAAATCGTTCGAGCAAAGCGTGCGAGAACCGTGTGAAACGTTCATCAAATTTCATTCGGAACTCTCTGACAATTTAATTGTTGCAAAATTGCGCCCGTGTTTTACATTACTTTAATGTTTTAAAAGAAGAAGTTACATGTACAGCGTATATGTATAACGTTTTATACGATGTTTCAGTACTGGTACAATATTAAAATTTGCCACACATAAAACTATTAAATACAGTTAGCAAAACATGACTTTAATGGGAACAAACCTAAATCAACTTTTACTGACTATTCGGCTGTGTACACGCAGCACACATAACCTCGGACATCTGGAAAGACCTGCACCTGGCTGAAGCTGTCAATCAAACTCTGTGTATTTGTTTTCATTAGATGGTCACGCGGCTCTTTATTTTGTCAATAACCAATAGAAAATTTAATGACTTCAAGGTAGTATTATTTGATGAAGCACACAATTTAAATGATAGAAAATTTAACAATTATTTGAACATAACTAAATGCAAACAAAGAAGAAAAAATATACTGTTTATTTCTATGAAATGCGGGAAGTAAATTCTTTGGAATCCCAACTAAAAATATTTCAACAACGATTTTTTTTTTATCATTTAAACACTGTTTACGGAAAACAACAAGTCTTAGAAGTAATTAACATACATGGATTTGTGTTAACATGCAGCTGATTATTATGGGAATCTATATGCATGGTACTTAATTCAAATAGATTTTGATAGATACACTTTACGCCGTAATACGGGGCGCTGGTTATATATACGAATATTGAGTCAAAAATTTAAATTATGTTTTGAATTTTGCTATTTCCAATACAATGTTGAATTACTTTTTTAAAAATCGGAAATAGTAATTTTTTGTTTAATTGATTGATTTTTTTTTTGTGGTTTTATCTACGGAACATATTTATTTACGCGATATCAGAAAAAAATAAATCGGTTGTTTGTTTAGCATTTTTTCTAACGTATGTGACTTATTTAATTTTTTGTAAATTTAAAAATTATCAATGTAAATATTTACAGGTTTAATTACTGTTAGTATTTTCACATCCTATTCTCTGAAACCAATAAAAATACTTTGAGAAGAAACAACAAATCCCGCCTAATACTGAAAAAAACCGATTTCAGTTTGTAATCATACGGATTTTATTTTTGGTATTGATTATTGAGTTACGGGAACTTTTTTCTCCTTTTTTTAATTTACGGCACTGATAAGAATTAAGGATATTTCTTTTGAGCAATTAAAATATGTACTAGTATTTTTTGTTAATTCTGTGAATAAATAATTTTTTATGCGAATATTTTTATTAATTAGATTTAATTAATCAATTCAATACTTATGTACATATATGTTTCTAATATCAGTATTTCTTTTATTTCGTGTTTTCTAAAAATTAATTCTTGCTAACAGAGTCATAGGAAAAATCCGAGAGGACCCGAAGGAAACAAAAATCAATCAGGATAAAAGCGTGTCCAAAGCGTGTGAAAAGCGAGCAAATCGTTTCGTGCAAGAATCGTTTCGTGTAAACCGTTCAGCGTTTCGTGTAAACCGTTCAGCGTTTCGTGTAAACCGTTCAGCGTTCCGTGTGAACCGTTTAGCAAGCGTGTAGCGAGCGTGTAGCGAACGTGTGGTGTAGTAGTACGTTTCAGGGTTTGTACAAAGGGTAGGAATTACAGGCAGTAGGGTGGTAAGATAAAATACAAGTCTGCTTCACACTTCAGTGCATACAGTTGACCTCAAAAGCAATTTCAAAGTAAACCCAAAGTAAACCCTGAGTGGACCCAAATTTTCAAAATGTAAACCCAGAGTAAACCCAAAATAAACCCAAAAAGTAAACCCAGGGTTTAGTTGGGGTTTAATATGGTGTTAGGTTGGGTCTGATCGGTACTGTACTATAAGAATATAATCTTCATGTTTATTTAATTATAAGCTTTATTTTGTATTGTGTTGCTTGTCGCTACAAGTAGTTTATTTTTAACAATTAAAGCATATTCTTTAGCTTGGACAAATTGTAGACAGTTTCAATTTCTATACTTTACTTTAAGAGCTTATTACCTAATGATATAGAACAGCTGCATTAAAGAAGCGCAAACAAATTAGTTTGTTGTCAGTTTTACAATTGAAAGAATAAATAAAATATTGACAACTGACAAATTAGTTAAAAAAGAAAATATTTGCGACTATTTACAAATGCACTTCCTCCATAACTACGTATGGACCCAAGGTAAAAACATTCATTCGGGAGAGAACATTTTTTTTTCAAAGGCTGTCCTGCAACTTAAATATCCGTCTACTATCATACATTTTTTGATATTCAATTATGCAAGTTCATGTAGCTTAAATACCCAATTATCAAATTGTAAGAAATGATCAAAAAGTTGTTTCTACTTTAAATTTCATATTAAAACAGGTTTGAGGAATTGTTGTTGGATATAATTTTTTTAAATAGCAATATTTAAAATTATTATCATAAAAACTATGCACATCAAACCAAGTAAAAAAGATTAATGAAAGTAACAAATTCAAAACTAAACTAATCAAATACATATAGAGCATACGTGTTGAACGTATTTATCTAAAAAAAAAATAACTCAGATTGTACATTTAACTTCAATCTTTTTTAACATTTTGAAATTTATAAGATATTCATAGACATTTAAGTAAATAAAAGGCAGTAAAACTGTCTAAATATACAATATACATTTATTGTAATATAAACAAATAAGTAAGAAAATTAAAGAAGAAATAGCTGAATTGAACTTGACTACCAAAAAAGTAACTATGATCAAATGACATATTACATGTAGCTTGTTCTTCATTGTGAAGACAAGTTTGGATTCCAATTGATTATCACATTAAAAAGGATTGATGCACCAATCAGATCGCCATACACTTTTTATTTTGATATTTTTGACCATCAACTATTATTTTTACAAAAACAGAGAGAAAAATCCTCAGGCTAGCTTCGAAATTTGAGCTTTTTCTCATACGTTTCTCTATAAAGAAATATTTAATCTTACAAAGCAGGTAAATTTGATCTAACAATGACTAAAACAAACACCATACAGCTTTCTTAAGCTTTTGTATTTTTGGGTATATCGAATAACTACAAAACTATTAGATAGTTTTCACTGGGTGGAAAAGGTTCGGTTTTATATGATGTTTCTACATGTTAGTACCGCAACCTCCAATGCCTTGCCGATTGACCTCTTATCAGGAACATACAGGCAATAGAAGTAAAAATGATGAAAAACCCGGATAATATCAATTCTATAGTGACATATATTAGTTGAATTGAATCTTCCTTCAGTGCAGTATTATCTGAAAGGAAACAAAACAAAATGATGTGAAATAAAGGTTAATAAGAACAGATATAAATGATAAATAGGATTCTTGAAATGCCGAAAATACATGTAACTATTTCTTTTTAATGCAGTTACTACTTTTGTTGATATATCACCGTGTGAAATGTACCCCTTGGACATGACACCTTATTCCCTGGCACTGGCGTTGAGTGACTTTGATCTGGACACTCTAAATTGACACTCTGTTTATCTAAGTAATACGTTAATTGAAGTAACTCTGTATATTTGCAATAAATTATTCTATTATTCTCTATTGTTAAACGGTGTTCTGTTGTCTATATGTATTTGTTAGCCATGTTCAATTATTCGGCAGTTTGAGAGCGACGGTCAAGGCGCTCGTACCACCGACTCCCGATCTCGCGGAAAAGTGTAATAAGTTTGTGGAGTTTTAATAAATCTTGTAAAACGAATACCGATCGACTTGTTCATTTTCTGTGGGTCACATTTGGTGTTAGAATCCGGCTTATCAACTTTTTAGCTTTATACACGATCCCATGAAGTACTTCTCAATAAATTCCCCCAAATGGACTCGTACCAGTGCTCGTATGGACCAGCATGGACTACCCCTGTGAGTTACCCGACGCAGTACTTCGTACATAAAGAGAATCCTTCTTGTAGAAGGTGTGGACTTGCTTATAATGTATGGCATTGTTCTGCACGGTTTGCTTTGTGCTATAAATGTGGAAAGAATGGACTTTTTGCGCGGATGTGCAAGACACAGAAAATTACCGCCGAAGTGACGTTCACGTCCTTAAAGTCGTAGAGACTCAGAGGACATATTGCGCGACACAAACAGACAAAAGAAAATCGGAGAAGAAAATTCAACGCGACAGAAACCGGATCAGAATTTTCACCGAAAAACGTTTATTACTTGCGGAACTTCCTTTTTCCAGGATTATAGACTATCAATTCTATGAAGAGCTTATTAAGAATCAACAGGGTGATGCTAAGCAGAAAATAAGCGTTTTGCGTGAAGATATTGACCACCTAACTGCAAAAGCAAAGTTTGTCGAAAACTGCCATTTTGTAGTGCTGGCTGGGTTACAGAAACAAGACATAGAAATTCAGCAGCTAGGAGAACAAATACGACACTTAAGTAGCACGATACGTGACAGAGAAGAAGAACTAAATGAAAAGACAAAGACAGGTGATTCAAGGGGACACTTTCGTACAGCTGCGGTGAATTCGACCCATGCTCACAGACGGTTCGAGTCTACCAGCAATTCGAAGTGTGATGTACCCAGTTCCAGAATGGGCCGAGGAGGAACAAGTACCAGGTTCCACCGCATTGCGTTTCTTCAGAACAGGGGGACGTGTTCATCGGGAGGAAGAGGCAAATATCACCGTGTGAAATGTACCCCTTGGATATAACACCATTTCCCCTGGCACTGGCGTTGAGTGACTTTGATCAGGACACTAAATTGACACTCAGTTTATCTAAGTAATCCGTTAATTGAAGTAATTCTCTATATTTACAATTCTACTGATATCTATTGTTAAACGGTGTTTTGTTGACTCTATGCATTTGTTGGCCATGTTCAATTATTCGGCAGTTGGAGAGCGACGGTCAAGGCGCCCGTAGCACCGACTCCCGACCTCGTGGAATAGTGTAATAAGTTTGTGGAGTTTTAATAAATTTTGTAAAACGAATACCGATCGACTTGTACATTGTCCGTGGGCCACAATTACATCGGAGGTCAAACGGCCAAATCTTGCATTACACTTTTCAGTACGTTAGCTAAAAGAAACAGCAAAATCTCTACTATAGAATTTGTGTCTTACATCATCATGATTAGTTCGTACAGTCTTTTTCTTAGGGCGCTCTAGGTTTTGACCAATCAATAAACGGGGTGTGTAGACTTCAGTCCTGCCAGTTTCTATAGAGCTATGAATTAACAAGTTCTCGTAAGAAATAGAGGGAATCATACTAGATAGATGAAATTTTAATTTGAACAACAGCAATATCCTCGAGAATGAGTCCGGTCCATTTGTTGATGTGAGTCACCTTCACCGTTCATACTTATTTCGCCATAAATGCACAATGTGTCTCTTTTTTTATTTAACTGTAAGTCCTGATAGGATATATGAAACACATTTAAAGAGCAAAAAGCCCTTACAATTAAGGGTTTGTGAAAATGATTTTTTTACAAACTTTAAGATTTATTCATCACAAAAATGAAAAGAGAAAAATATGTATCTACAATAGTACGAAAGCCGAGAAGGATCATTCGAGATTCGAGATTCGAAATACGAGATTCGAAATACGAGATTCGAGATTCGAAATTCGAGATTCAATATCTAAATTAACCAATCAAATCATGGATCTGAAACCTGTATCCTAGCAACATCAAACTGTTCTAAATAAAGATCATTCGTACATGCTCTTTCCTACAAATAAATGTCTTAATAGCTCTTATATTATGGTTATAAAATGGTTAAATTAACATTGATAAATTGACCCCACACAGGATAAACAATTAAATTAGTGATACACTGTGGGCTTTGCAAATCTATGTGATTTTGTTTGTCCTGTATGTATTTTCCCCCCGAACCATTTTAACCCGTTGTGTATTCGCCGCAACTGTGTAAAAATCGGCTCGCGAAGAAAGATCTGTTTAATCTAAATAATAAAAACTGACTGTGGTTTTAGCTATGAAACGAAATTCAATGAAATAATCGACATGTCGAAATATAGGTTATCATAAAGTTTTAAACCATAGAAGATATAATGATTTACAACCTCAACGACAACAATCCAGATAGGAATATGAATATTTCATGTTTTTTTTCATCATTTTCGCTAGCTAATGTAAGACATCACAAATACCCCAAACCCCCTCACGGAAAAGGAAATGCTAGGTAATGAGAGAGAGAGAGAGAGAGACACACACACACACACAGACAGACAGACAGACAGACAGAGAGTTTTGTAGTGTCAAATTCAGTTTTGATTTAGAATTTGAAATTAATTTGATTTGTTACAAGCATATATAGACACTAAAAGGAGAAAAGAGAGGAGGTAGCTAGGGTAGGGCAGACCAACTAGCAAGCTTTAATTTTACATCGACTCTCTCTCTCTCTCTCTCTCTCTCTCTCTCTCTCTCTCTCTCTCTCTCTCTCATCACCTAGCATTTCCTTTTCCGTGAGGGGGTTTGGGGTAGTTGTGATGTCTTACATTAGCTAGCGAAAATGATAAAAAAAACCATGAAATGTTCTTTAAATTGTGTGCGGATGTTGTACTCCAATAATCTGTTTTCAGTATATACATTTCAAGAGAGGGGGGGGGGGGCTTTATAGTCCTAATTAGTTTGCCAGTTATTCTGTCCCCACTTTGTTTTCTCTTCGTTTTCCAGGGTTTTTTTATTTGGCTCGGCAAATTAATGTAAAACTTTCTGTGTAGCTCCATAACGATGCACTGTAGATAAATTATGAGTAGTTTTACTTTTGATAAACAGGTATATATCCGTACTTGATTTTTAATTTGACTCTTATAATCGGATTTAATATTCCAATAAATATAGGATAGGAAGAGTAGACGGGACTTTTTTGCGCATATCCTACTGTACCATTCATTCAACACAGGTATTAGCACTCATCGAGTTCGACTTGCTTTCCTTTTTTTCATCCACTGGATTTAAAGCTATTTATTTTTGAAAATATTTTGAATTTATGGCCTGATTATATATGAATTAGAGCTGCGCTGGTGCATCTATTTACCCAAATGGACCAAAATATAACCAAATGAATCTAAAAATTTTGACATTATTAGTTTTAAACGTACGACTCTTTTTCAATTCTAATCGGGTATGTCCTTTAGAAAAATCTTGAACCACACGCATTTTAGCAAATAAAACGACAATTGTTTCATTTTTTTATGGGGAGGGAGGTGGTGCCGGTAAAGGACATGTATTGCTTGTGGCAGTTGTGCTATACTCTCATTTGTTATAATAGGTAATACTACATACTGATATAAAATGAAAGTTTCCAATTACACTGTACATAGCTTCTATCATGCATTTTGACCCGTGCGATAGTTTAAAACAATTTTCAAAGCATTTAATGTAATTCAACCGATCATTTTTGAAATTTAATTTTCTGGATCCCCGCCTGATACGTCCGCCTTCTTCTATATTAGAATTACATGTACGTTGACCATATGTACACATTAACTTAATCGGCTATGTTATGGGACAATAACATTTTTTATCAATGTTTTTGCAGGATAGGTAACAAATAACAGCCTATTTGTGGGTTTTTGCACTGATTATTTGAGATAATTTGCCGCCATCTTTTATGCATTCCACACACCACTCACAGTTTCTTTATTTGGTCTTCTGTGTGTATGGCGACAAATTGGTAAATTTGCACCACTCTACGAAAGCCGAGAAGGATCATTCGAGATTCGAGATTCGAAATACGAGATTCGAAATACGAGATTCGAGATTCGAAATTCGAGATTCAATATCTAAATTAACCAATCAAATCATGGATCTGAAACCTGTATCCTAGCAACATCAAACTGTTCTAAATAAAGATCATTCGTAAATGCTCTTTCCTACAAATAAATGCTATGTTCACAAATAATTATTTGTATTTACTTTTACACAGAATATCTCAGTAGACTAGTATTAATGCAGTGTGCTTCGCGGATCTAAGTGATTTTGTTTGCCCTGATGCGTTTGAACCCTGGGGTATTTCACCACCAGTAATAGTTTAAAACCCGGGTTTATTCACCCCTTTTGTGTAAAAATGCGGTTATGGTAGAGAACTTCATAAGCGTAGCTAATTTTTTCTGTAGGGGGTCCTAGACCAATTTTAAAAAAATTTACTATGTTAATTTAATAAGCTCCAATTTTCCCGAGGAGGGGGTCCAGATCCCCTGACCCCCTCCTTTCTAGATCCCCGCATGAAGATTAACTACAACTACACTTACATGTATCTAAATAATCTAAATATAAATAATCTGTCCTGTTTTACTAATAAATATAAGCATTACTTATCGTTTTTATGTATGCATACAGTGATACACTAGTACTATGATTATAAACAAATCATTGAGATATTATCACATCATACGGAATTATTAATAAATGCAATTTTTTTCCTTTTCCTCAGTAAACAACTTATTTTGAGTCTTACTTTTGGAATTGTTTTCAATATAGAAGGATACCTACTCTCTACAATTAAAGGTAGGGATGATAGGGTGCCAATTTGTTCACATTGCCGATTTCTTGTGCAGAGAACAGTAAAACTTTTTAAAAATTTGATTGTGCATGAATATTTGTTGTAATTGTTGTACATGTATTTTGTTATAATTCATTCATTGATATATCAATAAGAAAGATTAAAAGCATATGTTTCACAGCCAAGTTTCTCTGTAGTTTCCTACCCCCCCCCCCCCCCGCACCAAAATTGACAATAATAACATATAAGTCATACAAATGTTTACTTTTTTTGTAAGTAAATCTCTAAAGATGTAAATAAGCACTGCAAACAAAGATGTGTGTATTTAATATACTACTACATTACACTTAGCCAGATCAAATGTAATCAGGATGAAGCTACAAGGGGTGAGTGGTGCAAATTTACCAATTTGTCGCCATACACACAGAACACCAAATAAAGAAACTGTGAGTGGTGTGTGGAATGCATAAAATTATTATAAAATTATCTCAAATAATCAGTGCAAAAACAAATAGAAAACAACAACAAATAGACTGTTATTTGTTACATATCCTGCAAAAACATTGATAAAAAATGCTATCGTCCCATAACATAGCCGGTTATATGGTCAACGTACATGTAATTCTAATATACAAGAAGGCGGACGTATCAGGCGGGGATCCAGAAAATTAAATTTCAAAAATGATCGGTTGAATTACATTAAATGCTTTGAAAATTGTTTTAAACTATCGCACGGGTCAAAATGCATGATAGAAGTTATGTACAGTGTAATTTGAAACTTCATTTTATATCAATATGTAGTATTACCTATTATAACAAATGAGAGTATAGCACAACTGCCACAAGCAATACATGTCCTTTACCGGCACCACCTCCCTCCCCATAAAAAAATGAAACAATTGTCGTTTTATTTGCTAAAATGTGTGTGGTTCAAGATTTTTCTAAAGGACATATCCGATTAGAATTGAAAAAGAGTCGTACGTTTAAAACTAATTTTGTCAAATTTTTTAGATTCATTGGTTATATTTTGGTCCATTTGGGTAAATAGATGCACCAGCGCAGCTCTTATTTATATATAATCAGGCCATAAATTCAAAATATTTTCAAAAATTAATAGCTTTAAATCCAGTGGATGAAAAAAAGGAAAGCAAGTCGAACTCGATGAGTGCTAATACCTGTGTTGAATGAATGGTACAGTAGGATATGCGCAAAAAAGTCCCGTCTACTCTTTCCTACCCTATATTTATTGGAATATTAAATCCGATTATAAGAGTCAAATTAAAAATCAAGTACGGATATGTACCTGTTTATCAAAAGTAAAACTACTCATAATTTATCTACAGTGCATCGTTATGGAGCTACACAGAAAGTTTTATATTAATTCGCCGAGCCAAATAAAAAAAAACCCTGGAAAACGAAGAGAAAACAAAGTGGGGACAGAATAACTGGCAAACTAATTAGGACTTTATAGCCCCCCCCCCCCCCCCCCAGATTATTGGAGTACAACATCCGCACAGCGAGAGAGAGAGAGAGAGAGAGAGAGAGAGAGAGTCGATGTAAATCACAGGTGCGCTAACACCGTTAAAATTAAAGCTTGCTTGTTGGTCTGCCCTACCCTAGCTACCTCCTCTCTTTTCTCCTTTTAGAGGCTTAATTATTGTCCATATATGCTTGTAACAAATCAAATCAATTTCAAATTCAAAATCAAAACTGAATTTGACACTACAAAAGTGTCTGTCTGTCTGTCTGTCTGTTTGTCTCTCTCTCTCTCTCTCTCTCTCTCTCTCTCTGTCTCTCTGTCTCTCTCTCTCTCTCTGTCTCTCTCTCTTCTCTCTCTCTCTCTCTCTCTCTCTCTCTCTCTCTCTCTCTCTCATATCGACATATTCTTATCTGGATTTTTGTCTTTGAGGTTGTAAATCATTATATCTTCTATGGTTTAAAACTTCATCATAACCTTTGGACATGTCGATTATTTCATTGAGTTTCGTTTCATAGGTAAAACATTTAGATTAAACAGATCTTTCTTCGCGAGCCGATTTTTACACAGTTGGGGCGAATACACTTCGGGTTAAAATTGTTCGGGGGGAAATACATACAGGGCAAACAAAACCACTTAGATTCGCAAAGCCAACAGTGTTATTTCTAATTTAATTGTTTATACTGTGTGGGGTTAATTCATCAATGTTAATTTAACCATGTTATAACCACTATATAAGAGCTATTAAGACATTTATTTGTAGGAAAGAGCATGTACGAATGATCTTTATTTAGAACAGTTTGATGTTGCTAGGATACAGGTTTCAGATCCATGATTTGATTGGTTAATTTAGATATTGAATCTCGAATTTCGAATCTCGAATCTCGTATTTCGAATCTCGTATTTTGAATCTCGAATCTCGAATGATCCTTCTCGGCTTTCGTATGATCATGAGGAAAAGCATTAAACTAAATGAAAAATAAGAAATAGTACAGATACAAAATATAACACCTGTTATATCTTATAGAAAAACATACATTAGATAGTCTACAATGTATTTAACATTGGTTTCGAAACACGATCATCATTTTTTACTCATTCAAAAAGTAAAAATTTGGCATTTAAAAAAAGATATACATATTCCTTGGAGTTACATGTTTTCATATCGACGTGAGTCTGCTAGCATGTAGATACTGTTGTCAGTAGATATATCTACATCGCAAATATCAATGCGTTGTTCAGTTGGTCTCCAAAGAGTGCTAGTGATGTGTTCTGACATGACAGATCCAACGTAATGGGCGTTTAGTTTTATTTGTCTTGAGTAGAATCGTCTGTTTACTAATTCAATGATAAGAAGAGTTGCAATGACCAGTACAGCTGAAACCCCGACGAAAATTCCGATAACCATTGGAAGATTTGAATCACCTGGCAATTTCTGATATTCTAAGAAGAGACAAACAAGATTAAGATATGCAAAGGGTAAAAAAATATTATCTTCATTCCCTATTCTACTAAGCAACACCATCTCATTTTCTTTGGGGAGAGCATTTCATATTTGAAATATATATTGACAGTGTTCGAAGTGATATTTTGGATATAAAGGATGGGAATGTTGGGTCAAATTTTAATATAATTACAAGATCATTTCATGAAATGCCTAAGCCAACAAAACAAAAAATACATCAACCGGCTTTGATGCAGAAATTGTTTTAGAAGTGTTAAGGAGGTTGTTGGTCAAGTTTACTATGAGAAAATTAGCTTTTCTCATCATTATTGACTACATCTTAGAATTATGAGATAATGTCGTAAATAATATTCTCTTTTGAAAACATAATTAAAATGCATAACATGGTATTTAATACTCGCCTGTATTCCAGATCGTATTTATATAATGAAAGAAACTGTACCTTGTTCTTTGTCTAAGTTCTGATCATATCTGAATGGATTTGGTTATTAATTTGATAAGTTATTAATGTGATAAAGTGGATTAGTTTTGATTCGTGATTCCGAAAAATGGAGTAGATATACATGTATATCAGTCTGGATACTATTCACAGTCAAATATTTCTTCCTGTGTCATGCTAGTGCCTGTCTAATTCCCAAGGCGTTTAACATTGAATATGTTTGTTTATGTGCAAAGGTGATGCTGATTTTCTTGTTTTCATCTTACATGTAGCCGTCCAATAAGTGAGCAGTTTTTACCTGTGTCTGTCTTTATGTTTAAGAATGGATATTTTTTAATCCATTGTTTTGAAGAATAGACGGCTAGAGTTAACCTTTTGGATTGTTTTTAATTCTAAGAGTATTTTATCTTGTATAAAGGCCAAACACTAAATCCGTTGACAGCATATATTTGTTTACAAACATTTTAGATAAGAATAACTGCATATCTGCAAGGCATACTTAATTATATCGGGTTGTGATAAAAAAAACCAAATATTTGTATTGCTTGGTTTATTAAAAATTATGTGGTTTTATTCCAACTTTAGATCACATATTTGTCAATTTTTTACACTGTAGCAAAAGTGAAACAATTATCTAAAAACGTCTTTGTTATTTAAAAGCAACGCAGCTTTGTGATGAAAAACGTCGAAGGCAAGTAAAAAAGAGTGTATTGTAGATGTCTTGTTTGTTTTCTTTTTTATTCTAACACAGGGCGAAATACAATCTTTAAGCAAGTCCGTAAAGATTACTTAAAGGTGGCGTAAAGGTGGCTTAAAGAATATACAATCTATAAGCCACCTTTAAGTCACCTTCAAGATGAGCTTATAGATCCTTAATGTCCAAACTTTCACATTTAAGTCATCTTTCAGTGGCATTTACACTCCCATTAAGTTGTCTTTACACCTTCTTTAAGTTCCCTTTAACTCAAGTTGATCAAACTGAACATATTCATCTTAAATACATAAATTAAATGCAAAAGCTCTTTTATAAAGATGGGAAAGGGTGTTCCGAGTGATGACATAATTGTAGAATTCTTTATTATTATTTTTTTTTTTGGTTTCAAAATTATTGTAGGGGTGAGCGCAGTCTCTGTATCTAAATCTGCGCATGAAATTATATATTAGGTATGTTTGTTTCCTATTATTAATTAACCGGTTAAAGCTCTTATTCTAGATCTGCTAGATCCATGTTAAAGATGAAAAGACTCTCAACTGCTTTGTTATATCGGGCAGTATACTGCTTTGTTTGTCTAGACATAGTTTTCTTCGTTTTTGTAAATCTAATTAGAATCTATTGTTTGTCCAACTTAGGAAAACTTCTGAAACTAACACAGAATTTACAAGATACACACAACAGGTTTGTCGTGTGCCGAGATGCACGTCAAGTTTTCTATAGGCGTTGAAATCTTAGTACGATAAGTCCAGTAAATGAAAGTTTATTTACATTTGTAATTCATTCTCAAAGTATAATTTCCTAATTCTGGGTTTTAAAAATGTTACGTCTACAAATTAAAGATACAAGTAAGTAAGAGTGAAATCTAGAAGCTAATTAATTACTGTATTGGTGATCATAAATTGGGGTTAATTATTTAAAATATGTATAAGGGTACATATGTCACATTACCCGGCCGGGTACATCATACACTTGCATGTACATGTATATGTATACATCATTTGCAATTGCCACATGCAGTAAATACGCCACCGGTTATTAGTAATATTGTTTGTTATAGAATTGATAGTTTAAAAATCATGTATACAATTAAATATTTAAACATATATCATTTAATCTGTTATTCTAGATCTGTTGTAAATGTATATCAATATTATTAAAATTGCACATGCTGGAACGGCGCCGTGATCATGAAAACCGTGAATTTGCGTAGAACTAATACTATAAGAGGTTCAATGCATTTAAAAAATAGTTTCATTTGGTGAACGTATTTCAACTTGGTAAAAATTTATTAACTAAGTACTAGTAAGCCTAACAGTTTCCATTCAGGTATAATCTATTTTTTTTTCACTGAGACTAAGTACCGTATTTCATTCTACATGCATGCATGTAATTTATAAAGGAATTTTAAGTTTACTTAAAATGCTTTATATATATATTGATTTTACGCACTACGAGTTATCGCACTTTTAAGTGTATAATCAAGAAGATTAGAATGCTCTTTTTGGTCACGTAATGTTGGTGTCATCATTTGACCAATGAAATTAAACGCGGGAATTTTAGCGACTCTCTTTGTTTAGAAAGACTCGCTAATTCACGTTCTTTCAGGACGCCGCACGGGTAACATCTTTGAATACTGATTCTGTTCCTTCGGACCACTTCTTAAAAAATCCACCACCTCCCCTCCACCTTTCCAGTGTTAAATATTTTATATTATTTTCTTTATTTTTCTTTTTTTTTCACCTTTTCTTTTTTCATGCATGTATTTTTTTGTAGATAATGATGTACCCGGCCGGGTATGTGATATATGAAACCTTATTCATATTTGTATATTATTATAAATCACTATTCGGAAATTAGTTATAGTTACATCATATTAAGATCAAATGCATGTTTGTGACATAATTCAATTAAAATTCAATTGTAGTGTTACGTAATATAATTTTATATAATTTTACGCAATGTGTTACAATGTTATGTAACAATTAAAGTCATGCAGGTGGCAGAGAGCAACATATACCAGGTCTTGTTTTGTTTATATACATTGTATTATGTATCGAAAGATGGAGGTGATGGTCATACGTAAAGTAAACTACATAAGTTAAAGCCCTTTCATACGGAAATCAATCATGGATAAATTAGATATAATTGATTGTTACAAACTTAATGGAAGTCAAAATCTTTTCAAGTTAAAAATACACACTCATTACATTGATTCAATAGCCACCAATTTATAGGATATAAAAACCTCCTATTATATATTAGTTGCCGTGGCGCAGAGGGAGTGAGGTAATGCCAGGAAACGAAGGGTCCCGGGTGTAATCCTAATCTTTGGCGTTTTTGATTTTTTTCATTCTTTTTTCTACAGCAAAAACCGTTTTTAATACCTTTTCTGTCATAAAGTTAATACATTTTCTTGGTAAATTAAGCACAATATTGAATTCAAAAACTTTTAATGACTTGGCGTAGGATGGCGTAAAGGTGGCTTAAAGGTGGCTTTAACATGTTTGGACATTAAGGACCTATAAGTTGGCCTTAAAGATGGCTTAAAGTTGCCTTAAGGATGACGTTTACTCAGAATGAAAAAAAATTCCACTGATGATAATGAAAAACCAACTATTGTGTGTTATAGACCTTTTATTGTAGTGTTATTTTTCATTTTCAAAAAAGTTGGTCAATGACCTACTTTTTGAGTTAATGTCCATTGTATATTTTTGGAAAATTAAAGGAAATTCACTGAAAATTTTATACTATGATTGAGATTTTCTTAATTGTGAAAATAATACAAATTGCTCAAAACTTTTGAAAATGAAATACAATTTATGAATGGCAGTGACACTAAATACATACAAAGCAGTAAGTTTTCCTTCACAATTTTTATAAATATTCCAGTCCGAATTTCCTCTATCACTTTTCAAATTCCTACCCATTTTTGATCCAATTTTACAAAAAATTGAATGATGATAATACAAAAACATTTATAGTATTAAACTACTTATATTGATCTTATTCTTTTGGCATATAATTAATATGAGGTCAATGATCAAAATTTTGAGCAATGGTGTCTTTTCTCGTTTTTAAGCATATTTCAATATTTTTTAAATTCATGCCATACGGTAATTATAATGAAGAAAAGAGGTTAAACTACCAGAAAATATGCAAAATTATATAGAATAAAATATAAATTCTTAGCTTTTAATATTAGAGTACTTCCAAAAATGTTTTAGCAGAAAACAAAATCTGCAAAATTTAGTCCAAATTTCCTCTGTTTGGCTAGAAGTCTATTTTTGTTTTGGAATAATTCCATAATATAGTCGAAATATCGAATGTTATGTCAATAATAATTCATTTCACAGATACTTTATAACAATCCGAATTCGAGAACTCAAACCCTGAGTAAACAACACCCTTAAAGATAGTCTTTAAGCTGCCTTTAAGCACTGTAGCAACCTCTAATGATACAACGTCCACTAATGATATAATGTTGCATTAGTGGTCAGGATGTTGACCACTAATGATCTAATTTTATCATTAACGAACAACCTAACCGTCTGCTAATGATATAATTTCAGATTTATATCATTAGCGGTCAAAAACCGTAGCATCTAATGATAAGGGAAAAAAAATGAGAAATAAGTACTACCTTGACCACTAATGATACACATATGCACACATTTTCAATTGCATTAGTGGATGGATTTGCAACCTTTAATGATATAATATAAGATTTAATATAAAATAATATATATATATTTCAATATATTTCATCGTTCATCGTGTCGTTAGCCATTTTTAGTGCTTTATATATATATATATATATATATATATATATATATATATATATATATATATATATATATATATATATATATATATATATATATATATATATATTCGAAATTTTAAATCGTACTTGAGTATACCTGCGCTATATATTTACAAAGGCAAAGTATGAAGGAAAAATGACGATATTAAATTTGGAAAAAAATACTTAAGTGACGTCATAGATGGAGAGGTCATGGACAATGGTGACTAATGTTGAGTCTAATACGTTAGACAACCTCTGTATAACGTTGGATAAAGATTTGATTTTGATACGATACTGCATAAGAATTGGTTAAAAATTGGGGGGGGGGGGCAGTTATTTGATCATATACATGTATATAGTCCTTTATTGTAAAATACACCATTCTGACATTGCCCCTGATATTTTGCCTTTTTACTTGAACTGAAATAGTCGTATACAGACAAAATACATACAATTTATGACTTCGTCTGTTTACTTGAAGATCCAAATTTATTATCATTAATCAAAAAGGAGTTGTGCAAAATATTTTTAGTTAAAGAAAGTTTGAAGAAAAGCAATTTTACGATATTAAAAAATTATTAAACTTTTAGCGGGATTTTATTAACATAAAAAAGGTCCAATTCACAAGACTATTTGCTATTGTGGTCTGTAGCACAATTGAATCACTAATTTGTTGTTAAGTTGAATATGTTGGTTTGTTAATTGTATATTAGAACAACAAAGAATATGAATTAAAGTTGGTTGAATTAAAACCACTTCAACAATGGTGATTATGTCGGTGTAACAAGGAATGTTAACCCGGGTTGAAAATTGTCCCGGGTTTGATAAAATTATATCATTAGTGGTCAACATCCTGTCCACTAATGCCACATATTATATCATTAGTGGACGGTGTATCATTAGAGGTTGCTACATACCACGTTTTCAGTCTAATGAAATATTAAATGATTGAAGTCAGAAAAATCAACCTTTGAAATGTCAAATTACCCAAGACGGCAAATATAGCGGATAATATGAAAGAGTTAAAGTTTTGAAACCGAAACTTTTAAGTACACACATGTACATTTAAACTGTGAAGAGCAAGTTACACTTCTGTTCAAAGACAGTTCAAAACTCTGAAGTCGGATTCAATTTTAAAGAGGGTCATTTTTCAACGTGTCGATGTCATTAGAAGTTTGAAAAATATTTTTCAAGCTGTTGAAAACTGACCCCAGGTATAATTTCACGACTTTTGGTATCAATTTTTCAACGTTGAAAAATGATATCCGGATCAAATTTCAACCAGGGTCAAGATTCCTCGTTACGCCGGCGAATGCGTCATTAATATCCAATACTCCCTAAACACACCCACGAAAAAGTTTCTGTGTAGTGTTTGTATCTGTATTGAACACAATTTTTTTTTCTGTCAAATCAAGATCAGTAGCTTATTATTCATCATTTAATTTTGTTAATCTTGCAAGTTTAAGAAAAGTTATTGTTAAGTTGAATTAATCAAATAATCACTGATCGCGAGTTGTCTGATAAAAATATGAAAACTGTTCATTATTGTGCTGTCAGTTAATTATCATGACTTCTCAAAATAAATTAAAGTTGAAGCGATTTACCGGAAATATTACATAAACGGCGGGTATTGGTTTGACAATCTTAGCAAACCACGGCCAACATGAACGATCATGGTGGAGAGAGGCTTGAGACGATGTTGTTTGACATATATTCCTTTTAGCTTTATCTACACAGTTTAACAACAAGAGACAGAGTTCTTTGTCTTAATAACAAACTGTTGCTATCGGAAAAATAAAAAAAAAAAAAAAAAAAAAAAAAAAATCCATATCGGCATGAATATCTTCAGTGCATATAGTTGACGCCAAAAGCAATTCTCGAGTAAACCCAAAGTAAACCCAGACCCCCAAAGTAAATCCCGAGTGGACCCAAATTTTCAAATAGTAAACCCAAAGTAAAACAAGAAGGTAAACCCGGGGTTAAGTTGGGGTTTACTCTGGTGTTAGGTTGGGTCTGATCGGTACAATATATTACGAAGGAAAATGCAAATATCTCTTCTCCATTTGAAAGTCACAAGGAATACCTCGCTTAATTTTTTAAACGTTTTCGTCCGGATACTTTCATTTCTTTCGAATGGAAAATCCCCGTGGATTTTTTTTATATATTTGCATCCGTATATTGAATCATGACAAGCTAGAGGAAGCGTTTCAAAAGGGAAATATGTACTTAAAAATAAACAAAATGTTGAACAATGTAAGAATATGTGCGGAATAAATATCTTGGAACAGACTATAGTACGCTATAGCTCATATGTACCTCTGTCAATTGTCCCGTCCAGTGTCAGACACCCAACGGTTGAATTGCACATTTCCCGGTTACAATGTGAACAATCCTGTTGACAATCTTTCCCATAGTTTGGATACCTGCATTGCCTTGAACAGTTTATTCCATACAAGCCATCCGGACAATCTATTAAATATTTTAAAGGGACAAACTGATGATCAGTTTTAAAAAATACTTTATAATAAGGCAACAACTTAAAGGGTCCGCTAAATATAAAAGAATAAAGAACGAGATGAATTTGTTTTGAGAGAACCACTTTGTTCTTTACAAATGAGTTGGTGTTAAGGATAAATATAGAAGAGACCTTGTATTTTGATCCATGTCCGAAAACAATTTTTAGGTTAAGAATGAACAACATATGACTAAGTAGAGACGACATGCAATCCTTAACCGGATTCTTTTAAAATCTGCAATAATCATTACATCCAATTTATCAGCTTCTTTCCGTGTTTCTGTGCATCTTTTACAAAAAGAGCACTAGTTGAATGAAGCAAAAACCAGCGACGGTCAAGGGACAAGGGGGTAAAATATGTTTTACGCAAGAATATACGAGACTGATTTATTAGTGTAAAACGTGTTTTAAAGTCATCAAACGATCTCACCAAAGAATGAAACGTAGAAATTACAAACAGTGTTCTAAATCAAAAGTCCAAAGGAAAAATAAAGATCAGGAGCAGAGAATAAACAGAATATAACTAACGTTAAAAATTGTAGAAATAAATTAAGCGATAGCAAAAAAAAAATGATATCAGACAGGTAGATATTGAGTTGCAGATTTATTTATGGTAACGTCTTCAGTGTAATATAAGAAAACTATACTCTAAGAAATGGATTCACACAAAGATTTGCATTATAGTTTACATTGAACCGATGAAAGATAAGATTTCTAGAAAAGTTACAGTTCAAAGACAAGCGGACGGATAAAACAAAATAGCAAACCGGAAAACAGATTTTTAAAAAACAATACACATATTGATATTGCTAACTAAAATAAATATAACAATTCTCTCATTTGATATAAGCCTTTCTATTCATTTTAGTAAATTGCCACATTAATAAATAAGGATCAAACAATGTGATAATCTCTAATTGAAAAAATATATTATCATTAATTTTATTTTTAAAAAAGTGTATACATCAACTTTTAAAAGTTCAAATTTTGAGACAGTCAACAATATTTTTGTGTCGTACTATGATAAGTATCACAAAATAGTTTTAACATTACCATATATTTTTGTTAATGTATCTCTGTATAACGAACATTTAAAACGTAACAATACGATAACAAAACATTACAAAGAATATACATATACTGACCAATGCACTTGTCCACCTTGCTCCATTTGCAATCCTCAAGACAGTTTTCTTTTGATTTCCTTTTTGACAATAAAATTAATTGTTTTATATAAATAAAAAAAGAACAATCATTGTTTTAAGAAATATACAGTGTAAACAGTGTATGTAAAATTGATAATATCGGTACTAGCAATACATTCTAAGAGGGAATAGTTTATTAAAAAACGAAGAAGAGCAAAAGCATCTTCTTCAAACCAATCATTGGACACAAAACTTATATATGTGTCATAAATGATTATACAAAGATAAGTATTTTTTATATGTTAAGGTTTTTCATTTCTAAGAATTTTACCTTTCACAGTTTAAAGACGCACATAACATGGTGCAGCAAACCGTAGTGACTGCGACATACGTCTGGTATTGTATCCCCCTGTACTGCATGGTTGATACCTTCTGATGTTTCAGAATGTGAATCACATTTCCTTTTTCTTTATTAACTAGGGCATGTTTCAATTTTAGTTTGAAACAAGGAAAAAGAGTTTAACAGTAAAATGATAGAATTACCACAGCTCTCCATTATTAACGAGGCCGGGTCTAATTTGTTCTGCCCTAGATATTTGAATGAAATTTTTTACATGAATTTCTCCTGATATATTTATTATTTTAAGATAGAAAAATAAGACATTTACCACACCGTTTGTTTAAGGGGTCATCTCAAAGTTTAATAATTTTTAACATAGGACCCTATGGGATTTTGCTTGAAATGTATCAATTTTGCACATTTTTTACATTTTTTAAAAACTTCTGCCCTAGGGATTAATTTTTCTGTTCTACATATTAAAGTTATTGCTAAAAGGCATCAACTGCTCAAATGAAAAAAACCTTTGACCTCCTGGTTTGTTCCAGGGGTCTTATCAAATTTGTTTTTTGTATGCCCAATTTCCCAGATTTGTCAGATTACGGCTATTTTTTATTTGACAAAGGGGGAAATTGTGATCTTTGTTGTATTATAAAAACATTCAGACATATCTAAGTAATAGGTAAATATATAACATCACATATTAAGGGGTATTTATATAAAATACATGGTTACTGTCTTGGAATATATGAATTAAGCTATATTTAGGCAGGTTAAGAAAACGTGACAGAGGACTAGGCTTGCTGAACCCTTTTTACGATTTCGACCCGAGCCCAAATATAGCTTATACTTTGAGACATTTATGTTTATTCCACAATATAATATCAATTTTACGCATCAAACGAGCTATTTTCAACAACTTTCTCTGAATATCTGCAGTTGAAACTATCACGCCATGGCGTCAACAAAGCAAAAAGATGATGTCACAATACAAATGAAACGCTGCGCGAAAGCTTGCGTACTCGTTCTGTACTCGGCCTCGTTAAATGACAGGAACATCGTTCTTGGGTGTTATCAGAATATTCTAATGCTAAATTCATCGACTAGAAAAGAACAAGTTGTCATTTAACAATTTTACCGTTTTACTCGGTTAAAAAATACAGTCGGATTTGGTTTTACATCTTCCTAGCTTAGCTTCTCAAAGTGACGGACCTAAATAAGCGCAATGGATCTGAGAGTGGCATAGACCATCTGTACTGTGGTGTGACTTTATTGTTGCGCCTTTTTAGAGTAAATCGTATCTCGGGGAACCTTGAATTTAAAAGCCTTTATATCAAATTATGATTCTGGTAATAAGCGTTTTAACATTCTTATTGTTCGGATTACAGTCATTATGATTCTCAGATATATAATTAATTGCGTAATGGAAATCAAGCACGTGATATCTACTGAACAACTTTATACATTTATTGCGTAACGATGAGTTTATTATGAAGATTTATTCCCCCAAGAAAAATCATATATAAATATGATTTTTCTGGTAGTAAAAAACTTTCATATTTCCCAAACATTCGTGCAATAAAAGTTTTATTATACCTTACAACAAATGATTATACAAAATAGTCAATCTGTATTAATAGAGAGGTTTAGCAAACAAACGTGTACGCGTACGTGTACGAGTAGAAAGGAAAATATGTGCATTACGTCATCAGTTTGTGAAATGACAAATTTCTACACGTATATATCCGAATGAACATACGTGTAAATTGCAAAGTACCAGTAAAGTCAAGCTTGTGGCCTCTGTTTCCCTGTTGGCTATTTTTTTTAACAAATATGTTTATTTGTCGTATTTAATGCGAATACTGATATCACCAAACATAATTTTTTTTTTCGACTTGCCGAAATTAATAACTTCGTAATTTTGGGGTTTTTTTCAGATTGTTTCTCTTTGTGTTCATAAATTTGAATCAAATATAGTAAAATTGATTTTTGCAGCATAAAGAGAACATTTTTGATTTTATCATTTTTGTCAACATGGTATGCTCAAATTGGCTTTTTCATACCTTTTGGATAAGAAAATACTGAGAAGAGATGAGACACGATATTTATTTCCCGGGAGACACGACGTTTTTTTCGCCCAGTCACATGACTTTCTAGATCAATCAGATGACGCGTTATATAGAATAATCATATTGAGGTGTAAGAATATTGAATGTCATCTTCTATTTCCATGATTTATTTGTAGTCTGATAAATTCCTGAATGTGTAACATAACCAATGATAGTGTTTAGTAAATTGAAAAATATCCATTAATTCGAATTTACAACGTTTGTTGTTATAATCGTATAGTAACATACCAGGTCAACGACGTTACCCAATCACTTAAGAAATATAATCGCAGGGTACACATGAACATACGTTCGGCAAACACTGATGCTTAAGTCATCAGTGGAGTTTCATCTTCTCCAGTCACAGTTTGAAGTCTAATTAGCTTGCCCTCATTTGCTTTAAAAAAGAAGAATATTTGGATGGACTGAATTTTTAAAAAATGCTGTAGTTGTTCTCACTAAATACTATTTAATACGAACTGTTATAACAATAAAGGATACCTCAATGTTTATCTAGGCATTTTAAGAGGTAAAATAAATTGTGATCAGCTAACAGGACATTTAACAACCTTACATTTTGTATTTCAAATACATATAATCTTGTATTGAACAGAAAGATTGCAATGAAAGTGCTGGTTAACACCACATAACTTTTGTTTTAGACATATTCTGTTTGTGATTTACATTTACTTTTTTTCTAATTTTGCGGACGTGTGGGGAAAAGGCAAACGCATTTCAGAACTTATATGTACTACAGTAACAATCACTTGTATACATGTACCAGTCTAACGTCACATTATTTTCATTCAATAGCATATATAGATCTGAAAGAAGGGGCCCGGAACCCCCCAACCCTCCCCTACTGCAAAATTCAAATTGCTTGAATTCACATAATAAATCAAACTCAGGCAACACGGATAATCCTTAGCCCCCGTCCTTCCTCCCTCCATAAAAAATCTGGATCCGCGCATTGTTCCTCCATAACTCTTTCTGATTGAACTACTTTTTCTTTGACTAAAACAAATATCCCCAATTTAAAGAACAAAACAAAACAATGTATCAAAAGTGCCCTTAGGTAATATTTTATCACTTGTATATGTAGCAATGGTTGTTTTTCAAAGGATATTCAAAATACCCATGCATCTACAAATTGTTTAACAGTGTTCTTATGATAAAAATGATTCCATTTTTTCAGCTGTTATTTTGAAGACGCTTTTGATGTAGCCTTGTAAAGATGATTGATTTATTCTTATCTTGGTTAAGTTTTAGAAGGTTCGATGTTACCTTAAAAAACAATTTCGCTGATGAACGTTTCAAGTCAAAAGAAATATTTATTTCAATTAAAGATTAGTCTAAGTTTGTTTTAGTTTACATTGATGTCTTTGAACAGGCAAAAATAAACATTTTCTTTTCAATCAGTTACTATAAAGTTTGTTGACAAGGGTTTTCCACATTTAACAATGTTGCAGGAACTGAAATATATTTACTCGTTTAACAAAGGACATGAAATTCAGGAGAGACATAGTACTCTTTAGAAAAGTCGGAATAAGTGTCTTTTTTTTGTAGATTTACCTATTCAATATTTAACTACATAAAATAATTTGTATTTTTCAAATTCTGCAATAGCAAAACCTAATCATTACACTGATGGATAGAGTACACATAGGTGTACTAACATTACATTAAAATTTTGTAAATTAAAACGTATACATATAAAGAATTGTAAACAAGCAACTTTATCACACTTTTATTACTTTTTACAATTAAAGTTTAGTTTTCGAAATGAATGTTTTCCCAATTATATTTAACCTTCTTGATACAACTTATTTCAATCAAACTCTTATTTGAAAAAGAATATGTAAGATAAACACTCAATTACTTTTTTAACCTTCTTCCAAGGAATATGCAAGTCATGGAAACAAATATGACAAAAAACCCAGACGTTATTAATCCAATAATGACAAAATCAAGGCCAAAGGAGCCTGAAAAGAAACAATCGGTCAGTTAATGTAGCTCACTACTCTAAGGCTTTCACTTTTAATGAACCTACGTCATAAAATAGCAATTTAGATGTTTTGTTAAGCTGCCTGAATGTATCAATTTGGTTGATAATTGGTTAAGTATAGAACTTGTGAACTGCAGATCACGATTTCCAATCAGCATTTGTTTATATTTACTTTTATTCATATTTCATTTTTTAACTCTTTTAAATCTAACGTACATATTTTTAGCCTCTTTGACCTGTTTACTCCTTCTACATCGGGTACTTTATAATTGAGTGATTTTCGTTGGTTGAGGACCATTATTAAGGAATCATGAATAAGTCATACATCAATACATTGTTTTCGATATAGATTAAATGTACCCTGATGAAATGGTGCATCAGTACTAGTTGTCAAACAGCCGAATGTTGCATTGCACTGAAGACGTTCACAGTGTGAACAATCCTGTTGACAGTTTGTTCCATAATTTGGATACCTGCATGGTCTTGAACAATTAGTTCCATAAAAACCAGTCGGACAGTCTATCATTAAATGAAAAGCTATGTAATCAATAGGATCAATAAAAACGACATATGTATATAAAAAATATATTGAGATGGAAAACAAGATATTTGATATATATTGTTGATTTTTCTTTAGAATATGTACCCATATTGCTTTTTATTTTTGGTTGTAATTGATAAAATAAACAACTGTTTTATTCGAGGAATAGGGAATCATTTAGTATTATGAGGGATCAAGCATGGTCGGGAGCGAACGAAGGGCTTAATGATAGATTTGAACATGCTCAACCGTAGTTGATCAATTAATGATATTTTTTAAATGCATCCTTATTACTTATGTCTATATACTTTTAAACAAATAATCCAATAAAATATGAAATTGTTGATATTTGTACGTAATTGGGAGTTGATTTTCGTCAACTCTCCTATGCAGTTACTCAAACAAACCGAAAGTGAAACAGTGTTTGGACCTCAGCACAAATCATATATTGCTGCTGACAAAACTTAGTTCTTGAAAATAATCGATCCATTCGATGTAATGTATGCTAAAGCATTGTTTTTCAAGGAAACTTTTTTTTTATTAATACCTTGAAAATAGTCAGATTTTAAATGGTACGAACAATTTAAAAAAAATTTGTAGTCGTATGTATTTCTACGCCAGAGTTCAACTCGACGCTCAACTGTCTCCGTAAATCCTTGTGGGAGATTTACAGTGTCAGCCGAGCGTTTGGTTGAACGAGATTAGAGTTCAATATTGCTTGCATCCATACAATTTTGGAGAAATATTTCTATTACTGATACTCAGCTTGATTGAATTTATCTTATCTTTAAATGTTATTTAACATGATTCATATGGGGGTTTCTCGACATTCTTGTAGAAAAAATCCCAAAATTCATTATATAAAAATGTGCGTAATTCAAATTAGAAACTACATGTACTTGTCATGCAAAATAACATATCATTGATTTTAAAATAAATAAACATTGACAAAATCATCTCCCGTCAATTCTTCAGTACTTTGATTTTTAATTTGTATAGCTATACAAACCCTGCCATCATCATTTTCGATATTGATGAAAGGTATTGAACTATATGTCACAAACCTTATTCGAATTTTTATCACAGAAAAAAATCTAGACACTGGAATATGTTAATATACTACCTATTGATAGGCTATATATTATGTTTAACTGACCATGACATTGGTGAAGTTCCTTACTCCATTGGCAATCTTCTCGGCAATGAAATTCAGAAAACCTAGTCAAGAATAAAATAGATACTGTGGAATCATTTTTATTCTTTGGGATCAATGTTCATGGGTAGCTTCCTTGGTAGTGTAATCGGGATAAATTTAATAAATATAAAACAGGTGATTGTGTATAAGTTTGGGGGAATGTAAAATCGTTGGTATTGGTTTCCCACGAACGCCTTGAACATTGGTCCCTCACGAACAATGATGATTTCACTGTAATTAACTTGATACTTTGCAGAGAAATGTATATTCATTTGATTATTATATATATATATATATATATATATATATATATATATATATATATATATATATATATATATATATATATATATATATATATATATATATATATATATATATTGCCAAGAAATGGACTATGTTTATTGATCGTGCCTCATTTACATGTCCAGATGCAGATGCTATATCTTTTTCTACATATACATTTTTTCCTAAATATATTATTACAAACTTGTTATTCTTACCTTTCGCAATTTGAAGATGCGTGCAAAGTTGAAATACACAACAGCAAGACTACAACATAATTCTGGAGTCTCATTCTGCTAAATTTTATATTTGATCGCTTATGCTCTTGAAACAGCTTTTTTCCGGTTTCTAATTATGAAAACTGTTTTTTTCTCCTAGACTTTATCATTCTCTGATTATATTTAAAGCCGGAAGATTTATACGTAACTGAAATTAAAATCAACTGCAGACAAATAACAACTAAATGAATGGAGACTTTCGTCTATTTCAAGTTGATATGGTATAGAGTATTTTGATATTTTAATATGCATGTCAGAATTGTTCTCATTGGCGATAGGGAAGATTAAATTGACAGTCAGTGCATATGTAAAATCTTAATTGTACCACTCTGAGTTTCTTTACCACTTGTCATACAACCAAAGCTCTAACTGTAATCTTCCTGGTCTCTCCCTGAACAATCCTGTTGGTAATCTATCCCATAGCTTGGATATCTACATGATCTCGAACAGTGTATCCCATAGTAACCAACTGGACAATCTGCCAAGCCATGGAAAATTGTATGTCCAAATATAAAACAAACAGTATTTAATTTACATGTACACCTTGTAATAACAAAAACAAGATAATATCACATTACATCATTATTAACGAAATTGAGTGTGCTCTCTAAAGATATAATGCACGTATGTCAAACACGACATTGGTATGGTCAGCCATTCTCACTCGCCTCTACTGGCATGGGGCGACACTTAATTTGGGGAAAAATCAAACGAAAAGAACAATCATTAGTAGGAAAGTTAGATCGATTGTAGATTTGGGAGGGGCTGTTATTTCACACCGAAACATCTTAGCAAAGCTTACGCAATTATTGAGATACGACGGCACACTCCTGTCACGAACAGGGAATGAATTGTGCCTCTAAAACTTGGAGGGGGCTTGTTCTCATTTTTATCAAACACTGCCAGAGAATTCTCATAAGACAATTTTGGTTTAACTACGCATCTCATGGGAGGGGCGGGGATGAAATTGTTTTTCTTTTCTTGTTTGGGTACATGTGTGTAAGACTGTTAATCTTTGGGTAATGGAGACCATCATATCAATGTTTGTGGCGAGTCCTGGGGGACCTAATGGGAGGTCTTTTCGGGACATGCCTGGCGTTTTCCCGCATCTGTCAATTAGGTGGAGGGCTGGTATATATGTGTTGGAAAATTGGCATTCCATATGCTAATCATCGGGGTTTACAGGTATCACGCCATCCTCGGGACCCCCTCCACCTCCTAACAAGGGGGTGGGGGGAATGGCTCACCGGGTGTACTCAAGGTTAGCAAGTACGAGTATATACCATGGTGCAATCACCGGAAAATAGGTTAAACAGTCATGTCTCGAATCATCCCCGTCAACATGTCATTCATCAAGCATGGGACATCTCTGGCACTTGTGATCAACACAAGGCCCCCGTCTTGCCCCTTATGCACCTTTTTGCGTGTTGGTATTTCGAATGACCCCATAACTTTCCATAGCTGAGCAAGGACAGTGTGGCCTTTCTTTAACACCAATGGACTTTGTGGTTAACATGTTTGTCTTTTGTCATATAGTCATTGTCATTTATTTGTGTATTGATTCTGTGTTGGCAGATAATAAATTGTGATTTTTTGCCCAACTTGTTCTGTATTCAATAATAGCAAACTAGCAAAGCTGTGGGAGCGTGTTCTTATGAACACTGGTGCAACTCCATAAATAGCAGGATCGCAGACAGTCAGGCAAAATATCATTGCTATCGAATATCATGACTGTTCAATTAATGGCATGTGGTAATTAAATAGGCAATTAGATAGGCAATTAATTCCTGTTAGCCACTAACCTTCAATTGCATGACTCGGTTATTTGATATGTGTGATATAGAATTAATCAAGAATAGGTCTTAGATTGTATATTGTTATTAACACTACACTTTAAATATCTTAAATTAAAACTTAAAAACTCATATTACATGGTAATGGAAAAGGTATTAGACAGTCTGAGCAAATACAAAAATTGAACATGCAAATTTGTTTAAACTGTTAATTGTATCTGGAACAATGACATTTGAAAATTGTCTGTTTCATGATATGCTATACTCCATTTATATTTTGGTGTGAATGAGAATATATGAATGCTTGAAATAATGCATATCTGTATTGATAATTCAAATAAACTTGCCCTATAAACGGCAGCTTGGGTGTACAACTAAGATTGTATACGTCATATGATACAATCATATTGGACCACACGTATACGATTATATTGCTTTTAAATTTAGATAATGATTAATGATTAATGATCACATAATGATTAATTTTTAACTGGTCCGTATTATTTTTCAAAAATTGTCGAGTGTATTATATCACATGTACATGAATATTCATGTTTTTATCAAGTCAAATCTATGATAGTATTTGATGCATGGCATTTCTTAAGGCACTTTCACAATTTGAGCATGACCTGAAGCTACAAAATATTCTTGCGAAAAGTAAAACTAGATTTAGATTTTTAATTGTTGCAGAAATAATAGTATATGATGAAGTATTCATTCGAAATTCACAAGACCTAAAGCGACCGTTGTGCGATGCACATGCATTAAATCTTGCAATTTATCTCACTAGAACGTCCAAATGCAATTTCTTGATCAATGAATGCGAGTATTATAAAAAAGCTACGAAAAAAAATGTTTTCCGATTTATTCTTTATTGTTAAATATTTTTTATGATATATTAATGAGGTCACTTCTGCTAATCTAGCAATTTGGTTTACTGTATATATATTTTTTAAAATTTATTATGTTCTATCCAAAGATTCTTTTCTATAAAACTAGTTGTCACCCCTTTCTGTTTTGTTTGGGATCACACAGTACCGATTTAAACGATAATATTAGAACATTACCTTCCCAAACATTTTCTCATAAAAGGTATATGCTAGATAACTGAAACACGCTGCACTTAGAATTTTTTCCTGACGAGAATGGATTACAATTTAAATATATGTCGCTGGTTCTTCTTTACCAAATTATTTCGTGGTAAAATTTGCTAATACAATGTAGGGTTCATGATAGCTGTGTAACACAAAATACTTAAAAACAATCATTTAAAAAAGAATTAAACCATTTCATCTTTAATGCATGCATGAAATGTACGTCTATTTGTAAAACAAATCAATCCTTTCAACTTCTGTTTTAAATTGTTATTACAATAGTGTGATGCTTGATTTTTTCTACACAGCAGTTAATATTTTAAAAAGTTACAATCTGAGTGATAAAAATCGCTGTTTAGTGCTGAACTTAACTAAAATTTAGATATAAGTATACTTTTGTTATTTTAAACGTTGTTAACCCCAAGCGGTTTATTTAAAAAGACCGGTAAATATTTGGTAAATTCAAAGGGGCATGGTCACGATTTTGGTCAAAAATGATTTTTCCGATTTCAATGTTTAAAATGCTTCAGAAGGGCATTTTCATTAGACAACAAAAATTTTAGTGTCATTTGTTGAGTTATAAGCGAGTTACAGAGCTTACAGTTCTTTGCTATGCAAACAAAGCTTTTGTTTACATTTTGAATGCTTTACTGTAGAATCCAGTTTTAGACCTAAAATGAATGTGATACATGCTAGAAACTGTTTATTTATGCTTAAAATGAATAAAAAGATAGACAAATCTGCTTGAAAAAGAATTTTACTGGTATGTTATACCTATGTAAACAAGAACAGGACACGAGCTTTGTTTACATGACAAAGCATTGTGAGCCCTGTATCTTGCTTATAATTTTAAAACTGACTCTCAAATTTCAATTGATCATTAGAAATGCATTCTTAATGCATTATGAATAATAAAAATATAAAAACAGAATTTGACCAAAATCGTGACCATGCCCCTTTAAAGAACATGTACATCTATATTCTAAACCAGTTTTATTCAACAAGTTCCTAATGCAATGCTCGGTAAAATTGTGTTCCAAATCCATAAAGAGTCTACGACACTATTATTTGGATTATTATATTTTTTAAATACGACATAGGACAAGAAGTATTAGTTTAGGTTGAATAAAAAAATCCTATACCTGACCAGAGGATATGTTACAGTCAAACAAATTTATTACAGATGCATATTAATCAATGAGGATCTATCGTGAATTTTATATTCATATTTATCTCATACGTGTTGTGTATACTACCCGGATGATATAAACCTTTGGTTTATTAAATAGGTGATGCTTTATCAAAATTAATACTTCTGGTCCAAACTATTTTTAACACATCAGCTCGCTCGCTTCAACGCTTCAATTACCTATGTTTGAAGATTTTCTAGTACATGCATTTTCCATATAACTATATCTATTACCAAAAAAATTGATTTAAAATGGATTTTGCCGAAGATATAAATTACAACTATAAAGGAAATATAACTGTGTAGTTCATACAACTGCAAATAACGTAAGCTATGAAGGAGTGCACCCTGACGACGCGATGTGATTATATACAAGAACTTACCGAAATTATGTATCCCAAGACGTTTATATCACCACCAGTAAGCATCCTTATTCAATATTCTCAATTTCGTATCATTAGGCAAGTGTTTGTTTTATAAAACACCAACAACTGTTTCTCGTTCTAGTCAATTCAAACTAACGAGCATTCCCAAATTTGTGTATGTCAACAAACTTGATTATTCAAGTCTTCTGGTCAGTATTTTTTTTAATCACGTGATTAAGCTCTAAAAGTATTTATTTAGAGGTAAAAAAATTTATTTCAAGATTTACTTCAGAGAAACTTTATATTAAACCTGTTAGATTTATCTCCGAAAAGACGTATTGAACTGTATTGCGCAAGGTCACAATTACCGCATAACACATGGTTGCATCATTGTTTAATCTTTGAAAAAATAAATTCGGGTCATATAAAGGGCTGTGTCAAACACTTTATAATACAAATCAAATTGTATGAGATAAATAAAACATCTATAATTGTGTGATTTTATATATGCTTTATCCAACTCGTTGAAATGGTTATATTCGCTCGGCAAGTCTCGCAAATATATACACCAGTTCAACTCGTTGGATAAAGCAATTGCAAATCACACAATATAGATATCCACTATATATCATACCAATAGCACATGAAAAAAAGATGTGATAATTATTCTGTGAAATAATTCATAAGAGAATATCTTAAAACTGTTTCGTCACTTACTCGCCAGTCTTCTTGTAGCTTATACGCTAAAAGTTATAATTAAGGAATGAATAATGAACAGCACATGGTTAAACACAAAAATGAGGGTAAAATCTTCCATTCTTTATTTTTTTAGTCCAATGTCCTAGAAAGGAAGCGACAACTCCTTACATTTTGGCGACTCTCCAAGTCATGGATTGTATACGATGAATTTTGACTCGTGGTTTTTTTTCCGGGTACTCTGGCTTTTTCACACATTTAGGCCATCACATCTGTTCCAACGCAAGGTAAAAGTATAAGCTGAAGAACTGGTTTTTCGTCATTGTCATTAGATAAAAGTTAATTTGCTTAACGATTTTATTCTATATCATATACGTTGTACATTGAACTCCTCTTGGGGCTTCGGTGTTTATCAGATTTTTAAAAAATGCTTCTATACATTTTCTACTTTTCATTTGGATTCGGAGAAGTCTTAAGCATGCGCAGTACAGAACTGCCACGTCAGATCAATGCATTGTAGAAAAGATATTTGCTGTCTTTTTTTCAAACAAGCTTGTGAAATGGATTATCTTGATATGCAATGTGAAGATTATAAGGTAAAATGTTTAATTAAACCCTTTTTAAAACAAATATTTTAAGTTTATTATGATATTTGATTTTTCGCATTCCTTTTTTATGATGTACATACGATTTTCATTTAATACAAAATACGTTTAAGAATGTCATGGCTGATCCTTGTGAATTATTTCAAATTTCTTGTTTTAGCTTTTTCATTCCAAAACAGGTGATGTTGATTATAGAAATGTTGATAATACAGATTTATGTATGTTTCACTATTTATGCATTTTTTTAAACTCGATTTTTAAAGAATATTATGAGAGAAACATAATTAATTTGATTAATGATAAATGATAAATTGATAAATGATAACGATAATGAGAACGTTTTACGAAAACCGAACTGAATTTCTGATTATTGATTTAATGCCATTCAGGTTTGAAGTATTCCAATTCGTGGCTTGTTTGGTTTAATGTCAAGCAAATACTTGATCATACAATGTGCACGATCAATAGCGGTTTGAAAAGGAACTGTTATTATATGCACCTCGATTTTATTAATAGTTTTATACCTCGCGATTTAAACGACCCATATATATTAAATGCTAGTGCCAATATTTAGTAAACAGTTACCTGTACCTTTATGTGATATTTATTAACGAAATACCTATTTTTGCTAGAAAGATAATGAATAGGAGTTAGGCAAATATGATAACGAATCTAGTTTTGAATAAGAAGCGTCTTAAATCAGGCAAAGGAAGTTGCTCGTTTTTAGATTTGCTTCTGACATATTCTTAAATAAAGTAGTATATTCCCTATTTGAGTTCAATATTTTCCATATTAGTCAGTGTTTTATTTTTTTATCGAATCGATTCTAAGTTTTTTCTTACATTACGAGGGTTGTTCGGAAATTATTGAGACATTTTCTCTTATTCTTTTAATAAAAAAGATAAACTCTTGAAATTTCACCAAAACGTAAATCAGGATAGAGATTATCAATGTGAAAAGTTTCCTGTCCATGGCATGAAAAGATCATTCATGGTAAGCTGACCAACGTGCCTTCGTCCAGTGACCCGGCGCAACCGCAAACTTTTCGCAACGTCATTTATCGCTTCTTATTGCTCCTGTGTTTTAAACACCTTATAAACGAACGGAAATGATAACTATTCTTTATTTCTCATCTTTTGTTTTCATTCCAAGATGTCATCATTTACATTTTCTTTCATTCTTGTTTTTTTTTTTGGGGGGGGGGGAGGGGTCGAGTTATTTTTACCCGAAAGTCTAATTACTGTGAATGTCTCCTGCAGTCATTTTTTATATATATTTTAAAATTGTTGACAACGGTTAGTGTGTCAAAAGTACTTGGTAATTAATCCCTAACGCCTAATTCTAGTTCAACAATCAGTGAAAAAATAGGATGAACTCAAGCTCTATACCTTGTCCTGTCATCGTGTAGTTATTTTAAGCAATTGCGTGGCCTTAAAAGGTCTTCTTCTGATATTTCCACCAGTTTGACGGTTTTCAATGCGCCGCCATGACGTCAAAATTCAATGTATAGTCGTTCTCTGATTTCTATTGTTTGGTAAATATGTGTGTACCATATTCGTATTTCAACTCAAACATCAGTGAAACTTAATCAAAAGTTAGTCGCAAAAAATAGCAACATGAACATATTTAATTGGATTTCTTTAATCATTAACTGTAATTCTACGGACACTTATAAAATAGATGTTAAAGTTGTTAAATCTCCAAGTTCATGGCTGCACCGGGTACCCCGACCACCAACTTGTTTATATATCGTTGTAAACAAAATATTAAATATTCTTTTTATATTACTTTGTTTTATTATTTGTTGGCGTTTCTGCAGTGACTATACCAAAATTCACCAAAATTCGTCAATTAGAAAAGAAAATATTCGAGTTGTCTCAATAATTTCCGAACAACCCTCGTAAGTGGAACTCCATTAAATGTCAATAACAATATAAGTTTTATACCATTCATATTTTTCTGCGAATGCAACCAATTAAACTCCAAAAATCGTAATGACATTGTACCTCAACCAGTCCTTTACATTTATGTTTGAAATCCAAAAAAAAAAAATCATATCACGACAGCCGTCGCGTCTGCTTATTATTATATTATATTATATTATTTATTCTAGTTACAATATTTATAAAAGTTAAAAATATATATCTAAGTTATACATTTATCAAAATACACGCTTCAGTTTAACGTTTTTTAGCGTCTATGTGCCTGGGAAATGGCGTTTGGTATAATGTGATGTTTGGTATTGACGAGGTTTGGCGTAATGTGATATATTTATTGACATGGTACAAGTTATGGACTGGCTTGGAAGTGTCTAGGATTCTGATAAACGTATAAATGGGAAACGTATAGTATTCTAAAGTATATAATTTATATATTCTACATAAACATACGTTCACCAACCATATTACAATATGGTCGTATCAGCCACTCATATTAGGCACAAAACTACAGTTTATACGAAGACTAAATGCAGAGGATTAGGAGTATCACACTGCTTAACAATGTAAACCTTGAATTTCAATTATAGAATAACACTGTAAAACAAAACAGAAATTAAAGTACATGAAATATCGAAGATTCATATCCCTGTATAAAACACATACTCAATACAGACTTAGCAATATTAACTATTTCATAAACATATAAATAGTTCAGCTTACGCTTAGTGGAAGAAAACGTTATATACACTCTAGCTACTTGTCATCTTAAAAACATCGTGGCCACTCTCTGCCAGGTCTGCAATGCGGAAGTTTAAATAATAATAAATCAGTGTAATAACAATTGACAATGGAGTTGACAAATACCTGGAAATTACTCAGAGAGGTACACAGTAGGAAATATTAAAAATGCTGACTCAACAGTTATTAAGAATCTCCCCATCGAAAATTCCAACCTATTAAAAATAAATCATTAAATGTAACCGAATTTGAGACACACCTCCTCAAAAATTATATCTTTTAAGCGCACCTGAGCTGAAAGCTCAAGTGAGCTTTTTGATCGGATTTTGTCCGGCGTCCGTTGGTCTGTCTGGCTAGTTTCATATCTAGTGTAAACATAAATAGATAGAAAAATGATAGATTAATTAAACTCAATCACTAATACATATAAATCCTAGAAATACAGGTTGAAAACCATTTGATTGATTATCAATATCTACAATTTATAGGCATACTTAAATAAACATTTTTGCCTTGTATAGAGAAGTTCTACCTTTCTATTTTCAGATGATTTTAAAGTTGAAACAAAAAGAGATAATTTAGTTAAGAGTTGCGGAAACTGAGATTTTTTCATCTAGAGTGAGTGTGCGTTTCCTTTCATCCGTCCGATATATTTTTTATCTTGGAAACAAGACTGCATGGTGTTTTAAAAAGCTACTACTCCAAAAACCTACGTGCGGTACTGCTCTTTTATAGCAAATGACAATTTTTTTCTCCTTTTTTATCTAAAAGTTATTATTATACACGGTTTGGATGACCTTATCTGATAGCGTTGTGTTAAATTTTTTAGATGTATCATGCCTAAACATTCAGCTTACAGGTACCGCTTGTTGGCTGCTTGTTCAGACTAAATTATGCGCAGACAGAACAACAATTTATCAAAGAATGAAAAATTTACCGGGCTACTCGTGTATTGTTGATATTTTTTTTAAGTGTGTACTTGTGACAAACTACTTGTATACATACGATACATATAGTTGTAGCTTTACGAAATGTGGGTTAGTAAATAAAAAGCTACAATGGGTACGATACTTGTGAAAAACGTGCGATTTACAACGCAATAAGAATACATAATAAAAATCCTTTTAAAATTCTTCATTACGTTAACTTCTGTTAATAATTGTCGTTTACTTGTCCCAAATTTATTCCTATTAAACAACCTTCAGGCTTTATGGGAAAGCGGATCAAGAGCCGTCATTTTTACACATAAACAACCACGGTACTGTTTGGAGCTGATGATCGGTGGTTCATAGACAAGTAATGATATCTGCAGTTAATTGTTTGGGGATATTTTGATACATGTACATTAATAAATACCGAATGCGGTAAGGTAAAAGAAGAATAAATGAATATAACACTTGCTTAGCAGAGACGGATATGTACATAACCCCTTGCACTTTCCACTTCCGTCTTAAGTTCTTTCATATCATGGTTCAATTCGTTTATTGACTGTCAATTGCTGATTAAAAGATGTAGAAATCGGGGAATTCATCTTTATCACTTCGACTGGTACATTGTAAGTAAGTAGGTAATACTTGTATATTATATACTTATATACATGAGGTGAACTTGTAAATTATATACTTTTATCCATAATTGATAATTTTCCAAGTATACCATTACTGCGTATAGCATTATTTCTCACTCATGAAATAATTAACCTCTATCCGCTCGAAATTGAACCACCTGAGCCCTTCATCTTTGTACAGTAAAACATCACATAACACATAGGTATGTTGCACTCTGCCACTTTTGTGACTTTATTGTTAACCAAATTTGGTTTGAAATAATCAGGAAAATGACAATAGATGATTATATAACATTAATTAATAAGTTCATAAAATTAATCATAAAATTATGAATATTTAATTCTTTACCTATAATATTTTACAACTAAAATAATCCATAACTCCCATTACTGATGTAATCAATGATGTGATTGATTAGATAATTTATGAAAAACATAATCCTTGTGGTCTGAAAGCGCCATGCTTAATAAAGAAAAAAGGAAATACACAAGGATTTTTCTTTTTTATAAACATGTTCATAAAAAAGGAAGGTGGAGGGGTGGAGGTGGTTTATAGATTGCTTTGAAAATTTTCAATGCTTAGCTATCGGCGTCCTGAAAGAAGTGAGAACCCACGCTATTAAAATGACGCTCCCAAGATTTTACCGCGGAATAAATTCATTGGCGCTGATTTTGTGTCCATATATGAAGATGCTGTATAACTTTGACAATACCGCAGGAAAGATAACTCTCGCGAACTTAACAGAAATCATCAATATGCATAAAATATTTTAAGAAATCTTAAAAATCATTTATCCATAATTGATAATTTTCCAAGTATACCATTACTGCGTATAGCATTATTTCTCACTCATGAAATAATTAACCTCTATCCGCTCGAAATTGAACCACCTGAGCCCTTCATCTTTGTACAGTAAAACATCACATAACACATAGGTGTGTTGCACTCTGCCACTTTTGTGACTTTATTGTTAAACAAATTTGGTTTGAAATAATCAGGAAAATGACAATAGATGATTATATAACAATAATTAATAAGTTCATAAAATTAATCATAAAATTATGAATACTGTAGAAGCAGAAATATTCGTTGAGGATTTAATTTCGTTATTTTCGTTGGCAATATAAATCAACGAAATTAAATCCATGACGAATTTTAAACCCTGGTATTAATGAATACAAAAAGATTACGATATGACGAAATTAAATGCCAACGAAACCTTGTTTGGTTTAAAAACAACGAAATTTTGACCCAACGAAAATATATGTTTCTACAGTATTTAATTCTTTACCCATAATATTTTACAACTAAAATCCATAACTCCCATTACTGATGTAATCAATGATGTGATTGATTAGATAATTTATGAAAAATATAATCCTTGTGGTCTGAAAGCGACATGTACTTGATTTATTCTATTTAAATCAAGTTCAGACCCCAAGGAGGGAGGGAGAAAATTTTAAGTGGCAAAGTGCATTCCTATACCTTTAAAATGGACTAATATTTGCCAGGATATACATATGCCTTACAAACCTTAGTCCCATATACATGCAAACACATTCAAATACTATTCATGCATGGGTAAGGATATACATATGCCCCACCCAAAAAGATGTACAATGTAACCTAATACTTGTAATATATAGTAATCATAGGTAGGAACATACATATGTCCAGCCCTTTCAAAGCTTTGACATGAAAATAATAACTTATATTTCAAATTATTTTAACGCATTATAAGTTATCAAGAAATATACCTATGTTCCTGAATAACCGTGTATATCCATAAGTTCACAGTCGGTCTTTGCTCTCTCTATACTAGATTAACTGGTCTAATATAACTTTTGAATGCATCTGATTTCCATCGACCTAACAGTCTGATTTTGCTGTCACTCATGCCAATGTCAGCACAGTGCGACGCCATGCCTATCCGGCAAGAATGGCTAGTAATGCGAGTCATATCCAACTTTGCAAATGATAGACAGTTTTTTAATACCGCCGAAAGTTTACCCCTGGAAACTGGAATATTTGGTACATAACAAAAAAGTGGCCCATTTTGTACTCCCCTCTTAACTTGATGTAGTCTTCTAGGCATTGAACTGGACAATACTTTTTGTTACTTGCAGAGTGAATAGTGAGAAAAAATGCTTTGCCAATGATTCGTTTATTGAATGTCAATTGCTGATTAAAAGATGTAGAAATCGGGGAATTCATCTTTATCACTTCGACTGGTACATTGTAAGTAAGTAGGTAATACTTGTATATTATATACTTATATACATGAGGTGAACTTGTACATTATATACTTATATACATGAGGTGAACGCAGAGCACATTCAACATCTTAATTATACAACGTATCTATACTACTATATTAAAAAAATAGACTCGAATTTTTGGTCTTTAATGCCGAGAAATCGGAAGAAAACTGTCTTTTGTTTTATATATTTTAAACATCATTGGTACTTGAAGATTAACAATTTGTTTTTATTTTTTCTCATTTAAGCTTCGCTAATTAATTATCAACGAAACATCCTTAAAAAATCCCGGAAATCACCTGGATTTTTTGGATTTTACAATATTGCGCTTGCGCAATACATTCACGCTAACGGGAGCTTTAGTTTATGTTTCCACAATATAAAATCTGCATGAATAAACTCAGAAATGATAATACAAATACGGGTAAATTTTCATTGGACTTTTGCTATATATCCTGTTCATATATATTAATGATTTCTTATGAAAGAAAGTATAAAATAACAAATATAAATTTCAACTAGCATGACTAAGTACTTACTTTTGTCTTCGTGATGACAAAAAATATTTGATTACATGCAGAAAAGTTACATTACATTTGGTAGGAGAGTGAAGATAGAATATGTTTTATCATAAAAATGAATAATGTCCTACGGACCAAGATTTACAAAGAAAAGACATGTACGTTGGTTAAAAGGCGTTAAAATGTTCCCTTCTATGGATTAAAATTTTGAGTTGAAAGGTATTTGCAGTCTCAAAAAGGTTTGTTGTGATGAATTTGACTCTTGTTTTCAAGGCAAATTCATTAACTTTCTCCAAAATCGTTCTGGAGCGATTCTACAATTTTCTGCTACATTACGGGTATAAGGAAGGCATTCTAAGTCGATGTACCTATTTCGTAAATGTCCGATATGCAATGTCAACCCGTGCACGCACGGGTCAAACTCTAGTTTTGTTTAACGCTGTTTAGACAGAGTTAGTTTTGAATAGAATTCAAACACAAGGGGATAGTCGATTTTGGGAAAAATATGAACTGTTCGTGAAATTCTTCAGCTCTTGCATTGCATAAGCGTGTACAAATAATTTTGCCAAAGAAAAAGAGTTCATCAATCATAAAGTTTTCACACCGATGGCGTGTATTATTTATGTTAGACTTAGCTGACGGAAAAAGTCAAACAAAGCGGTTCTAATGATACCTTGGTACAGCTTCTTTTACCAAGCTATTGTTATAAAACATCACAGAATAATTTTATCCCTCAAGTCATTAATCAGAAATTGAACTTACATAAATCAATTAACATTTCATGATTCATGGGTTACTTGGTAGCAAGCTGACTGACATTTTCATATTATCATATTATTGTTAGACCTTAATAAATCACCTTATATCTACAAATATTTTGGCTTTCCCGAGTACGACAAAGAGTGCGTGGCGGGTGTTATCGGTCAGCAGAGGATGATAACTCCTCCATGGCACCTGATTCTAACTCTAATCTTCGGTCTGCTACTGTTTTGTATTTTTCCTTGGACTTTTGATTTTGAACACTTTTCATTATCACCACTTGTAATTTTTACCACTAAATTCTAATCACTAATCCCTATTGTAAAGCTTAATTGTAAAATAGATATGTACAATTTACTAAGAAGATTTTTTGCATGCCCTTCTTGAATCAAAGACATTATAAAGTACATTGCAAACAAATGGCAGGGTATTTTAATAAAGATAGTCTACTTTCATAATAGTGAAAATGTTTATGTAAATCACGGTTCTAGTTTTCATGAAGTTATTAGTTTAACGGTTCTAATCATTCTGGGATACTAAGACTTTATTAATTCAAGTTTAAAGGAAGGAGGTCATGGGCAACATTGTTTGTTTTACTCCAGTGTTTAACAATGATTAAACAACTAACATTTTGAATTATTTGTGTTCAAGAGAGGTATAGATGATTTTGAATAATGAATGTTTTCTTACATTTTAGCTGCTGATACCTTATGAATTCCGCCTAATGTTTTAAAAAAAAAGAATGGCAGATTTCGCAGAACAGACAATTTTGTAAGTTTTGTTTTTTAAATACGAGGGGCGTTCAAAAAATATAGCCACTTATCTGATTGCATAAACTACAGTGTTCGATTGACCTTTGAATTTCTTTTCACGCATGATTTGGTTCATATTTTATTTATGCCCGTTTATTTGACATTCCATCATCGAATACTTCTTTGAGAGTCTGATATATAGCCCCTACTCGAGACATTGTATGAAAATATGACTGATAACACGTCATCAAATAAGGCTGATAATAGATACAACAAAGAAGCATGTGTCAGAAAAGGCAAAGGCTTAAAAGATCTGTGTGATGTGTATTGAAACAAGTGTATGTCATTGAGACACGTTTACAGGTGATTCAGCAAATTCAAAATTGGCAAAACTGACCTTAGTTAAGGAGAACCAAAGTCCCGTCTTGGAGCACCTCGTGCGGCTTCAACGGACACAACACTTGCAAAAATAACCCACATCATTACTAATAATGGTCAATTAACCATTACACAAAAAGCAAATTTATTAAAGATTTCATCGGGGACAGTATCAACAATTTTAAAGAAACACTTTGGCCTCCAAAAGGTTAGTGCAAGATGGATACCTCATCTATTAACAGAAAAACAAAAACGATTGCGTGTTGAAATGTGTAGGAAATTACTTAAAATTTAAAAATAGCAATGGACGACGTTCATCGGAAATTGTTACAGGTGATGAAACATGGATATTATTTCGAACATGCGCTTTACAAATTTAAAAAGCAAAACTCCCTGTTATACAAAGAAATTATTATACGCATTGTTTTGATAGTGAATGTCATGTATGTCTAGTTGTTATTCCAAAAGATTGATCAATCATCGGATATGTATACAAAATTGAAATTCGTAACATTCGACTTCTTCAGGACAACACCCCAGCATATAAATCCCTGATTGGGAGATTACTTTTGAAGAAGAAAAGGGTACATGTTTAGTCCGATCCTCCCTATCCAAACGACTTATCTCCCTGTGACTTGTCAGAATGAAGCTATGATTCAAGGAATGCTTTAGGCTCTGTAATTTATAAGTACATAAATGTCATTCCAAAAAAACTATATGAATGCATTCAAAACTTGGAAAAATCGGTTAAATTATGTGTGTCTGTAAAGGATTGTATTTTGAAGGTAACAATTAAACGAAATAACAAAAATATTTCATTTTGTTATTTTTGCAACATCGATGACATTATTCATTGAACGCCCTCGTAATATTTTTGATGCATATTTAAGCATATACATGCCAGAATAAAATTATTGTTATAATTTTTCTAATCTGACACTGTTTAAAAAACAATACAATGCAAGTTTATCCAAATGCTTCTTTAAACTGTTTCAAAGAATTTTTTTTTACTTTCAGATCTGAGGATGAAGAATATAACACACCTTTAAATAATTCACAACATAGTATAAAAGTTGAAGAGGTTAGTAAATTGAACAAAAGCAAATATTAGAAATTAAATAGTAGCGCTAATCGTATATACCTGTTACTACAATAATTGCATGTAACTTCGTAAACTGAAAGTAAAGAGTTACAAATGTCTTTGTACATACAATCATAATTGCTGGAAAGAAAGAAAATTAGATGATCTAGCTTAAATTATTACCAAAGATGACATACATGCCCCATACAGTGATATTTGATATCTTCTACCCTAGGCTTCTTTTCTTGCTTATTTTATCAAAATGGTTCTGCTTAATAGATGGAAAAAGATGTTTTTCATGCAATTCAACCACTAGTGCCGACAGAGGAAAAAGCGACCGATTTGGGGATTTCTCCGCAATCTGAAGACATAATTACCGAGAGAAATGATGATACAGTTTGTGACCTACTAGAGGATTCGCATGCTCATTATCAACAATTGCAGGTAAGATTTAACTGCAAAATATTTATTCATGATAAGAGTTTTTACATTTACAATTTCAATTTTCAATTTCAAGGATATTAGAGATATCTCTGACATATTGATATCAACTACGGACTAAAATATAGGCACTTGATTAACAAATACTTGTTATATACCTAGAAAACGTCAAGTGAGACCATTATCATTCCTGATGAAAACGGCAGTGATGAAAGTAGTAGAGAGAAGATTTTTTCCCTGGTGGATAATAAAGAGGGGTAATGGTTAATTCTTGAAAATAAATACTTGTTACATTAGCTTGGGGAAATTGTCTTTTATTCTGCAAGACCTTTTATTATTCTCAAATAACGACTTCAGTAATAAAGTACACGTCAAAATGTGTTTGTTAAGCAGTAATGTGTTCATATTTTGAATTGTTCTTAAGGGGAGACATAACGTTGGTCATGTGGCTTGAATTGATCACATGACTGTTACTTTAGAATATTATAGTAAAATGTAATAAGCATTGTGAACGCCAAACCGTTTGAATCGTTTATATAATATATAATTAGGTAAAATAGACATTTCTTTTTTATTTATGTTCCAAAACACCCAATATCTTAGTAAAGTGGCATATTTTGAACAGTTGTATGGTGCAAAATGTCCTAATTAAAAATGCATGAGTTTGGGGAATTTTAACATTTTCGATTTTAGAAATGTAAATGTACAAAATTTTAAGTGGTTAATATAATCATAGATACATTTTGATTATTATCTATTCTGTTTCTGTTTTTAAATAAATATAGGAAATGTATTACTTTTCTGATGGTTCAAAACAGAAATTGTCACAAAAAGTGATACTTCGAGAGGTTAAGGTTAGGGGTGATTCCTAATGTAGTATCCACCTTGTATGCCGAGAAAGTTGCCATGAAATATTTATATGTTATAATTTGAAAATTAAAAAAAATTTAATGATTCTATTTTATTTGCCTCACATTTTGTACCTAAGAATTTTTTATTAGAGCAGATTTGTTAAACTTTTTCCGATACCGTCGCGTTCATTTCTGTTAGCAACGTTATGCATAAACAATACCCGCACCTTACCACAAACTTTCTTATTGGTGGATTCAGCTCATCGCTGATTAGCTGCCGGTGGAGACTAGTTTTATATGCACGGACAAAACAACAGTGGACATATTTGGGAATGAAAAATTATTGGGTTACTTTGAATTGGGGTATTTTTGAAAGTGTATACCTGTGACAAAACATATATACAGTACATTTAGCTGTAGCTCTGCGAAAAAAGTTTCGGTTAGACTATATATAGCTACTGTTCATGTATACAATACTTAATAAAAAACTTGCTATTTACGTTGCACGAAATATACGCTAATTTTGAACAAATTAACATATCGTACTTCCTTCTATGAAAATCATTAATTAAAATGTTCGTTATTCCGTTTGCTACTGTTTTTACATGTAAATGTCGCTTTGCCCAAAACTTTCTTCAAATAAACAAAAGCGGAGTTGTCATTTTTATATGTAAAAAGCCTTTCTATGAGGCTTATGATGGCGTTTGAATGACTTTTGAGACAAGCGAAGAAATGACATCAGCGGTAAGATTTATGAGGATATTTTTGTAAAGATTATTTATACAAAAAGTGAAGATTAGAAGTTAGAAAAAAATAATCGGAAACTTGCCTAGCGAAGTTCTACGAACATGTACATACTCCACTCTTCACTTCCGTCTCGAGTTCTTTCATATCGTTTAATTCGTTTATTGACTTTCGATTGCAGTTAGGCGGTAGTCGTTAAATTTAGAAACGTTTTACCGCAGTGTATTAAATAACCTTTTTTAATCAGATTGAAGAAGGTGGAAATAAGACGTCACCGCTCGTGACTTGAATTTTATACACCTATCATATAAAATGGGCTTATTTCTAATATTGCATGTCCCATTTCAGTGATGTACTGGAATAAAAATTATAAAAACAACATTGACATTACCAGATCCTTGTATTTTATTAGGCCTTGCAATTTACTCGTTGAATCCATACTGAGTATTTGTATTCGGATTTCATTAAGAGTATTTTAGAGTTCAAGTAGAAGCTAAAAAAATCAACGTTGTAGCGTAAGAAACCCTCTTTCCTTAAATCCTAATATGTTTATCGAAATAAGGAACTAAAACATCGTTCATAGCATCGCATATATCTATCGTGTTTGTTTGTGATATGGTATGGCGGTCGCCCGCTGGGAAACGTTGGTTCTCTCCGCGTACTCCGGCTTCTCCTCACACCAATGACCCTTCACGCTACCATCCCTGACAAGGAGAGAGATATTAATATAAGTTATATAACTTCTTTATCAATTGTAAAATAAAGAAAGTTTAGTTTTTTTTTAAGAAGTTTGAACTCACATCGTGCCGAGCAAAGAACTACATTTTGATTTATTTTGAATCTTTTTCAGGTTAAATAACATAATATTAAGGGGGTTGAATACCCAATATTGTTATTTTTTCGGGATTTTAAATCAAATAAAATTAAAAAAAATAACGGAATTTATCGCGAGAGTAAAATATATATTATTTATATGAAATAACCTTCTTATAACGCACACATTAAAGAATAATTGCATTTATTAAAAGAAGAAAGGTAACTTTAGTGCCTCACCTAGCGATCAAGGAGTTTAAAGTAAGAAAATATAGTGAGGATCTTAAAAAATTAATACGATATACACATAATACAAACAAAAATAAATATGTTTATCGCAATTCGTCGATGGTTCTAATGCAAACTAAATTCTAATGCACTAAGAAGCAAACGATGATGCCCTACTATGATGGAATGTGCTACAAAATTACTTTATCTTGAAATGATTTTCTTTCAAACTACTGATTTAGTTGATTTTTGCCTAACCAGAATGAAATTCAATAAATCATTAAAAGGACAATATTTATCTGAGTTCAAAAGATTAAAAAGGCCAATATTAAATTTCCCCTACTTTCTGTACTCCCAAGAATTTTATTTATCGTAATTAGTGTTATGACGAAGCATTCAGCTGCAAAATAGTTTTATAGCTTTCGTAACGTAATGCAAAGCAATTAGTATATATCCTTAAAACTTAAAAACGCACTTTCCTTGACGTTCCTCACTTTTTTTATATACTTAAAGAAAGTTCAATGTATCTGTGTTCAAATTTGATATTTTTATTTTTTGATAAACAAAGAAAAATAACTGTTGATTTTTTTTTTTTTAGCACGGACGAAACAGTCCAACAAAAAGCTATCAGCGATTCCTATACTTATGGGAACATAAAAACTAAGGCAACGCACTACGGCAAAACGTGTGAGGTTCCTGAACCATTGTGTAATGATTGCGCTAAACAACACACTCGACAAACATTGAGCAAGGATCACGAGTTGTGCGACAAAATTCGAGAATTTTCTGATCATCAAAAAGTTTTGACTGCGAAGTAAGTTGTCAAAAAGCATTCATATACATACTTGTATAAAAAGATGATGTGTAATCTCGGCAACTGTGGAAATATACAATATTAAATAAAATCAAAGCAACGTATCTTATTTCATTTAATCTTGCAGATGCATATATACATGTATTTAAAAAATGATAATTGTCAACTCGTCTGAATTTGCAAAATTAAAAAGAAAAATAAAGAATATTGTAAACAGTGCTTACTATTTGTCTGGTTTTTCAGGTTTTCTGGTCTGTTAATTACCCATCATATCTACCTTCATACACCAAACCTACCTTCATACACCAAACTACTTCGTTAAACTATATTCTGTCATAAAGTTTAAAAAAACACATTCGTTTATATATTGGCTTTAAAACTTTGATGTTTTCCTATATATTCTAATGAGGAATCGTTGTTGTTGAAAATATTAAAATGTATATAGTGTAAAAAGGTTACGATCAATACGCCCGCTGAAATTTTGAAAATTAATTGCACATGTTTTTTTTTCAGTACTGAACACACAGACGCTCAAGAAGTCTTCTGCGATCCTTGTCTCTATGACGACAAAAACACAAAGGCAACGCATTACTGCAAAACTTGTGACGTTCCTGAACCATTGTGTATTGATTGCGCAAAACAACATACTCGACAAAAATTAAGCAGGGATCACGAAATATGCGACAATATAAAAGAATTTCATAAAAATAAAAAAGATTTAAACGCAAAGTAAGTTTTGACGTATTACAATGTACCTGTACCATTCATAATTAAATAGAAAAAATATTATCGGTTAACCTCAATAGCGTATAGGGTTTTTTTTTTTGGGGGGGGGGGGAGGGGGGGTTTCTGGTTGTTGTTTTTTTTTTTTTTTTGGTTACACAAAATAATTCAGTTGGATAATAAGCTTGATATATTATAAATCGTCATTATTTCAAAAATTAAAAGGCAACCATCGCTGAATTTTTGTGATTTAATTTTAAGGGTTGTCAATACTCGACTATTGCTTGTTCAAGGCGAATTAAACTACCCTATTCTTACATTGTAAAATGGGTCTCAGAAACTATCAGTTGGCATGACATATATTAGTCTTTGTCTAAAACAAAAGGTACATTAAAGTTATATTTTCGTTGAAAAAAATGTATGTATATTTTTTTTTAAAAGACAATAAATTTTTGGATCTTTACCCTACTTTTAAATCATGCATAAGAACTGAAAATAAAACTCAGGACTGGTATGGAAATATCTCTCATTTTCAACACATAATGTTTTGAATTAACAATTTTTTTTCTATGAAAAAAAAAATATTGCCCCCCCCCCCTCCTCCACAAAGACAGAGGATTTCTTCGTATACGTTTCCTATAAGTCGTATATCGACAGATTGTAGAGTGGACACTGATGAATACCTTTCAATAATAGATGGATAGGCATGATAATTTTGCATGCGTATGCGCACGTAATTTGCAACAAAAAACCTCATATTATTCTTGTTAAAACAAGAGTTTTGGCCAGTTTTGGTATACATAAGTCAGTTCTAAAAATGTTTACATAGTCTACATCTGTACAAGATGGCCACTTAACCCCCCTTAAAGTAATCCGGGTACCAAATTGCGTTATTTGTTGTTTTTTGATTTTATAATTTTTATTTGACTTTTACGTAGCATTTTTATCTTCGGTATTGATTTTGTACAAAATCAAACGAAACAGAAAAAAACACTTGGTTAGGAGTAGAATGAGAAAATTTTGCAGATAAAATTAAATCATGTAGATAAATATTCCACACTTCTGTAAAACTGATTGAACTGCATTATAAATTTTCACCATTTCATCACTAGACATATTAGATTCATCACCCGTGAGTATTAAAAGAACATTTTATTTTAAAAAGATTGAAGAATATTGATAAGGTATTGATTTACCAATAAATAACTTTAACATACAAAAAACAGATGGTGTGCAACTTATATGGTTCCACATGAAAACATTTGATTAGCTATTATATTGCATCAATTTAGAAAACAATCGTGCCTTTGTTTTGTGTATTACTGTTAAAGGGTAGATATAATGCCGGTCAAATTTTAATATAATAGAGATCTGTTTGAAAAAACATCATCCTAAGGGTCCTCCACATACCTGTGGAAAGTTATAAAGTTATGCATAGTACGCCCATTCGTGTAAATTACTCAAAGATATAGACTTCCAGCATGTGTTCGCCTTGAAAATGACCAAGAAATATTTCATTTTTTAGGGGGGTGAATTTTACCGCTCTTCATGACAATAAAATTCCCTGCAGTATTCGAACTCGGGACCTGCGGTTGGTAGACCCTATAATTAGTTACATCAACTGTGTCACAGAGATAATAACACTAAATTGTGTGAGGTACTGTCAGAAAAAGTAGGAGTTTGTTGGTGTCGAGAACCCTTAAAAATTTAAGTGCGACTGTATAAGTCGTTTTCGATATGTCTGGATAATACCTGTGTTCACATGTGATCAGTTTTTGAATCAACCTGTCCTATCATATGATAAACAAATACATAATGTATATTTCTATTACAATAAAAAATTTTAAAAAAAAAGATGTATGCTATTAGTTTGTAGTATATTGCAAGCATCATAATGATCCCTGATACATTATTTACATTGTTTCATTTGATTGACAAGTGTTTAACCCCACCCCCACCCCAAGTCATTTTATTTATTCTTCATTTTAATCATTTTTTTTTTCAAAATTATTTCAATTTTAGAGAAGCTACTCGGTATCTAATTATAAATATCAACTGATTATTAAAAAAATTGATCGGTATGCTATGTCATTGGTCAGCTCTGTTAACGTAATGCAAAAACATTACGGTACATGCAGTAAACAAGATGAATAAGATAAATCCAACCGTTTTCTTGATATCCGAAATAGCAGGGCATGAATAATATTTTACTTTTAGTAGGCGAATTGTACTTCTGATAAATATTCTTAAGCATTTAAAGAAAAAGCGTGATCTGAATCATTTTATGTATAAGTGTCATTCTCTCACCAGAAGTCGTGTTACACAAGCTTCGCTTACACCCCTGTCAACACCCGATGTACAAGATTCTTGTACAAACTGAAACGATGAGCAATCTCTATGATCTATAAATATGATTATCTGTAAATTCAATTCAAATTTTTAAAAATCATTTCTATTTCAAAGTTACTGAGAGAACTATTTTGCAGAGGTAAATATTAAAAAATGATCACCTGATCTATTTTGACAGATGTTTGAAAATTTTGAGAAATCATGATTTTGCACGCTCCCGATTCATGGTTGATTTTACATAAATCAGCAGCAATATTACTGCCAACCACTATGACAGTTTTAAACTTACCTATTTAGAATTTGCCCGTTAATATTTTCCCTTCAATCTGATTGTACAGGAGAAGTGAATTAACATTGCCATGTTCTCGCAATGCTTGTTTTGATCATGTGACAGACTATTTATACGGCGTTGACAGAGGTATAAGCGAAGCTTGTGTAGCACGACCTCTGGCCCATGGTGAGAGAATGGTATGAGACTATGTATATGTTTTACCCTTAAGGCAAAAACATAAGAATAACATACCGATACATGTAATTAATACATAAATAATACGTGAAGCTTTCATTGCATAGTAAATAAAGCAGTGCAAGGCGTAATGTGTGCGCAAATAGTAAAATTTGCCGGATGACATGACTCATTTTGACAAAACTGTGATCCGCCTAAGCCGATCACGATAAAAATAAATAAGTTACAAAATATAATTCATACAAAATTTTTGCTTCAGAGATTTTTATCAATATATCATCTATTTTACCATACTTTTTATAAAGTTGACATTCAAAGATAGGTAAAGTTAGCTATTAGTAACTGGCTACTAGTAACTGGCTACGAGAAGTAAGAAAAGCTAATTACCAGTAACTAGCTACGGGATTAAATAAAAGTTGGCTACTAGTAACTGGCTACGAAAAGTAAGAAAAGCAAGCTACTAGTAACTGGCTACGAGATGAAAGGAACTTGGCTTCTAGTTACTAGTTACTGTCCAAGTGGGAAACAAACGTAGGATTTCTATTTGTGTTCTTAATATGTACATTTCACTATATTATCATTTACTCATATTCCTCTCATACTCTCATCGATAATTGGTGCATTTCGTTTAAATATCTCTATTTTAGACAATATTGTCTAGTTGACTCAAGTAGCTGTACTTATAGATTGAAAATATCAGAAAAGTGTTATTAATTATAACAATCTATCATGTCATCCTCTTCATATCACAACAAAATTACTCAGATATCTCTCTTAATCTTGTCAGCTACCAGTACATTTCGTTTCACTATATCTATTTTAAAGACAATTTTTTCATGCAACTCAAGTAGCCGTACATACAGACTAAAGACATCTTCAAGGGTTGTTAATATCAACATTCCTTCAAGTCATCCACATAATATTACGACACAGTTCCGCAGATATCTCTCTTTATGTAGTCAGCTACTAGTGCATTTTGTTACAAATATCTTTATTATTTAGCGGTTTTGTCAATATATCTCAAGTAGCTGTACATATAAATTGAGGATGTATGCCAGTCTTGCTAATATCAGCACTCTGTCAACTCATTCACATAATATTACGACACAATTACTCAGATATCTCTCTTTATGTAGTAAGCTACTAGTGCATTTTGTTACAAATATCTTTATTTTTTGGCGGTTTTATCTGGCAGATAAAACTAAATTTTTCCTCCTCTGTTTATTATTTTCAGTACGGACAAAAGAGACAAGGAGAACATTTTTTGCGATCCCTGTCTTTATGAAGACATAAAAACTAAGGCAACGCATTACTGCAAAACATGCGACGTTCCTGAGCCATTGTGTAATGATTGCGCAAAACAGCATTCTCGACAAAAACTGAGCAGGGACCACGAATTATGCGACATACAAGAATTTCTTGAACATCAAAAAGATGCAAGCGCGAAGTAAGCTGTCAATGATATTTTTTTTTTACTTTTAAAAAAGGATGTTTAGTCTTCGCAATTGGAAAAATATACACTTAGAAATCAAAACAAATCATCATATATTTTTTTCTTTTAATCATACTTAATGTTCTGGCTAAAACAATATTTAAAAAATATATATAATTATCATATACCGGTAGTCATATATAAATATTAAAAGATATTACAAGCAATACAAAAAGGCTTTCTTTTTATGACTTAGATGATTGTTTAAAGCGGGTTGTCTGGTCAGCTTATTTCCCGATTATTGAAACCTTATTTACTTAAAAAAAAATATGCTAGGCTATAAATTAAATATTGAGAAAAAAGTACCAATACATTTTCAATAGAACTTAATATAAACCTAAACACCCCTACTTGTTTTGCTTTATTACTTACAGACATATCCTTGGTAAAATATGAAAGCTTATTTCAAGCCCTAACAGAATACTACAAAAATATATTTATAGGTCAAAATTAAACTTGTTTACAACTCAAAGCGATTCGCAGCATATTAATCCAAGTCTCTGAAATGACATCCACCTTCTTTTTAACCACTCTGATTTCTTTACTTTCTGCAGTACTTCTTCTTTCCATCATTCAATTTAAAAAGTGATAATTGTACGTTAAAATGATCATTATTTCAATAACCTTACCTTTTCATGCTCGGCTCATTCTTGTATTAACACTTCTCTGATGTCAACATCCGTTGCACTGGTACTCTCATTCCTATAATAATTATCAGGAGGAACTAACATATATGTCATCTTTGATAATCTAGTGTTTCTTCTTCAGAAGAGTAATGCACTGTAAATAGGTTATGACCAACGATGAATATTCAGCTTGACAACAAAATGATCACTATGGTAAAAGTTAAAAGTGAAAAAATACCTTGATAGATGGCATAATTTAATTTATTATGCCTCAGTATAATGCTATATCTTATTGATTTAGACAATCATGTGCAAAAAGAAAACTTTATTCCCCATGATCACCTGTCGTTCGGTACAAAAAACAATTTATCGCATGATTGTGAGGGAAATATGAAGATTTATTCCTCCATGAAAATTCATATTTCTCGAGGGCAACGCCCTAAATCATGCAATAAATGTATATTATTGGATAATTGGTCGTAATTAAAGCCCGACAAAGAAGGTACTTCGTCGTGAGGTGGTAATGGGATACCAATAGGTCGAATAGATAATGTAATAAGAACAAAAACTTTTTTATGCTCAAGAAAATATCTTTTTTACACCAAGCAAACAATGTGAATTATTCTAAATTGAGGGATCACCTGTCAATAGTTTTTAAATTTAGAATATCGTGTAACTCTAAATCATCTGTTTAACATGATGCAAACTATGCTCAAACAATAAATGAGTTTTTTGAATGACCTTTCAGATGAAATAGCAAATAAGAATGATCCGGATAGCAAACAAAATTTATTTATTTATGCAGATAAGAAATTTCGGCATAACAATTTGAACACCAAACGGTAAAATAACCAGAAATGAAATTCAATTAATTGAAAAGGATATTGAGGAAATTTGGTGTAGTGATTGTGCACAATATGATATAGAAGAAAAGAGGAAAGAATTAGGAAACTAGTTAGACGAGTTATACAAATATAAGCGCATAAATCAGGAATGTTTTCTTAGGTAGGAAAAACAACCAATCTCATAGGTTAATCAATTAGGACACATAAACACTAAAACAGATATTATTTCAAAATACCTTTGCTTATTTTCTAATATTTACATTTTCCACTTCCTTTGTCTGTGATGATATTACGAATCAATTTTTAAGCCTATAACCCAATTATTTCCTGAAAAGCTGAGCGACACCACAAAATGGGTGTGTCTTATAGCATAACCGAAACACAGTTTTGGCTGTGCTCTGTAGTAATACCTAGCATGTGCTACATGTAAAAAAAGGGATTTTTAAATGTTGTTTTAAACTGTATGAATTGGAAAAAATATAAATATAAGCAATAAGGAATCATTCTTTGAATATCATGAGGTGATAATTTCCGTCGAAGCGTGGTCAAATTTATCATAAAGCCCTTTGGGCTTATTGGATTTGACCACGCCCTGATCGTAATTATCAGCTCATAAAACTAAAAAAAATGATTTCTTACTTCTTAATTCGAGTAGACATTTTTTTTTTGATAAATATGTTGAAAACGACTTAAGTGAAATAAAGTTTGAAACCAAATAACAGATAAAGAAAAAGAAATAATGAAAATTTTCCTACTTCTAAAAGTATCTTTGGTTTACAATATTAAACAAAATAAATCATCAGCCAATGACGGTATGCTAGTAGAATTTTGAAAAACGTCTAAGAAAAACTTAAATGTTTTACAATGCCTTTATTTTAAATGGCAAAACGATCTTAGCGACGTAAACTCACTGTGTTGGCAAAATATCGTTTTGCCTTTCAAAATAAAGGCATTGTAAAAATGTGTATAATGAAAAAAAATGTAAAAATAAGAAAAAACAAATTATCGTTGAATTTAGTTTACATTTTCGCACAATATGTTGCCAAAAGATCCATATTTTAGCATATGGAATGATAATTATTGTACTCATTTTAATAAAAAGAAAGTTCCTGTTCATAACTTTTTCAGTGCGGACGAACCAAACCAAGAAGACATTTTCTGCGATCCTTGTCTCTATGAAGACATAAAAATCAAGGCAACACATTACTGCAAAACTTGCGACGTTCCTGAGCCATTGTGTAATGATTGTGCAAGACAACATACTCGTCAAAAATTGAGCAGACATCACGAAATATGCGACAATATAGGAGAATTTGATAACAATAAAAAAGATTCAAACCCAAAGTAAGTGGACAAAAGCAAGTATAAACGTATGTTACAACGCACTTTGAAAAATTACGCACTTTGAAATTTTTTTTTTCAAAGTGTGTTAACTTTGGGACCAAGTCAACGCACTTTGAAAAAAAAATATTTTTTTTCAAAGTGCGTTGTTATCGTCGATATTAACGCACTTTGGAAGAAAAATGTTCAGGGTTTGGTGAAAATAGTTGATAGTTTTATAAGAAATAAATGATTGCTTTAACCTTGTTTAGCTAAATGTGATATATTTAAAAAAGAACTCATTGCATTCTCAGCTAACTTGATAAACAGTTTCTGGATGAGAATGGGGTTTTTTTCTCATAAGACAATATCGACAATTTTACAAAAAATATTCAGAAGGTTTGAATTATCCAAATATGACATAATCTTTATCGCTTAGCAACTGCATTTTCCTTTCTTTTTTTGAGTATGCAGCAATTTTACCTCTTATCTGGTATATTGGGCTATGCCCGAACGAATATGATTTATATATATGAATAATGGAGATCAATGTATAATATATTTCAACTGGCTTATTGCAAATATGATGTGAAAAAAGAATACCATAGTTCTGTTTATCGAAAACAATATGGATCTTTTAGAAGATCAGTGCGAGAGAAATACCCCACATCCTAATGCTTGTTTTTAAGTTTATAATAATTCAATGTCTGTTAATGTTAATATTCTTTTATTGAAGTGATTTATTTAATTAGAATACGATAGAGGGTTACTGTTGAAACACATAGATCCTTTTACATATACCAATGGAGAAATTATTGTTCAGCCAGCTCTTTTTTCTATACTACTGCATGCACTTAAACAGAGCATATTTCTTTTTCCGATCTTAAATGTTTACCCAAAGTTCCTGAATATCAAATGATTTGGAAGGAAAAATGAGGGGTAGGGGACCTTCTTCTTGTAATCAATTAAATGATGCACTGGTATTTGACCTGTATCTTTGGTTAACTCCCACCCAATCCCCATCCCCGTTCTAAATACGGTAAATTAGATTCACGAGTGTTAACAAATCATCATACTATCAATAATTTAGAAATTCAAGAATTTGTGATATTTGATAAAATTTAAATACCAATACCAAATTTTTTGAGACCCAAATTAAGAAGAAAGAGAAAAACATATTTTTCAGTGCAGGCCAAACAGACCAACAAGAAATTTTCTGCGATCCTTGTCTCTATGGAGAAATTAAAAGTAAGGCAACACATTACTGCAAAACTTGTGACGTTCCTGAGCCATTGTGTAATGATTGCGCAAAACAACATACTCGACAAAAATTGAGCAGGAATCACGAACTATGCGACGACATAAGAGAATTTTATACTAATCACAAAGATTCCAACACAAAGTAAGTTGTCAAATAGCAAGTTTACACGCATGAATAATGATTTATATCAACTATAAAATATATCTGAGCAAGTTTGAAACAGAAATGTAATAGTAGTTTTGTTTTATTATTTAAGAAATGGATTAAGCTCAAAAAGGAAACGAAAGAGATGCTTGTTAATACTAAAATTGTCATTAATTTTAAAATTTTAACAAGAAAACTATAATTGAAATTTTTGTGAGATCAAAATTTGTTTCACCAACAAATTTAAAAGAAAATATCTTTTCATGATTTTTCAGTGAGGACCAAACAGACCAGTACGAAGTTTTTTGCGATCCCTGTCTCTACGGAGAAATTAAAAGTAAGGCGACACATTACTGCAAAACTTGTGACGTTCCTGAGCCAATGTGTAATGATTGCGCAAAACAACATACTCGACAAAAATTGAGCAGGGATCACGAATTATGTGACAACATAGGAGAGTTTCAGAAATATCAAAGATTTTTAAACGCAAAGTAAGTTTTGGCGGTTTTTAAATTAAGTTTTGAGAAAATGCATTTGATGAACTTTAAAAAGAAACAAGGTTCTTTGGTTTTTTCACGTTTTAGGTGGAAGACCTTTTGTATTTCCTACGTTTGTTTTCTTCTTTTTTTTCTCTGGACAACTTTTTTATCACCTAGTTTATTGAAACATTTTTTTCTTTATGTAATTGATAATCAATATGGTACCAAATGCCTTTTGCTTAATAACTCCCAGACGGTACAAAGTTATTACCATTGTGTATGACAAGCTTGTTATTGCTAATTCTTTTAAACTTTGAAATAGAGATTTAAAACTTAAACCAATGTGTTAAGTTCATTTAGATGCTCCTTCAATAGTTTCATACCGTTACGGACCCGAAGCCCCTTTTAGCAGTCATTGCCCCTGAACATTTCAAACATTCAATAAAAAGTTTCAACTTTTTACCATACCTAGTAGAGAGATCAGATCACTTGAAATTGTAGCACCTACCCTGGCTAATCAAAATGACATAAAGGTCAAATGTTAAGGTCATTTGAAAAATATGTGTAATTATTATTTTACATATTTCTTTATTATGATGGTATTGAGAAAATGTTTCATGCATGCTGTAGGACTTCCTAAGACATATCAAAATATAACCCTTAAACCCCTACGTTGAAATAATTATAAAGTTAATATCCCTATTTTACAAAATGCTTGGTTTCTCTACTCCTCTTTAACCGTTAGAGGTAATGACTTGAAACTTTTACCAATTTATTTATATTGTTTAGTAGTAGGACTTCATAAAACATTTTAAAATATAGCCCTTCAGTCCCAAACTTGAAATAATTATAGAGTTATTGCCCCTGTTGGACAAAATACTTGTTATACCCCCCGCAAACGAATTTTTTTTTGGGGGGGTATATAGGAATCACCTTGTCCATCCGTTCGTCTTTCCGTTTGTCTATCCGTCCGTCTGTTTGTCCTTCTGTCTTTGAAAAATTCGTGTCCAGTCCATATCTTTCTAATGGAGAAACATTGGAAGTTTTCACATCAAATGAAGATTGCTTCTGACCTAAGGGTGTGTCATGACCTTGACCCAAGGTCATTTGGGCAAAGGCAAGGTCACTGGCAGAAAAAGTGCAAAATTCGTGTCCGGTCCATATCTTTCTTATGGAGAAGCATTGAATTGTCTAATTTCACACAAAGATTGCTTATGACCTGAGGTTGTGTCATGACCTTGACCTAAGGTCAATTGAGCGAGTTCAAGGTCATTGTTTAAAAAATGCCTAATTTCTGTCTTTGTCATGTCTTCTATCCATGGAAATAATTAGAAGCTAAAATTTGACACAGAGCTTGCTTGTCTCAGTCCACATACAATTATTTTTTAGATTCTCATCCCCGTCTCACTGAAAATGGCCTTCCCCGATGTATTTTTTTTTTTTTGAAAAAAAAATGTGTGGAAAAAAAATTCGGAAAAAAATCGGGCTCATTATATCAATAAATCAAAAACTTTATGTTAAATGGCTGCTTGACATGTGGGTTTTCTTTTGATTCGAGTAATGTTTGTTAACAAAAGGATGCAAATGTCCTCATGCATTTACGGGTAAGTTAAAATAAAATGGAATTAAAAGAATAGAAACTGTTTTGTGTACTCATATTAGCATTTTTTTTTAAAGAGCAGTTGTTATTTATAGAAAATGGAGAGTGAAATAGATTCATCCAATATTTTCTATAATAGAAAAAATACATGAGATATAATTTTTTCTTAGCGGGGAGTATCAATTGTGAGCTTGCTCACAGTACCTCTAGTTATTGCTACTCCTCTAGAACCTTTAGTGGAATTTTCGAATTTTTCAATCTTATCAGACCAAAAAGATCCGATGAAACCATAAAGCAGTTACTACCCCTGAAAGTTTTTAAATTTTGTTAAAACGCTTGCAACTTCTGTAGAGACATTGGACCACCTTAAAATTAAAAAAGATGCCTTGGCCAATCAAATTGATTTAAAAGTCAAAGTTCAAGGTCAATTTAAAAAAAATTATAAAGCTTTATACATTTTTTAACGAAGCAAGGCAGAAAAAGCTTTTTATTACTTCTGTCAAAACAAAAATGTTTTAAATTTAGAGTAAATAAGGTGAAAATTGTTCCAGAACAATCTGTCTACCATTTCTATTTATTTATTTTTTTAGAAGATAAAACAAGATTTTTAAGCAATGCTTAATGTTCGGTAATAAGGTTGATAGTTTTCAAGTGGTCATTATATTTTTTCATTAAAGTTTGAGAAATCTTAAAATTTTGAATCTAGTTTTTAATTTTTTCGGGCTAGATACAGAATGACCAGATTTCTCTTTACAGTGATTTTAATCTAAAAGCAGCAATCTGTTTTTCTTTGCTTTACCGATTTTAAAATGAATCTTTACAGTATATTGTTCTGCTAGCAGTTATCTGAGTAGGTTTAAGATCTTTAAATCTATGCATTTGTTTGTGTTATAGATTTAACTACTGCAGAATAGAACTTTTACATGCAAATATTAATCAATTAAGGTGACTTTAATAGCATGTAACATTAAGTGATATACGCGGCCATCCTATACATTTGATGATAAAAATTTAAATATTCTTCAAACTGGGTTATTTCTGCCCAAAACCAATAAAAATTGTTTTCCAAAAATAAAAAAAAAATATCAACTATTTTGTTTCACGTGGTGTATGTAAAATACATATACAAGAGCAGAACAATGTCTGTTTTAATCACAATTGAATTGCGCAGCTACAGATTAAAATTCAAGAATTGAAAATCTGAAAAACATTGTCTCAAAAGAGTGTTCTATATTCTTAAAACGGGTCTTAAAAACCAACAATCGCACGAGATTTTAATTTTAATTGTGCCTATGGGAGTACAATTTAAGTAATATTTTCATTGAAAAACACGGTTTTTTTTATTTCAGACAATTTTTTGGACCCTCTTCTACTTTTTAAAAGATTCAAATTTGATTTTTTTTCATAGACCTTTATAAATGAAAAATACATTTTTAAACTGTTATAGAAGCATCTGTCATATTTGATTCATATTCTTTTAAATTGACGTGGTTTTTTTTAAAATATAACGTCAAAATGAACCCATACACACAGAAATTTAAAGGATTTTTTTGTTTTAAAACTAGATACGATGCCGACTGAAAAATTAGGGTACCCTTCTTTAAGGCAAAGTTACTACTAAATGTGCAAGATTTTATCTTTTTCAATTAATGGTTGTAGAGAGTACTGTAATAAACCCCTTTCTTATTTATTTCAGATTTTTAAACTTTCAAACTAATTCTACAGTTGCACACTTCTACCTCTGTTTTTTTAAGTGATTAAAAAGAGATTATTCTGTACGTGTATGCATAATTCACATATCACACAACAACATGTAGAACCTCCTATTATTTGCTTTTTCATCTTTTGACAACAGTTATGGGCAGTTTTATAGAAATACGCAAGTTCCTGAAATGTTTACATTTTCAAATCTTTAATGTACAAGATGGCAGCACACATACTTAGATAAGCTCGGGAACAGGAAAACATTACCAATTCAACTTGACTGATATTTGTGTGCTCAAGGCCGACGAATGTCGTTTTATTTCTACATATTATTTCACAATTACATGAATAAATGTTTTTGTTTTCTAGTTCAACAATACTTTCGAGCAAGTACATTTGCAGCTCATCTATGTTCATGGAAACAACTTTAAAACGTCCTTCATTTTAATTCATAAATAAACTCTCAAGAACAGACAACACCATCATAGAAAAACAGAACTTTTTTTAAGACGATAAAATATATGATAGCCTTATCATTTTATTACTTTATATGGTGAACCTCTAGTAAACTTAAGGCGCCTCCAGGTTTATGAACTTCAGGATATGAATTGCTTTAATGATGCTTCATTACAATAGCTTTGTTTAAAATGGTGTAACAGGGCTAAAACCACCTGAGGTAAAAACAATTTTTCATGACATACGGAAGAAATAAATAACAAATCTTAAAGGTTTTGTCCATTTTTAACCAGGAAATATTTCTAGAATCTTCAGTCTTACAGTCTCTTCAAAAACAGCATTCAACAAATTCTTGACTTCCTGTTTAAAATAATTTCAAAAAAGGTATAGGTATCAAGATTACTTTTGAAACATAAAAGCAAGAAATTGTTTTATTTTTACGTAATTCCTTTTAAGCCGTAAAGTACAGGAAAAATTATTCAAATCAATTATGCCATCATAAGGGTTCTAACACAGAAAGACACTTTGGAATCAGTTACTAGATATTGACCATAAACGACATGCACAACAAATTTAACATGCAATCCCTTATTGTTCATACAGTTTAAACAATCAGTAATGGCTCTAAAAAGTACTGAAAATGCCATTTTTACCGATAACTTGTGACATTTGCTGGTATTGTACTGTTATTGCTGGGAATTGTTGATATTTATTGATCATTTTACTGTTGTAATTAATAATTGGTGTTGGTTCTGATAATAGCTAATATTAACTGGGATTAACTGTTGGTACTAAGAATTGCTGATAATTACTGAGAATATATTTTAGCCTAAAATATTGTCTTTAAATTATTAACAAACACATGATACAAATTTAAATCAATTTATTTTCAAGTGTATATTCGGTAGTTATGTGTTCAACTTTAAGATTTTTTCAAATATATAGTTGTTTTTTTATTTACTTGATAGGTTCGTTTGAACACAGACCACAATTTAGATTAATGTTAGAAAGGCAGGCCAAAATTCTAAACTAAAGGCACTCTCCACAAGAATATTTAATTTCTAAATGTGGTGAACAATTTTTTTCAATGATAAAAAAGCCCACATTTCTTACCATGATGATTTTTTTTTCAAAACTAGACTTTGACCCGTGCGTGCTCGGGATGACATTGCATTTGGTATCGGGCATGTACAAAATAGATACATCGAAACACCGTATATTGTTGACATTTGCTTAACTAAACTTCAAGCCTACAATAATGCTATTAATTTCACGACACTGCTGAGTTGGAATAATCTAACTGTGTCTCGGGAAAGGCCATCACCACAGTTGAAATGCCTCCCATATACAGATATACCTGTCATGTAGCAGAAAATTGAAGAATCGCTCCAAAACGATTTTGGAGAAAATAAATAAAATTGCATTGAAAACAACAGTCAAATTGTTCACAACAAACCATTTTGAAGCTGTAAATACCTTTCTTCGAACAGTTTAATTCTATTATTGCAGAATTCAACATATTTCAACAACGTTTTTACACACCATGTTGACAATCGAAACTCTCGGGATTTTTTTTATATTAAATGCACTCTGTTTGAGTTATCTCCCGTATTTTTTTTGATGAACAAAAAATTTTCCAATGGAAATTAACATGCATTTGTTTTTATGCAAATAAAGCGCCTCCCGTGATTTAGCGTGAATGTAATGCGCATGCGCAAGATTGTAAAATCCAAAAAATTCAGATGATTTCCGGATTTTTTTGAGGAATTTCGTTGATTATTAATTAACGAAGCTTGATTGAGAAAAAATAAAAACAAATTGGTTATCTTCAAGTACCAATGATGTTTAAAATATATAAACCAAAAGACAGTACTCTTCCGATTTATCGGTATTAAAGCTCAAAAATTCGACTCTATTACTTTAATATAGTAGTATAGATATAAAAGAAACCTGGTCAGGACTTCAAATTGTCTTTAAAGTTTCACTTCACAGAAAGTTTAGCGAGGCAGTATCTGTATATAATATACATACTTTTATCGGATCAAGAGGTGTAAATGTCGCAAACATCAACCTTGTAAATTGTTAGTCTGACACCTTGTGTAGAACATAATTTGATATCCGTATTGAGGTATCCATGATATTGATAATATTTAATCAAAATGATGAGTATTTAATTGACAACAATATGAATAACTTAATAATTTTCATATTCATAAATAAGATGCGTTCGATTTAGATAAAGTTAAATATATATTAATATTTATTATTTCTCTCTCTTTTCTCTCTCTCACTTTCTCTCTCTCTCTCTCTCTCTCTCTCTATTTGTGTGTGTGTCTCTCTCTCTGTGTCTCTTTCACACTCTCTCTTTTATTCTTTCTTTCTCTCCCTTCTGGTCCTAAAATTTGAGTTTTCGAGTCAGAAATGAATAATGGCATTAGAACAATAAAGTCACATTTTAGCATCATATCCGCCAGTTCCAAGAAAGTTTTGATTGTAAACTTTACAGCAACTAACCAACTAACTCTCTCTCTCTCTTTCTCTCTCTCTCTCTCTCTCTCTCTCTCTCTCTCTCTCTCTCTCTCTCTCTCTCTTACAAATACTTTGTTCATGCACTAGTATGCAGTAATATGACCAGCGGCTCTATGTACAATCGGTTCTAATTTTGAAAAAAGAAACACAATTCAATTGATTTTCCTTGATAAATCAACAATTATAGAATGAAAGTCCACGCTTAAGCATACAGAAGAAATTCTTTTGTATGTTGGGATCAAGAAAACATTTAGAACTAACAAACAACGCTCAGACTATACACACGAAAGGGTGGGAAAACTGGCCACCTGCGTATATGCCTTGTAGCCTCAGAATAAACGAATGTAAATGACCGAGCAATACACCGTGAAACTAAAGTGATTGTCTTTATTTTGGAAACAAAATTAGTAATCATGGCCAGGTTTATGATTATTTTACATGGTCCAATACATGAATGTGATCGCTAAAAATGGGAAATCATTAGAAGTATTTATCAATTACATATATAGGTTGAAATCTTCATAAAAAGATCTTTTAAGCATGGGTTATTCTTAACACTGTAATATCGAATGGATTCGAGTGCAAGGATGTGGGGGGACTTTCTATAATTTCTATATATATTTCACTTATGTGATGAATTGTGTTAGTCAGCTTAAATAGAACTTGGAACAGGAACAAAAAGAAAAATATTCATTAAAATAAATAAGTAGATAATTAGAAAAATAATCAAACCTAAATTTTTCCGGTTGTGAAAGAAAAGTCATTGTCGATAGAATCAACAAAAACTTAAATTTCTATTTTTTTTTTCATTTAAAACAATGCACGGTATTTGTTTTTTGTTTAATTGAAATAATACCTGAGTATTTTGCATGCTATTTTATCTCTTGAAAATTCCCTGGCCATTACAGTATATTCTTAGTACTTATTAGCAATTTTCAGTGCCAACAGCAAATCTCAGTAAATACATGTATCAGTAGTTATCAGAACTCACAGCAAAAACCTCAGTAAATATCAGAACCAACACCAATTATCAGAAACAACACTACAATTATCAGTTAGTATCAGCAATTCTCAACAATAATGGTACAATATCATTAACTTTCACAAATTACCAGTAAAGAAGTAAGAAGCCATTTATTACAAAGAACGAAATTAGCTATGTTTATTTAAATAGTCCTTACAAAACTTAAATTCTTCTATCAACTTTTTTAGTTTTGAATGTGATAATAGATTTGTTTAAGGGACAGGCAAACTGAAACAAATCATGAATGTGTTTGATGTTTATCGGTAAAGTTTCCCTATTTCAGATAATTAAAGTACATTTTTTCTGTTTTTAGTAATGATGAATCAAACAAAAAGGATATATTATGTGTTCCATGTCTTAACGGAAACGTTTGTCATAAAGCAACGCATTTTTGTGAAACGTGTGACGTTCCTGAGCCATTTTGTAAAGATTGTGCACAACACCACACTCGGCAGAAATTAAGTAGAGGTCATGCATTATGCGATGAAATTGGAAACTTTTCTACTTCGCTGAGAATTTTGATATCAGAGTGAGTAAATAGAAAATAATAAACATGGTTGTTTTTTTAATGAAAAATATCACAGCTGCTCTTTAGCCAAAATATATATAACATAAAATAATATCACAAAGGTTGAAGGTTTTGACCATATGTGTATCTGTAGTTATGCTGTAACTTCAAATTTTAAAATGAAATTAAAATGGTCCTCTTGAAACATATATATTTGCAATATGTAGAAAGGTATCCATAATATCTTATACCTCATGGTCATATCAAACAAATTTCAAGCATCTTGAGATACAAACGGGATAAATAGAAAAGCTTTTTTGGAAATTAGTACAAATTCAGATATATTGTTGATGATTTTACAGCGATTATTTAGGGATAGTCTTAGAGTTTATTGACAATGATAACTGACAGTTTAACTTAAGATTTATTTTTGCTTTTAAGTCAACATAAACAAGAAGAGAAAGTTAAGTTCTGCGACCCCTGTCTCCGAAAAAACATCAGAAGAAAACAAACTCATTTCTGCAATACGTGCGAAGTGCCTGAAGCATTATGTAAAGATTGTGCCCAACAGCATACTCGTAAAACAGTAAACAGACACCATGAAATATGTGAGAATGCTGGAAAATTTCAAAGTTTCAAACAGTAAGTACTTAACTTCTTTTTATGAATGTAATCAGCTTATTACGTTACATCCAAACACTGAAGTGAACCCGCTGACCATGTAAAGGACTAATTTGCTTAAGTGTTTTTATAAAATTAAATTTAAGATATGTTTACCTATGATCAAGGTTTGATACGGAATGATGTGCACATTTAAATATAAACATGTATCACCGTTTGAATTATACTTTCAAAAAGATACAATATTTTCTAAAGAGAAATATATTTTTTGTATAATTGTTTTAATTATTCGTCGTGAAAACGTATTTTGACTTCATCTTTCATTCATAGTTATTTCCTGACCTCATAAAGATGTTTTGAATACTACATTAATTGTATGAACCTAAAGACTCATGATCATTAATGGGTTTTTTCCATACTCAAACGGGAGCCGATGGTATCATGAGAAGACAGACTGGTGTTTACGAATATCAATTTATTTTAAGAATCATATATTTTATGGTTGTTTTCTACCTGAAAAATTTCATTTACTTTACTTTTGCAATATCTGCTTTTGCTGTTGTTTGTTTATGAAAATACATTCTAAATTAGATTTAAAGCATTCAATTCTTACATTTTAATGAAAGTCTGATTCTTGAATTATTTTCATATCTGTAGCGTTAAATTGTCTGAAAAGTATACCAGGCTATATCTTTTGAAACACTTATCAATAGAATCATTTGAATAATATGATCATGAAAATCAGTTTCTCATCAAACTAAGTAAAGGCACAAAAAGCATTAGAAAGCAAAAACATCGACGATACAATGAGTTAAAAGAAAACTGAAAAGTTAATAATTCTGCGGAATAAACGTCGTTGGCAGTCAAGCTCTGGCAATTTAACGTGTCCTCGACAAGACTCTAAATGGCAGTGTCGCTAAAGTAAAAACTCAAGAAACCCAAGTAAATATATGTTCGCGGGTATTCTATTTCAACATGAACTTTATCTTAACCATATGTAAATAACTTTAAGTAAGAGAAAAAAATTACAAATAATTTTGTTTTAATACCAATGCAAGCAAAAATCAATAAGTCAACAAAGTAAGGTTTAGGTATGAACTGATGACGTGGTTTCCTGTTTTTACCTTACGCTCTGATGAGAATTTCTCCTTCTCCAAAACAGTGCTGTCAATGGAAGCAAGCAATATCAAGATTTTTCATAAACAAAAAAAGATAAACCGATGCAATTTTAATGTGTCAACATTTACATTCGCTATTGATAAAAATGATATATGGTACATGTATGTAATAAGCAAGAGTTTTCAAGTAAAAAAGTAAGTATTCGGCAGTTTTCAGGTATTTCTGTGACCCGTGACAGCCCTAACAACAACCAAACCCAAGAAAATAGGTGTTGAATAAATATCAACAAAGCCACAGTATAAAGAGATTTTTTGTAGTTTTTGTCTTGTGCTCTAGAATGTAAAACTTCAAGTAAAAGGAAGGTTCACCACTCTCGTTTGTAATCCTGATTTAAACACAGATTAGCCATAGTTGAACTGTATAAAGAGGGTGGGGGGTGTCATCGCAACAAAATGTTACATATATACTATTACGGTACAATGTAAGTAATAATAAGAATTAGATTAGCATTATTAAAAAATAATATCAGTTTGGATTAATTAAAACAAATATGTATTTATTTGGAATATTTACTGCTATTCCCTATGAATACATCATGGTCAAAAAGTAATCTTAGTATACAGATATGTTTGTTTCCATTTTAGATGCTTGGTAAAAAAGAAATATGGATCATATGATAACACGGTAAAATTTGAAATTGCAAGTGTTGATCAAAATGAGTGAGATTATTTTACAATTTTAGCATTATTTTATATAATATAATTTTGCAGTACCCCGGAAAACCACAACTTATGAACATCAAATCTGATTCCGTCTCACTGATTTGGGAAAAATCTTGTGAAAATGTAAATCAGTATCAGATTCGATATAAAACGAACAAAGAAAATGCAAAGTGGAAATTTATCGAAACCGATTCAGACGAAAACCATATAATCGTTTCGGGACTGATGGCAAATACGAAATATACATTTCAAGTGCGTGGAATATTTGGCGATCAAGAAGGTCCATTTGGTCAAAGTAATGAAGACATTGAGACAAAGAAGTCATTAGCTACAATTCTATTAGAATTTTCAGAACATCAACGCAAGACTACTAATCCATCAATTTATTTACTTCCGGTGGAGGAAAATGGGAAAGCTCGAAATAAATCTGCTCGTACAAGACAGTTAATTCTTGGTAGGTTAATATTTTTTTATCTTATTTTAATTGTTCAATTACGTTACAAACAAAATATAGTTGCATTGTTTCATATCATATAGGAAATCCTTCACTAGACTATCATGACGAAAAAACCATAATGTTAGTTGGAGCAACGGGCTCTGGAAAAAGTACTTTAGTTGATGGCATTGCAAATTATATAATGGGCGTTAGTTTTGAGGACCCATTTCGTTTCACCATGGTTACATTGGAAGAAGAGGAAAAGAAAACACATAACCAGGTGAACTTTTAATTAAGAAATAAACAACAGTAAAAAGTTCACCGGGATAGCAAATATCATAATCTGTTGAAATTTTTAACTTTGCTGTTTATTACTTATATTTGCATTTGATAATGGCAAATCGTTTAAAAGTATTAACATAACTGTGGTTTAATGTGTACAATAATGCAACCACCAAAGAAAGAGCAAGTGTGGTTATCAATGTTGTATCATTGAAAAGGTTTACTTGAAGATGTTGGCACCTGAAATACTAGTTATATCAATCATCGAAAAACTTCTTAGATATAAAGATGAGGACCTAACATGTTTATTGTTTTATTTGTGACCTATGTCACATGCCATTTTTTGGAAATTATAATTTTCCTGAAATTATTGCTTTAATTGGCATGAAAATTTATTGATTGAAGAAATTAAATAAATATTTATAGTTTGAACTATGACTTACACGTAGTTGTGATTTCAATACAGTATGAAGTTGAAGACATGTTGTGAATATATCAGTAAAATTTAAGTCAGAGTTAAATAAAAATTTTGCTTTAGTGATGGCTTTTAATGCCAGTACATAATGAATACAACAGCAAATGTAAATATTGGTACACCGTTTTGGAGTAATCAAATTATACAAAATTAATGGCATCTTTCCAAAAACTAGAACAAATAGACGTATATTTAATGTCTACTTTAATAAGAATAAGTAGGCGTCACATCTCAAAACATTGATATATGACATGAAATACGCTAATATAAGGCCAAAAAAAAATCGAGTAATTTTTTTCTTGATTTTTATGAAATATAAGCTAATATGCCAACATATTTCAAATGAAAGCAACACAAATGTATCGTAATACACAAACTATCTCTGGAAGTTTATTCTGCGCTAAAGATAAAGGAGGCTAAAGTTACAGTTTCTTCTTGAAAATCTTCCTCAACAAAATATATTTTTTTTACTAAACTATGTTAATATACAATTTCTTATAACAATTTTATCAAATTTGGCTTATTTGGCATTGTTTAATATAAATATACAAATAGAATTATTATATGATGCAAAATTTGAAGATAATAGGTGACATAAAATAGTTACCCAAAAAGAGAGGAGCGAACTTGATTAAGAAATAAAAAGCAATTTAAAAGGTCACCGGGATATGAACTTGGTTGGTCATGTGATTAAATCCTGTGAAGTCCAATGGTTTTTTTTTTTTTTTTGAAGATTTAATTAAATACTAACCAAGTTCATATCAAAGTGAACCTTTTAACATTGTTGTTTTTTACTTATATTTACATTTGAGAATGGCAAATAGTTTAGAATTATTAATATAGCGATGTATTACGTTTACAATATTGCAATCGTCAAACGATAGGCGATAATCATTGAAACGTCATGAAAAATTCTACACATATCTAGAATTAAACGTTTTCGCTCCTAAAGATTTATAAAAAGAAGCGTTCTTGCAAAAAATATATACAAAAATGAACGTTTTTGGTAAGGAAGCATATCTGCAAATGTAACTATCTAACTGTAAATGCAACATAGAATATATATATAATATAATAATTTAAAAGCTGATAATTTATTTGCATTGTGTTTCATTGTAAAGGTATAATTTGATATTAACTAGACCCAGTTCAATACTGAAACCTCTGGTACATGACATAAAAGTATAGCATTAAGGAGGCTGGGTGGTTAAATATTAGCCATCAGACCTTTCTATGATTTCAAGGCTATAAACTGTAATGAGGAAAAAATAATATCAATATAGTTAAACTTTTTATATTTGGGTATTTTCCTTTTTTTCATAAGCTCTTTTTTAACAGAAACCATTCACGTTCATAAATAACCATTGAATCCTTCTAAACAAATGAATATTCAAAGCCTTAAATCATATTTTTTAAGAAGAAACAATTTTTTGCTATCAAAATAAGCTATTTTAAACGACGAAAGCGAAAATATTAAAGATAATTTAAGCAAAAGTATTCATAGACAATAAGTATGTAAAATGCGTAAAATGTGTTATTTCAGGCAATTTCACAAACGGAATGGATAACGGTATATAAAATATATCCAACAGAGGGAAGTCGGCTGAGCTACACGCTTAATATCATTGACACACCGGGATTTGGAGACACGAGAGGAATTGAACGCGATAATGCTATTGTCGATCAAATTAGGCAATTATTTTCAGCAAAAGGGGACCAAGGTGTTTTATATATTGATGCGGTTTGCTTTATTGTCAAAGCTCCAGACGCACGTCTCACAGTGGTACAGAAATATATATTTAGCTCAATCATGTCTCTGTTCGGAAAAGATATTGAGTCAAACATATGTACGCTGATCACTTTTGCTGATGGTGCAAAGCCCCCTGTACTGGCTTCACTAAAAGAATCCCAGCTTCCATTTGGGCTAACATTTAGCTTTAACAATTCAGCTTTATTTGCTGAAAATAATGAAATGATACATAACACATTATCTCCAATGTTTTGGAAGATGGGCTGTAGTAGTTTTGAAAGTTTTTTTGCGCACGTAGGTAGGTTACAGACAAGGAGTCTTTGTCAAACGAAAAATGTTTTAGATGAAAGGGAGCAGTTAAAAACAGTAATATCAAATATTCGACCACAAGTCACTGCAGGTTTATCCAAATTATCAGAACTGCAGCAACAGTTGGATATTTTCAAAAAATATCAGAACGAAATAGAAGACAATCAAAATTTTGAATACGAAGTGGACGAAACAAGACAGGAGATGGTAGACCTACCTAAAGGGCAGCATGTGACAAACTGTCTCCAGTGTAATATCACATGTCACGAAGATTGTCAAATTGCAGATGACGAAAAGAAAAAAGGATGTTGGGCAATGAATAAAGATACAGGACAATGCAGAATTTGTACCGGGAAATGCATATGGTCAGATCACAAAAACACTCCATATATTTTTAAATATGTAACTGAAACTGTTACAAAAACGTACGCTGAAATGAAAGAAAGATATGAAGCTGCTCAAGGACAGACTCTTTCGCATGAAAAGTACATAGAAGAATTGAATTATGATGTCGAAGATCTGTTTGAAGATATGATGTTAATGATGAATGAAATGAACCAATGTAAGACAAGATTAAAAGAAATAGCACTGAGGCCAGATCCTTTGTCTGCAATAGAACATATAGACCTTATCATTCAATCGGAAGAAACAGAAAAACAACCAGGTTATTTCAACAGAGTAAAAATGTTAAAAGAGATAAAAAGAATGGCACTTGTAGATAAGGACGTAGAGAATTTTGGCCAAAATGTTCGACTCACAAGAGAAAACATCAAGTCAGTCACGGGAAAAACCTTTCCAAAAAGAAACCATGGAAACATCAGTTTAGCCATGGGAACTTCTATTCAAACTAGGATTAGACCTCGAAAAAAGAATGTATTTGCCCGAGGGGTTCAATTTGTGAAGAAATTGTGGTAATGCCTTTGCCTAAGGATTTAAAAATTCCCCAGGGATTCCTATAAGACGTATGTTATGAATATGTTGTATTTCGGCCTTTTAAGATATATTTTATTTCCAATTATTGTTATTTGTTAAAAAAATTGTTTTAAATTTACACGTCAGGTTGAACATGTCTGTATTACCCCTGTACAGGTTGTTATTGTGTGTCTTTTTTTTTTACCTAACTGATCTCAGTTTCTTAGATAATTTATATTGCAATAACAGACAAATGTTATAACTAAAAAACATAAACTTGAATACAATATTTAGGACAAATTAATCATCTTTGCTTTCGTTATTTCATCTTTTCAATGCCTAGTTAGAGTGATGACTGGTCTATAACCTTCTATCTTATATTTTGGAGCGAGAAATTGTTCTTATATTAACCAGTATAGTACATGTCTATTTTACTAACTGGCTTCGATAATAATCTGGGAAAGAAGCATTGTAGGATGACTGTACTTAGCGCTGGTTTTAGGTTTTTCTCAGTCGCTTTTATTGCGTTTATTTTTAACCTAATTTCACTTGTTTTTATGCATTAAAGAGTTTTATCAAATGGAAAAAAAATTGGGATTTTAGACTGTGATGCAATAAACTAATTCTATGTTTTTCGATTTGTTTATTTCCAAATAAAGAGAATGTTTGCTTTTTATGCCCTTGATTGAATACAAGATTCATATCAATATGCATGGGAGGTGGAGCAGACATTAGCTGAATGTGACTAAAATTAGACTAGCATGAATAACAATACCATGTATATAAAGTAAAGTGAATAGTCATTCACCATTCTTTCTATTCTATAAGGCGCCAGTATATTAATTGTTGAGGATTCAACAATAAGATTACGCCCATTTAATTATGGAAGACTATGAATTAATGCTTGACAACTTACATGTACATTGTTTGGAGAATGTGTCCTAGTTAGCACAGAACATACTACTTTACACGTCAGGTGATGAAATTTAGTATTTACAAAGTTACCTGGGATGAGAAACAAAGTGGGGAAACCATCATTGCATGTTTCTCTTTTAATTTCTCTTAGACACAACCAATAATGCAAATATACATCATCTATTGAACGGAGACCATGACAAACATGCGCTGACTATGTCTTTTGTTGGTATAAACGTGGGCGTCGTCATTATCGTATGGGGATTTAAGAAATCGTAGTGACTCTGCCTATAAAAACGGATTTGTACTTGGTAGATACGTTCTTTTATTTGATGTAATTATGTAAAGTTGCAGTTTGGATGTTGATCATTCCTGTAACTTGAAGGAACATGCTTGTTTTCTCGCAAATATTGCATTTTTTTAAGTGCAGCCATTCTTTGAATATTGGATTTGCTTTCGGATATATTATTTAGTAGTAGATTTTTTTCTTGGATGTACACTACTTTGTTTTAAATAGCATTTGTTATCACGTATTGTTTTGTTACAAAGTATTGCTAATATAAAGAATGACATCCCAACATGTACTGAACTGATACGTTTTTGTTCCATCTAATTTTTGTAGATCTGATACATGTATATTTTTATATGTGTGATGGATATATGTTATTTGGTGTACGTTCATACTATATATGCAGATTGTGTTTTTGCTTAATGTTGTCGAAACCCCAGCAAATTTAATTGTATTTATTTATTCTAAATTATTTTTATAGCATTTAGATTGAAATTGGTAAATGAAATAGATTAACACATTTGGAATAGACCTGAATATATGCAGTACAGAAAAACGGAATGTAAATAAAGTGTACTGTGTACAGTGATGACCTGTGTCAACATAAGGTACATCGATTTCTCTATACCTCCATTGACATTTTCTGTACTTAAGTATAATATAATAAGTGAATTATCACGTGCACTGTTTTATTGTAAAAATGACCTTTAGTATCTTATAAAAGGGTAGAAGGAGCATTTCTTTTATAATGACGATAATGAAAACTAATCAAGTTGCAGTGTTATTTTGAGGAGTTGTTCATTTGATGTTTTTCATGTTGAGTGCTATGTTTTAAAATTAACCAGTAAACTAACTAATAAACTTAGAATTTATTTTTAATGACATATCTAAGTGCACCCCCGTATACGTTCCTCTGTATTTTATTTATGGAACATCAAGAACTTTGCTTCTTGGGCTTAGCATTATGCGTTTTTGTAATAAAACGAAATTTAGCCAAACATTAAAGCACGGAATGTATGGACTGATATCAGAGTTACAAATTATGCAATAAATGGTCTATATATAAGTGTACTTAATTGATCATTTATTGCGACGAACTATGTCACCAAGCAATTTGAAGTACGACATAAGCTATTCCTCTTCTATTCCGGCACGTCCCAATTTGAAAATTGTTTATGTGCTACAAGTAGATAAAAATTGCTTAATGATTTTTTAAAGTATAAACCTAATCATTCATTTAAAAACTGAGTCGTTTAAAGTTTATTTGCTTTGTTTGTTTGAAAACTCCCCTCTTTTTGACACACAGTTATATTATATCAAAGATCAGATTTATGAAGTATCCGATTTTAATGCATGTTTTACCAAAGAACATAACTTGCAGTATATATGTGTATATCTAAATATATTAAGCCGAAGAGTCTTGGATTCAACTTGCGTATGTAAACTAAAATGTTTATATTAATTCATTGTGTTTTCCACATTTGCAGTGTATTTTATTGGCTTAATATATGATTCTATCTCATGTAGTACTCAAAGGACTAAGTTATTTTTAAAGCATCTATTTTTGTATATGTATTGCTTAACTAGCATAAATATATCATTGCTCTGTCGAATATTTTCTCTAGTTTTGTATTCTCCAAACTTAAAAATATCTTGATTCAGTTCAATATCTATATTTTTGGCTTATTAGGAAACTGCTGTACAGTTGGACAATTCCACATTAGGTGGCATATTGTTTCCTTTTTTGTTTAAATGTTTTATTTTAGAATAAATCTGTTTTTATGCGTTCTTTTTTTATTTATTTTAATTTTCAAAATTACCCATTTTAATAGATTATTAATCCAAAATTATATTTTTTGCAACTTAACAAGCAATTACTTTATTTGACGCCATGAATCCAATCATCACAATTGAACCATCACAAACCAAATCATCAACGTTTCGTATTTTCCCTATATTGACATTTTCCCGATTTTGAAATTTACTTCGATTATTACATGCCCAATTGTGGCAAGGGACACACGGCGGTTGTGACCGGTGGTTGGGATTGCTCACTTCTCCTAGCACCTGATCCTACCTCTATCTTTTTGGAGGTCCGTGTTGCTCTGCTTTGAATTTGTATTTCGTTTAATGGATTTTTGAGATGGTTGACGGTTGGGTTTTGTCATTTTTTATCAACAAAAAGATTTTTTCGACATCTATCACATCTATCACTACAATTCTGATTATTCACAACCTTTGGCGAAAAGTGCATTTACGAGAGGCGTTCAATGAATCATTTCATCGTTGTATCAGAAATGACACAATCAGATATTTTTGGGGTTTTGTCAATGGTTACCCTCAAAATACTCTCCTTTAATAGTCACATAATTTCAACCGATTTATCCAAGCTATGAATTCATTAATATGTTTTTTTAAGTTAGAGAAAAAAAGGCACTTGGAGACAAGTAGGGTAAAGAGGGAGGGTGGGGCAAAATTTATGTGCTGGGGCGTTATCATAAGGAAGTCGCATGTTTAAAGTGTAAATGTACAGATTAAAGAGGGAATTTTACTGATTAAAGTGTGAATTTTACAGATTAAGTGTGCATTTTACAGATTGAAGTGTGAATTTTACAGATTAAAGTGTGAGTTTTACAGATTAAAGGTTGAATTTTACAGATTAAAGTGTGAATTTTACAGATTAAAGTGTGAATTTTACACTTTAAAGTGTGAATTTTACAGATTAAAGTGTAGGAAATAAAAAAATGTGAAGTGTATATGTGGCACTAATACGCTTCCGTAACTAGTAAAAACAGCGAACAATTAAACATATTATTATGCATCAATATGATTACTCTATATAACTCGACATCTGATTGGTTGCTAGACAATCACGTGCCAGGGCCAAAAAAAATTCATAATTCCTTGTCATCGTCATATTTTTAATCATATCCCACCCCTTTGAATTTTCATTCTATGCTTTTAAAAAATTTCAAGGATGAGCATACAATGTGATTTTAAGAATAATTCTATTAAAAAATCGTTTTTTTTATGTCAGATGAATGATATAAGAAAGAAAACGATAAACATTAACTACGTAAGCTATTTGCTTTACTATAATGAAAAACGATTAGAACCCGCTGTGTTCTAAATTCTCACTTGCCGTTCGATAAAATAAACGATTGATTGCATGAATGATCGGAAAATATGAAGATTTATTCTAGGGTTTTGCTTTCGGGAAATGTGATTTTCCATAGGGGAATAAATCTTCATATTTCCCTCATAATCATGCAATAAATGTATAATATCTAAATGATACAAACTGAAAAACTGAATGCATATAATTTGTTATCTTCATTACTTTTTTGCACATAATTCTATAAATACGATCTACAAAACAGATCAAAATGTAGCAATTATTCAGAAAGTCAAATGCAAAGCTGTAAAGTGTATACCATCTCCAGCAGATTGGGTAATTATTCATACGTCTCAAAACAATACGTCATGTCTCTGCCTGATCTAGTTAATTTACAACAATTCTAAAAAAAAATACTGAGTACTGGATACTGAATACTGATCACTGCAATCACATAACTTAACGGAATAAAAACTTAGGGACTCGCCTGTGTCGATTACATCATTGAAATACAGATATTTTACTTATTTTTTCTTTATTAACATCATTCCATGATGAGGTGGAATCTCAACCTAAAAGATTGCTTTGTAGATTCTGCGAATATCAAAATTCATGGACATAACTATAGTCTGCCCCAGAATGTTTATGCAGCACATCTACACAATTTTTTATTAAAATACCCACCCCACATATGTGAAAAGTGCAATTGAAATCGATGAAAGGGAACATTATTGAAGATATCTTCGTTGACACATTAATTTTAAAAAACAAAAACAGATTTATTACAAAGCTTTATAATTTTTTAACTTTTATCATAAGATTTGTTTTAAAGGGTTTTCCACAATCATGTAAAGCTGAAAAATACTTTTCTCGATTATAAAGAACAGGAAACTCTCTAGTGACTACTCTTGAAAAAAAAAAATCGGAATAATTTGTTTTTTGTCTGTAGCTATAGTTGATTTACCAAAAAACTATTTACTTCATGAAACGATCTTCATATTTCAAATGTCGCAATAGCAAAATTTGATGACAGGACGGTGTGATAAGGTAAACATAAATAAACAAACATTACATTTGTAGATTAAATTCATAATAGGCAGATCATGGAAACCATCGTGACCAAAAAAAAACCAGACGCTAAATTTATTAATCCAATAATGACAAAATCAAGGCCAATGGAGCCTGAAAAGAAACAATTAATAAGTTAAGGTGGCTCATTCCATTAGCCTTACACTTTTGATGAAACCTCGTCATAGGATGGTAATTTAAATGTTTTGTTAAATTGTCTGAATTTATCGATTTGGTTGAATATCCTCATTGATCATTTGCTAAAGTATCGTGCTTGTGAACTGCAGATCACGAGTTCGAATCCGCCAGCATTTGTTTATATTTAAACAATAAAATGATTTTCTTTGGTGATTCATTCGGGATATGAAGGTGGCGACATTGCAGAAAAAAACATAACGCGCGTTAGCGGGTTATGTAAAAAAAAATTGATGACAGGACTTTGTGATAAGGTGAACATAAATAAACAAACATTACATTTGTAGATTAAATTCATAATAGGCAGATCATGGAAACCATCGTGACCAAAAAAAACCAGACGCTAAATTTATTAATCCAATATTGACAAAATCAAGGCCAATGGAGCCTGAAAAGAAACAATTAATAAGTTAAGGTGGCTCACTCCATTAGCCATACACTTTTGATGAAACTTCGTCATAGGATGGTAATTTAAATGTTTTGTTAAATTGTCTGAATTTATCGATTTGGTTGAATATCATCATTGATCATTTGCTAAAGTATCGTGCTTGTGAACTGCAGATCACGAGTTCGAATCCGCCAGCATTTGTTTATATTTAAACAATAAAATGATTTTCTTTGGTGATTCATTCGGGATATGAATGTGGCGACATTGCAGAAAAAAACATAACGCGCGTTAGCGGGTTATGTAAAAAAAATTGCAATGATCGCTCCTTTCATAACCCGCATGATTTATCAAAGAAAGCATTTTATTAGTCCCCTACCGGTTTGACCGGAGGGGACTATAGCTTCCTCTGTGTCCGTCTGTCTGTCCGTCTGTCTGTCTGTCTGTCTGTCCGTCTGTCTGTCCCACTTCAGTTTTCCACCCTTTTTTTCTTTATGCGTTTCGGGTTCGGTGTGTATTGAATAAACGAGGAAAGTATGTAGTCAGTAATAATATCGTGCATTACTTGGACCATTCCTGTTATTGTTTCTAACAAACAAGTTCTATAAAATAGTTTTAAGCGTTGTGTTGTTAATTTAATCGACAGGGTTTTTTGTATCATTACAATCGGGTTCGTTATCGGGTTGGTCTGTTGATTCACATGGGCTTGGTTGTTGGATAGTGAAGTTCTTAATTATTTGTTACCGAAGAAAAAAATGATTAAGATTGGTAATCTTAGATGGATTTCTGTGTATTACATTAAATAAATACACTGAAAACCCCCAGTGTACTGCCTTCCGTGTGTATTTGCTTAAGAACTTAACAACACAGATTACAGTTAGTTAACCAGTTTCATTTTATTATCCACGACATCTAAGTAACAAGGTAAAGCGCGGCTCCTGATATGCGCACAATGTCACTTGAGTGGTGAAATGAAGTTTGTGTGAGAGTGGTAAAAAGCTACAACAAACAAATATAAAAATACAAATAAATGAATACGTACAAAGTAATAAAAATCAGTTTGTCAATAAATTTAAAACATAGTTCAGCACGCATAAATGAACATTAAAAAGGTTCTTAATTAATTTCTCTTAACATATAGTTTTAAAACAATAAAACTTACATCGTGATCGGCCACAGTTTCTCTAGATTAAATAACGCATGGACAGTTCAGAGACTTTTACAGGAATGGATTAGTATGACTAAATTACTGATAAAGTGGCCAGATTCACACAGGAAACGACAAGGTTTCATAATTAAGATAAATATCAAAATGCAGGCTTTAACCAACTGGAGTAAACAAAGCGCAGCAAAATCCTACTCTAACGTAAACAACAGACAGTACTAATAGACTAATGGTCAGCAAACCGAATTTAAGCATGAGAACACATTAGTTATAAAAAAAACAGAAACACTAAACTTGCTTAATTGCACAAAGTTTGATACATTTGTAAATGTTACTAAAATATGAAGGCTACAGGTTCTAAATGATATAAACAAAATGCAGGGCAATACACTCCCCGTCTGATATCTAACACAAAATGATATCACTTTCAATCACTAGAAATCAGAATTACTAGTTCAGTCACTGGTCGGATATAAGTCACTGGCTTTTGATGAGTATGGCTTTGTTTCGAGACGCGTACTTCGACTTTGCGCACTTTGTCATCTGAGCTCGGGAAAACTTTTGATATGATTCCCATAGGCCACCCCACTCGTCTCAGTTGCGGTTCTCTAAGAAGCACGATATCGCCGACGGCTACGTTCTTAATGTTGTCGGGCCATTTCTTACGCGATTGGAGACTTTGTAAGTAGCTTGAGCTCCACCTTTTCCAAAAAACATCTGCCAGGTGTTGAACTCGTTTCCACTGTGATTTATAGATATCCTTACCCTCGAATGATACGTCTGGAGGCAAGAGTACGTCCGGTTTTTGAGTAAGTATCAAGGAAGGGCTTAAAGGAAAAGGATCCTCGGGATCTGTTGACAATGCAGAGAGCGGTCTAGAGTTGATGATAGCGCAAACCTCAGCCATGAAGGTGACAAGGATGTCGTGTGTGAGATGTCCGCTGTGATGTAACATCATGGAATCCAGTATTCTTCTGGTGACCCCAATCATTCTCTCCCACACTCCTCCAATGTGAGACGAATGCTGTGCATTGAAGATCCACCGTATCCTGTTATCATTAAGAAACGGTTTTACTAAATCATCGCCGACATGGATGCTATCGATTTTCAATTCATCTACAGCTCCTACAAAGTTTGTGCCACAGTCCGAGCGGATTATTTTGACTGGTCCTCTAAATGAGATAAATCTCCTCAGTGCATTGATGAATGAAGACGAGCTTAGTTCTTCCACTACCTCCAGATGGACACTTCGCGTTGTCAAGCAAGTGAAGATAATGGCCCAGCGTTTTGAGTTAGCTGCTCCACCACGTGTTTTTCTTGTTATAATGGTCCAAGGCCCAAAAGTATCAATGCCAACATTGGTAAATGGTGGTCCTGGAATGATGCGATCCTCCGGTAGATCTGCCATTTTCTGTTGTTGATTATTTCCTCGTAATTTGCGACATACAACGCATTTTTGGAGTACTGATGACACGAGTCGCTTTTCGCCTATTATCCAGTAACCTGCAGATCGGACTGCGCCAGATGTAAAATGTCGCCCTTGGTGTTTCGTTTGCTTATGGAAATGCCGAACGAGCAATAAGGATATGTGATGTTTTCCTGGGATTATTACTGGATGACGTTCATCAGCTGGTAATCTTGCATTGCGTAGTCTTCCACCCACCCGCAACAATCCATGATCGTCAATGAATGGGTCTAAATTTGTAATTTTGCTTTCCTTGGACAACCTTTTGTTCAATTTGATGCATTCCATTTTGTCAAGGAACGCCTCAGTTTGCACTTCTTTGATGATCAAGCGCTCTGCCTCTTCTGTAGTCTGTAAAGAATCCTTTTCTGTAAGTTTAGTTCTGGTAACAAGGAACTGTTTTAGGTAAGAGACTGCATTAACTAGTCTGTTCCAACATGAAAACGTTGCGTTCCAAGCAAAGAGTCCTTTGAAGCTACTAATTTTGCGCAGGTTATTTCGGGCCGAATTTCTTTATCGTCATCTGGGTTCTGGAGTTCGAACTTTTCAGAAAATGTTTTATTTTCAAGGAGATGGTTAGGACCCAACAGCCATGAACAGTGCTGAAATTCACCTGCTGATACAGCTCTAGTAGCTAAGTCTGCTGGATTCTTGTCCGTTGGTACATAGTTCCACTGTGCTGCATGAGACAAATGGCGTATTTTTGCCACTCTGTTACTGACGTAAGTATAAAATCTTCGTTTCTCGTTGGAGATGTATCCTAGAACTACTTTGCTATCAGTGTGGTACTGAATACTGTTTATTGGGATATTCAGATTGTCAGATACCGTTTGACCGATTTCTGTGGCTAGTACAGCAGCGCATAACTCTAATCTTGGGATTGTGTGTCCATGTTTTGGCGCGACCTTAGCCTTCCCAAGGACAAATCCAATGCTTGAGTGTTTTTCTGAAACTAAATACGCTAGCCTTTTCTGAAGCATCCGAGAAGATATGAAGTTTCATATCTTCTGTAACACTAAGCGCTTTTGACAAGCACATTCGCGGAATCTTGACTGCTTCAAGCTGGTGTAACGACTTTTCCCAGGATTCCCATTCCTCGAATTTAGACTGAGGCAGTGCTTCATCCCAATCCACATTTCCTCTGGTCAACTCTCTGAGCATGAGCTTGCCTTTGATAAGAACTGGAGCGAGGAAACCCAGGGGGTCATACACGCTGTTAATTGTTGACAATATTCCGCGTCTGGTATATGGCTTGATATCTTTGCTAAGTTTGAACACAAAGCTATCTGATTCAATGTCCCAGTTAAGTCCAAGACTTCTTTGAACAGGAAGTGAATCTTTGGAGAGGTCAAGGTCCTTCAGGTTCTTAGCTAGATCGGACGGTCCAAAGGCTTTCATCACTTCCTCACTGTTTGAAACAATTTTGTGAAGACGAAGATTTCCTATTGTTTGCGGTGCAGACTGCGTTCTCTTCATTAGATCTATCGCCATGTCTGATGTTGGAAGCGAAGTTAGCCCATCGTCCACGTAGAAATCATTGCAAACAAAATGAGTGACATCATCACCGTAGGATTCTGTGCTAATGTTCGCAGTTTTACGAAGTCCGTAAGTAGCGATTGCTGGTGAAGGGCTATTTCCAAAGACATGCGCACACATGCGATATTCTATTAATGGCTTGGTAAAATCGTTATTTTCATACCAAAGGAAACGGAGAAAGTCTCTATGTTTTTCATCTACTTTAAAACAGTAGAACATTTGCTGAATGTCACCCATGACTGCTACAGGTTCTCGACGGAATCTCAATAAAATTCCTAATAAACTGTTGGTAAGATCCGGACCTGTGTAAAGTGTGTCGTTCAATGATATTCCTCTGTATTTTGCCGAAGAATCAAATACGGCTCGCAGTTGATTTGGTTTTCGGGGATGGTAGACACCAAATATTGGTAAATACCAACATTCTCTTTCTTCTGTGATAGGTGGCGCCTTTTCAGCATGTCCGCAGTCCAATATCCCTTGCATGAACTCAAAAAAGTGTTCTTTTTTCACCGGGTCTCGACGTAAGCTGGATTCAAGGGTCCTCGCTCTCTTTTCAGCTTGTGGCTTGTTATTGGGAATCTTAATGTCCCGATCGCGGAACGGAAGTGGGGCTGACCAATTTCCTTCTTCTGTCTTATGGAAACCTTTGTCCATTATATCTAGGAATTTTCTGTCGTCTGTTGATAGCCCAGGTTTGTCATCAGATTCTGTCCGAAGAAACAAATTTTCTCCGAGTACGCGAGATGGGTCTGGATTATCTTCTCGTACAGCGAACGAATTGATGCATGGGTTAAAGGGTGTAACGCGACCTTCGCTCGTCAGGTTAGTTTTCATGACGTTAACAGCATTTGGACGATGTACCTTGCCGAGACAAGTTTCTCTGATTATTGTCCATCCAAGGGGCAATTTCTGGGCGTAAGGAGAGTTCGACGGTCCGATTCGTTGATCAAGGACATGATGTGCCTCGATTAGATCCCTGCCAATTAACAGCATTATCTGCGCATCCGGGTTCAATGGTGGAATGAATGGTTCAATGTCAAGCAAGTGAGGGTAGTGAGAAGCAACGTCAGGGGTTGGAATCTCGTTTCTAATATCCGGAATTTGGTCACACTCTAGAACATCTGGTAGGCGGAAGCTGTGGCTGCCATAATATGATTCTATGCTGACATTCTTCATTTTTCTACCAGTACGGCGTGTTTGACCGGAACAGGTTGACAGCAAATATGTAGATTCCCTGGTACAATTATCCTTAAAGAAGTCACAGATCAATGGTGTTGCCAAGGACTGATTCGACTGGTCGTCAATCATAGCGTAGCATATTTTTTCTTTTGATGGTTGGCTCTGTGAGTACAAGCGAACTAACACCGTTTTTGCACATGATTTTCCTGCGAAGGATTTCCTACATATCTGCGTACAGTATGGCTTTACTTCTGTATTTTGTAGGGCGTTATTTTCAAACGTACGTTCTGCCTGCTCCCCGCCATGCGGTTTCTGCCATTTGTGCGAGTCGGAGACCACGTGAAGAGCTGTTGGGTGATTCCTGCCTTTGCAAATTTCACATGATATTGGATTTGAGCAATTGGCTGCAAGATGAAATCCTGCGCAACATTTAAAACATATGCCTTTATCTTTGAGAATCTTTTTCCTAACAGCCATTGGTTTCATACGGAAGGATCTGCATTTGTTTAAGGAATGTCCGGTGTTGTGTATGGGACAAACTGAGTCTGGTGAGTTCGAAATATGAAGATCTGTTTTATTTGTTGTCACACGATATCCCTGTTTTTCAGAAGGCTTATGTCTTGAAGCAGCTGCATTCGCATTTGTAGATTCCTGCGCGTACTGTAACGAAGGATTGTTGCGTATTTTGCTTTGTTCTTGTACAAAATCGCAAAATGTAGCAAATGGCGGATGTAGTGTACGGTGCTTTTTGTTGTATTGAGCTGCCATATTTGTCCATTTTTCTTGCATCATGTTTGGCAATTTGCAAACTATGGGGCCGATTCCAATGGATGTATCAAAATACGAAAACATAGGTCCATACATGTCATCTTCCTTCAAGGCTTCAATCTCCGCAAGGATATCAGCCAGATCGTAGAGTTTTTTCCAGTCTTTGTTTGATAGTTTTGGGAAGGATGAAAGTTTAGCTTTCAAAGCACTATCAATCATTTCAGGGCTGCCGTATCTTTCTTCCAAGCGTTCCCAGATTCGCATGAGTCCTATAGCTGGTCTCTTCGTGTGAGCTGCGCGCAGACTGAGGACGTATTTTTGTGATATGCCTCCGGTATATTTGTCAAGCAAATCTATTTCTTCGGAGGGTGTAGCTGCGATTTCGTGCACAACATTTTTAAAACTGGACTTCCAAGATGGAAACATCTCCGCTTTATCGGTGAAACAGCAGAGTCTTGATAACAATAAATCCTTCTTTAGTAAGAATCGTGTGAAGTCTGTTGCAAGTCCACGATTTTGATCTTCAGTAGTTTGCTCTTGATTAGAAGTCCTGTGGGCTGGTCGTATAATTTCGTTCTGAGGTTGCCTTGATTGGTGCACGAACGCATGTGGTTGAAACTGACTTTGCTGAGAAGTCATCATAATTGGCTGACCGGGGTTTACATGCTGACTCGGAAGTTGTGACATTAGTCGAGGAGTGTTGTAATCTTCTTCTGGAAGGTCGTTCACATATTTTTCGGTTAATTCCCTTTTCGGAACTAATGGAATGTTCATTAGCTCTTTTACTTTTTCTTCTTCTATTTGTAAAGTTTCTATGGCTGCCTCTGTAGCGGCAATTTCTCTCGTATGAGCTAAAAGTTCAAGATCTGCTTCTAACTCGGCGTTCTCTTTTTCCATGGCTGCATTTTGTACAGCTATTTGTTCTTTCATAGCTGCCTTTTGTCTTTTGATGTCCGCTTCTTTCTTTGCGTAGGCTGCGCGTACACGTGCCTCTTCTGCCTTGGCTTTCTTTTGAGCGATAATTGAGCTTAGACTGGAAGATGATGATGAAAGCTGACTTGATGAATCTAGCGCTGTTTTGTCTAGCTTGTCACTTTCCTTAAGTTTGTACATCAGTTCCTTAAGTTTCATCAAATTTCCTTCGATTATGCGGATATTCTTTTCATAAGAAGCTTCGAAACTTACTTTATCATTTGAACTTTGTTCCGTTTTCTGTCTCCCGAGAAATTCCAGAAATTCAAACGATTTCACTTTATACTCTTCAAATAACTGTTGAATATCAGTAAGTATTTTCTCAAGAGCTGCACTGTCATCCTGACAAGAATCAATATCCTTAATGCACGCACAAAGGTGACTCCAAATGTTGCTTATTTTGGTTTCATGACTTCTCTTGTTGGATACGTAGAGCTCAAGTCCCTCCTCGGTTGGTGTTCTTACACGCGATTCCTGGTCACTCATGATGGACGAAGTTATGCTAAGGTTGTCCGATATTCTGAATCACTTGGCCACTTGTGATCTTTTTACTGTACTGCCTTCCGTGTGTATTTGCTTAAGAACTTAACGACACAGATTACAGTTAGTTAACCAGTTTCATTTTATTATCCACGACATCTAAGTAACAAGGGAAAGCGCGGCTCCTGATATGCGCACAATGTCACTTGAGTGGTGAAATGAAGTTTGTGTGAGAGTGGTAAAAAGCTACAACAAACAAATATAAAAATACAAATAAATGAATACGTACAAAGTAATAAAAATCAGTTTGTCAATAAATTTAAAACATAGTTCAGCACGCATAAATGAACATTAAAAAGGTTCTTAATTAATTTCTCTTAACATATAGTTTTAAAACAATAAAACTTACATCGTGATCGGCCACAGTTTCTCTAGATTAAATAACGTATGGACAGTTCAGAGACTTTTACAGGAATGGATTAGTATGACTAAATTACTGATAAAGTGGCCAGATTCACACAGGAAACGACAAGGTTTCATAATTAAGATAAATATCAAAATGCAGGCTTTAACCAACTGGAGTAAACAAAGCGCAGCAAAATCCTACTCTAACGTAAACAACAGACAGTACTAATAGACTAATGGTCAGCAAACCGAATTTAAGCATGAGAACACATTAGTTATAAAAAAAACAGAAACACTAAACTTGCTTAATTGCACAAAGTTTGATACATTTGTAAATGTTACTAAAATATGAAGGCTACAGGTTCTAAATGATTTAAACAAAATGCAGGGCAATACACCCAGTCATGATGTTAAAAAAGTGTATTCAATGTACATTAAAAAAAAGTAAAGGGACGACCTTCGCCATATTGGATTTATAGGGGGTCCTCGTTTCAAGCTATGTTTTAAACAAGTTCTTCTGTTTTTCCAACGATTTCTGACGAGATCTAGGTTGTATTCCTATCGTCTGACTACATCTATACGCTGCATAAAAAACACATCGTTCCGAAATGTACTAGATACTCGCCAAACTTATCGAAAGCAACGGAAGTTGATGCAAACTCTCCATTTAATCACTTAAGAGATCCGAAAGCATTGGATAAACCAAGAGGAATATCTTTTCGCCGAATTAATGTTCTCTCTAGATTTATCATACATTTTCGGAACATCTCAGTGATTATATAGAGCATTTACGTCACTCAGAAGTAAACTTCCGTTGGTTTCGATAAGTTTGGCAAGTATCTAGTACATTTCGGAACGATGTGTTTATTATGCAGCATACAGATGTAGTCAGACGATAGGAATAAGTAATTTAAATATTTTCCAACCTAGATCTCGTCAGAAATCGTTTGAGAAACGGAAGAAGTTGTTTAAAACATAGCTTGAAACGAGGACCCCTATAAATCCAAGATGGCGAGCGTCGTCCCTTAACTTTGTTTAATGTACATTGAATACACTTTTTTAACATGACTGAAACGGGGGGTTTCAGTGAATTTATTTATTGCAATACACAGAAATACACATAAAATTACCAAGATTAATCAATGTTTTCTTCGGGAACAAATAATTAGGAAATTCACTATCCAACAACCAAGCCCCTGTGTGTTGATTCGGGGTACAGAAGACGGTAAGAATGATATTCTGCATAACAGTGCATTGTTTTCAGTTTTCTACAAACCGTTGTTTACATTAACATCTTTTTTTTTAACTAATTTATAAATTTATTATGAAAAGTAAAAATAATTAAATTACTGTTAATGTCCATAAGTACGTTAGTTAAAAGAAACAATCAAATCGTCTCCTGTGAGACTGAGTACGACATCATCATGATTATTTCATGCAGTCCGTGATTTTTTTAAGGTCGCTGTAGCCAGGCTTCGACCAATCGATAAACATGGCGTGTCAATTTCCGTCCCGTCAGTTTCCTGTCAGTTTCAGTTGTTGATTACGACTAATCGATAAAAGGGGCGTTTAGATTTAAGTCTGGCTGTTTCTATAGAGCAATGAATTAACCATAATTTTCCATAAGAAATACTTGGTAGATGTTAATATTTGATAATTAATGATTAAATGTTGGTTCAGAAAATATTTTCAGGTAAAGACAGTCATCTTTAAGAAATTACTTACAAATTATACATTAATACATTGTTTTTATATAGATTAAATCTACCCTGATGAAATGGCACATCGATACTAGTTGTCAAACAGCCAATTGTTGCATTGCACAGTTTACGATCATAATGTGAACAATCTTGTTGACAGTTTGATTCATAATTTGGATACCTGCATGGTCTTGAACAGTTAGTTCCATAAAAAAAACAGTCGAACAGCCTATCAGTGAATCAAGAGTTAACCAATAAGAAATAAATCTAAATGCAATACAAGATTTCTAATGCATATTTTCAATTTACCTTCCCTCACTTGTTTTAAATATGTTTGGCTGTAATTTATAGAATGAACAACTGTTTTGTTTGAGGAATAAGGAATCATTTCGTATTATGAGGGGGAAAAACAAGGTTGGGAACGATCAACGGGCTTTATGATAGATTTGATCATGTTCAACCGTATTTGATAAATTAATTATATTTTTAGAAAAATATTCCTAATTATTTATATTATATAATTTTTATTAATTTTTTTAAAAAATTATGACATTATTGATATTTGTACGTTTTTTTTTAATTTGTATAGCTAAACAAACCCCGTCATTGTTATTTTCGACATCGATGCAATGTATTGAACGATGCATTACAAAATTACAGACCTGATTCGTATTGTTATCACAGATCTAAACAAAGACCCTGGAAAATGTTGGCATAGAAATTCAGAAAACCTATCTATTAAAAAAAAAGGATACTGTGGAATCATTTTTATTCGTTGGGATCAATGTTCGTGGGTAACATTTTCCTGGTTCGAGGAGATGTAGTTTCGTTGGTAGTGTAATCGGGATATTTTTAAAAAATATCTAAAACATGTGATTGTGTATAAGTTCGTGGGGATGTAATTCGTGGGCAAGGGTAACCAACGAACGCCACGAACATTGGTTCCCCACGAATAATGATAATTTCACAGTAATAAAGTTAATACCTTTCAGAGAAAGGTATATTCATGTTTTCTAATTATATCATTACAAACTTTTTATTCTTATCTTTCACAATTTGAAGATGCGTGCAAAGTTGAAATACACAGCAGCAAGACTACAACATAATTCTGGAGTCTCATTCTGCTGAATTATAAATTTGATCGCTCGTGGTCTTGAAACAGCTTTCTTCCGGTTTCTAATTATGATAACTGTTTTTTCTCCTTGACTATATCAATCTCTGATTAATTTTTATAGCTGAAAGATTCATACGTAGCGGAAATTTAAATCAACTGTGTTTTATATGCAACTGATATATCAATCAAATCGATATAATTCGTTTCAAATTCACGAGTTATATAAATGCGGACGGAAAAAGTGTTAAACAGTGTCATGTTTTAATTTTTCAATGAGCAATGAGCTAGATGTGCAATCGCAATTAAAACAATATCCACGCTATTTTCAATGCATCAACAGCCATGTTTGATCATGAGAGTTTGTTAATCTCAGTTTCAGCAGTGTTAGATAAAAATCATGCATTTATCAATTTGAATAAAATGGGACTCAATAACGTATATTACATGTAGCTTTTTATAAAAGACATCAAGTTACTCGTCAAATAATAAGATCATTTTTTTCACGAAATCGTAGTATTTGGAGAGGTTTGGGTTTTTTCTCTTAAATTGTTGTAGTCCTTGATGTTGACTTGTGTCCACTTTTAGCATTTTTAAGCATTATTCCTTATAGATTAATGAAAAATAATCACAAGTCAAACGGTGACGTCATGGTTCCAAATCTATATAACACACAAACTATATATTTCATAAATATTTTAAAGAAATTTTTAATGTCTTCATCAACAGGGTAGTTTGAAATCATGACATTTGACTTCTAATACTGTGGTTTCATCAATATTCGTTGAATACCAATTTTCGTGGATTTCGTTGTTTTGTTGATCCACGAAATTTAATGTTCATTGAAGTGTAATTTTTATTAACATTTTGTATTGATAGGGTCATTGGCCACGAATTTACGTATTCTTGAAACTGTGATTTTCACTTAATCCACGAAAATTGATGCCCTTGAAAATTAATGAAACCACAGTAGTTAATAAATTAGATCGGGCAATATCATTTTTATCCGAACCAATTTTCATACCTAAAGGCCATGGCCAACTGCCTGAAACAGGGATAATCATACAGGGTAGATATACTATTGGCAAAGCATGGCAACTTAAAGGTGATAAATCGTGCAATGATAATAAAACGTTGCAAGATTACATGAGGCACGTAAAACAACATTCTTAGGTTAAAAACACATTCATACACATCTGCAATTTATCTGACGACCTTTAAAAACCATGCAACATTTTTTGTGACTACAAAAATCGGTAAAAGACGTTTGTACCAATGTCTGTGTATTGCATTGTGATAATTTGGATCGCATTCGGTTGCGACTGAATAGTGTGCATGTCCACTATTTTGAGGAGACCTGATGCGACCACTAAAGCGCATGCAACGAATGTGAGACATCGTGCAATGTATGCGAGAGCTCGTGCGAAGCTTAAATAATTCAATAGCAAAATTTTGTTAAGCGTCCGTGTGCCAATTTGAAAGTACCTTTTTTCTTTAGTATGGTGAACACATAATAAATTTGGTGAAATTTCTAAAAGTGAAGAAAACAGCGCAAGTCGCAAACCTTACATAAAATATGCTGTGGTAATAGCGACATAAGTCAATAAATACATTTTAAAATTTCCTAATACTCGTGTACTACTTTATGCCTTTTTATTTTCCTCTCAAACATATACGTTAATATCGTATTAAATGTACGTGGTGTAATGAAAATCAAATCATAAAAGCAAAACTTGAAATATTTAATAAAATGTAAAATTTAATATACACATGTAAAACCTTTCGACAAATATACTGTATACGAGAGCTTTGAAAATTGTTGAACTTGAGAAACAATTTTTCAAAGGTGGTAGAAAAAAAATTCTGTCATATTTAGCAGGGACAAAAGCCTTTACATGATCGAAGATTTATTTCACATTGCTTTCGACATCATATTTGTACTCATGTAATAATTAGAAACAAGGGTTTAGCAAAAAAAAAATACTTATTTACAAGTACTAAAATTACATGTTCTCGTATCGCAATCGCAATGAGCTCGCTAGCATGTATGTGTTGTTGTCAGTAGGTATATTTTCATCGCAAATATCGCTGCGTTTTTCAGGTACTCTACACAGTGTGGTAGTGACGTGTTCTGACACGACAGATCCAACATAATAGGCGTTTTCTCTTATCAAAAGATATGACAAAGAGGACTGCAATCACAATTACAGCTGCAACTCCAACGAAAACTCCGATAACCAATGGGAGATTCAAACCTTGTATCATATTCTGAGATTCTGAATAAAGACAGGAATTATTTGATTATTTATTCAAGCTTGTAAATATATTAGTAAATTGAAACATCTCAAATAATAAAAAAATCAAAGTCTACGGTAACGTACTACAAGCTTGTGGATACTTAGTTATTAGCATGCAATGTATCGCTTTGTTATACACGTTTCAGCAAGTGAAGAAAGAATGTATTGTGTTTTTCTTTTTTAATTTAAAATACAGTTGCTCAATTGTTGCCTTGTGGATGATAAAATATATTTTTTGGTGCTTTTATATTTTAGAAATGTTTCATTTGGTATGCTATAACTCATGTTTTTATGTACCTCTGTCAATTGTTCCATTTTGTGTTCGACAACCAACAGTTGAATTGCACATCTCCCGGTTACAATGTGAACAGTCCTGTTGACAATGTTTCCCACAGTTTGGATACCTGCATTGTCTTGAACAGTTTATTCCATAGTAGCCATCCGGACAATCTGTCAAAATAATAAAAAGGGCCAATCCCATGGTCGAGCTAAATATAATTATATTATGATAACGTAACAGCACACGGGGTTCGTTTTAAATAAAGGGTAAATACGACTACTGTTTTTAGAAAACCTTTTAATTCTTTTGAAATGTGTAAGTATTACGAAGACAAATAGTGCATGGATACTTTTACTGTGGAATCAGTTTTGTCGGGTGAATGCTTGTCGTGAGACAAAAATTTTTAGTTCGTGGGGACGTAATTTCGTAGGTAGCAGGTTCAATTTTGCAAACAAGTTCTAACTAAATGCTTGCACATACATTCGTTGGGATGTTAATTTGTGTGCAATGGTAACTCATGAATGCCACGAACATTGGTCCCTTATGAACATTGATAATTCCACAGTATTTGAGTTTTTGACAAAGTATGATCCAGATTTGAGCAGGAGTAGACGACTTAATTATGGTCTAAATAAGGATTCTATTAAAATTTGCTATGATCATTTCATCCAACCTATCATTTTTTTTCTCAGTATTAATGTGCTTCCTTTGCAAAAGCGCACTCTGTGGGTGAATTGAATACCAGGTATGGTTAGACAAATGGTTTATGCATAAATATTTGACATTGATTAATGTCACCAAATGTCCTTGAACATCAGTAAAGTTTAGAATTGTAGAAATGATCTATGCAATTACAATAAAATGATATCACCCAGATATATTTCGAGCTTAAGCTTATGGTTATCTCCTGATTGGTTTGAGTAAGATAGTGGCAACGAAGAAACACAAGACTTCTGGATATGGTTTTACACAGAGATTTGCTACAGCATTGTTAAAATTAATAACAAATCTATGTCCAACTATTAAACAAACAATATTGAATTTTCATGTACAGATTGTAATAGGGAAAGCAAAATTATTTAACGTCACTATACAATTTTGTAATTGCTTCTCTCCATTGTGTAGATTTTAAAACGTACCACTAAAATACTGTGAAATCATCATTATTCATGGGGGACCAATGTACGAGGCGTTCGTGGGTAACCCATACCCACGAATTTACATCCCCACAAACCTATTTACAATCACCTGTTTTATATTTATTAAATTTATCCCGATTACACTACCAAGGAAATTACATCCCCTCGAACCAGGAAAACTTTTGCTACCCACGAACATTGATTCCAACGAATAAAAATGATTCCACAGTAAACAAAAATGAAAAACAAAATATTTCCACTGACCAATGCATTTATCGTCCACCTTTCTCCATTGGCAATCTTCGATACAGTTTTCTTCTGATTTCCTTTTTGACATTAAGAGCAATTGTTTGGAAAAAATTAAGAACATGCAATTTAAAGAAGTAAACGGTATATGTTAAATTGACAATAAAAGCAATAAATCCATTTAAATCGATTAAAAATGGAGAGTAAGAAGCATCCTTTTTTAAGCCTAATCTTTGGACATAACATTTATGTGGATTATTTATGAAAATACATAGATTTCTTTTTTTCTACATCATTTTTTAATGTCTAAAAGTTTCACCTTTCGCAGTTTAAAGACGTGCATAACGTGGTGCTGTAGATCACAAAAACTGCGACAGAATTATGGAACATCATTTCTCTGTAGTGAATTTTTGATACTTTCTGATGCTTGAGCATGTGATTTACATTTCCTCGTGTTTAATTATGGCATGTGCAAACTTTAATTTCAAAAGAGTAGTTCCTACCAGTCAATTACCATTAATCGCTTGACTAGGTTGTTTAATATGAGTGAAATTAAGTTAACTTAGAATAGATTGTATATTGTTACTTGCACTAAATTTTTTGATATTTGAAAATAAAACTAAAAATAATCATATTACAGCTTTTATTACATGGTAATAAATACGATATTAGATAGTTTAGGCAAATACAAAATTGAATATCAGCAGGCCTGTTCAAACTGTTATCTGCAACGATGGCATTTGAATATATTTCTTGTCATAATATGCTTTATTAATCCATAGTTTTGTGCTAATGAGGATATATAAATGCTTGAAATAATAGTATTTGTAGTATCTATAGGCAAGTTAATTTGGTATATGATTATAAGTTTGAAACAGTGAAAACAATAGTAAAATATCAGAAACATTGATATTGCAGTTCTTCGTCATTAAATGGTGTGTACATTGTTCTTGAGGGTCATCAGACAAATACAATGTATAATGTTTGATTGGAAATATGCAATTCAGCTATTTATAGAAGACAATGTTGGCATAAAAACATTTTACCGGTTACGTTTTGTTTTGAAAAAAGTTCTATGTGTTATAAATCTATCCAAACGAAAAGTTACCTTACCTTCCTAACAAAACCCATTTGGTTAATAGAGTAATAATAATAATCGAAAAAACTTTAAAATTTTGGGGGTTTTTTCCATTTTTTTTAAGTTTGCGCTTGTTTACAGCAAAAACCTTGAAATTTAAAGCATTTAAATTAAATGAAAATTATGTTCCGATAATAATTTCTTCAACATTTATATTTCTAGGATTATAGACAAATAATGTTAATACATGTACTCAGTTAATAATGAGAAACGTGATACAAATTAAGGATATGTCATCTATAGAACAACTCTATATATGCCCCCTTCTATTTCCCATCAATTGTATATAGTTTTAACCGTTCAATGATATATACAAGTAATCTATGTCACCTCCTCAATAAATTTATAATTTCTCGCGCTGTAACCAGACTACACATACGGACTTTGTGTTTTAACACATTTCCGGCTAACAATGGTAATGGAAGCAATGGGTGTTTACGGTTGGTGATCTAATTACCCATCCCCTATTAACGGCTGCTTCAATGAAAGACTAAAATTGTATGCGTCATATGATGCAATTTTCTTGGGTCACACAAGAATACTGTTATTGGTTTTTTTATTTAGTTAATGAGTCATGACCAAATTAAGCTTGAATTCTAATATAGAACGTAATTTAAAAGGTTTATTGTTTCAAAAAGAGACATGAGCATTACATAACATGTACAAGCATTCTCAAATGTTCTATATTAAATTTAATTTATGATCGTTTATGATGTATGACATTTCATAAAGGCCCTTTCACAACTGGAGCAAAACCAGAAGCTACAAAATATTCATGCAACCAAAAAATTTAGATTTAGATTAACGATACAGTCAGCAAATACAATCTTCCATTGGGTCGCACCTGACTGGCGTTTTTCATACTTATTGTTAGATCATAATTAATCACTTATAATGTAGTTGTCTGCTGATTTTTCCGTGTTACCCCATTATAACAAAAAGCACACGGCGGTTGTGACCGGTCTGCAGAGATTGCTCACCCCTCCATAACACCTGATCCTCCTCCTATTTTTAGAGGTCCGTGTTTGCTCTGCTCCTGTTATAAAATTTTCGTTTAGACTATAAATTATTGTACACGTTTCGATATCACTTCTTGTCATGGTCAATTTTTGCCAAACAATAGCATAAGAAGAAGCTTCGTATGAAATTCACACGATCTAAAGCGACTATTATGTGACTATTATGTGATACAAATGATTAAATCTTGCGATAAATCTCAGCTCTACATGCGATTGTTTTATAATGAATGCGACTGTTAAATGATAATGCGATAGGGTAGCACGAGTGATCAGATGATCGGACGATAGAGTATGCACCGATTGATATGGGCGCTGATATATAAGAGGTATATACATGTATAAACATAGCAGACGGCAAGTAGCTAGGTATTTGATGCAGCAGCACCCATGGTTAACTGTTGACTGCAACAGAGATGATTAATCATGGTATATATACTTTGGGACCAAAGCATGGCATATCGAAGCTGCATTATAAATCGTGCAATAATAATAAAACGTTGCAATTTACATGACACCCGTAAAGCAACAGTCGCATGGTTGCAAAAAAAATCACACGCATAGACAGTTGCGATTCATCTTACAATCTTTAGAAATCGTGCATCTCTTTTGCAAGTACAAGAAAACGTTGTAAGATGTTCGTATTTATGATCGTGCAGTGCATTCTCATAGGTTGGATCGCAGTCTTTGAAGTCTTTATGTCAACGATTCGATTCGATCACTAAAACGCATGCAAAAAATGCAAATCAAATTGCCACTCCTTTTCTTTATGCGTGGGATCACCCAGTACCGATTTTCAACAATAATTTTGAAACAATACCAACCGTAACATTTTCTCATAAACGTTAATGCTAATTTATTGAAACACAGCATTTACCAAATTGTCTGGACGACAATGGATTACCATTTCAATATATGTTGCTAGTTCTTCTATACCAATATATTACGTGCTAAAATTTGGTAATTGAAGTTCGATAATACATGTAGTTGTGTTATCAAAATACAAAAAAAAATATTTTAAAAGAATTAAATTGAACAGGAAAGGAGTTACATAAAAGTAACAATCTGGATTCTTAAAATTGCTGTACATTGCTACACTTAACTGACATTTAGTTGAAAGTATACTTGTGGCATTTTTTAAACGTTCTTAACCGACAAGCTTTTTTGTAAGAGCCACCTGTTACAACCCGGAAAATATTTGTTTGGTTTACGGTATATTTATACTATCAAGTTTTAATCACTAAGTACCAAATGCAATTTTAAGTAGAATTGTGTAACAAAATATATTAAGAGTTTACAACAATATTATATGGATCATTATATCAATTTATTACGACGAGGACAAAAAGTATTTGCCTGCATGAAAACTTACCAAAGGGTATGACACAGTCATAGAAATGAATTATACATGTGTATCAATGAATAAGGGATCTTTCATAAATTTTATGATTAATATATGATGTACAAATAACACATGGGAAAACATGTGATTACTATTATATCATATAATTTATTTAAGACAATCTTAAAATTATTTCGTCACTTAATCCGTAGTCTTTATTCTTTAGTATGGTGAATAAATAATGTGCAAGTTTGTTGAAATTTCTAAAAGTGAAGAAAACAGCGCAAGTCGCAAACCTTACATAAAATATGCTGTGGTAATAGCAAAATAAGTCATTAAATAAAATTTCCTAATACTCGTCTTTATGCCTTTTTATTTTCCTCTCAAACATATACGTTAATAGCGTATTAAATGTACGCGGTGTAATCAAAATTAAATCATAAAAGCAAAACTTGAAATATGTCTTTGAGCGTTCCCTAAATTTTGGTTCCATCTTGGAGTTATTTCATTGGTCCTTTATAGAAAAAAGGGAGGAGTTGTCAAAGATGAGACATGCGGGATTGATAATTATTTTACACTCTCACTTTGGATTTCTTTTTAAAATGATATTTCTTTAATTGTGATTTTGGACTTTAATAAATTCTAAATTTTAAAACTGGATATTTTTATTTACGTTACATTACGTAACCAATATACGTAATCACAACAGCAGACAAAAAGCCTTTACATAATCGAAGATTTATTTCACATTGCTTTCGACATCATTTTTGTACTCATGCAATAATTAGAAATTTATATACAATTAGTGTTTAACAAAAGAATGCATATTTACAAGTACTAAAATTACATGTTCTCGTATCGCAATGAGCTCGCTAGCATGTATGTGCTGTTGTCAGTAGATATATTTTCATCGCAAATATCGCTGCGTTGTTCAGGTACTCTACACAGTGTGGTAGTGACGTGTTCTGACACGACAGATCCAACATAATAGGCGTTTTCTCTTATTTGTTTCGAGTAAAATCTTCTGTTTGCAAAAGATATGACAAAGAGGACTGCAATCACAACTATAGCTGAAACCCGGACGAAAACTCCGATAACCATTGGGAGAGTCAAACCTTGTGCCATATTCTGTGATTCTGGAAAAAAAAGATAGCATATGGATATATTAAATATTTTGACTTATGTTTGATTTTAGTGCAGTTGCTCATCTTTAGACTGTAGTAACATTTTCTGAAAGATATTAAAGACAAATAGTAATAGGGTATATAAAAAAAACTATAAATGTTTCTTGGTTTATTTGAATTATTTGATTTTTTTTATTCAAGCTTGTAAATATGTTCGAAAATTGAAACATCCCTATTGATAAAAAAAATCAAAGTCTACGGTAACGGACTACGAGCTTGTGGATATTTTGATATTAGCAAGCAACGTATCGCTTTATTATAAACGTTTAAACAAGTGAATAAAGAATATATGGTGTTTATCTTTTTTTTTCAATTTGAAAAAAGTTGCTCAATTTTCGCCTTGTGGATGATAACGTATTCCATTTGGTGCTTTTATACTTTTATACATGTTTCATTTGGTATGCTATAACTCATGTGTATATATACCTCTGTCGGTTGTTCCATCCTGTGTCAGACAACCAACAGTTGAATTGCACATCACCCGGTTACAATGTGAACAGTTCTGTTGACAATTTTTCCCATAGTTTGGATACCTGCATTGTCTTGAACAGTTTATTCCATAGAAGCCATCTGGACAATATGTCAAAAAAATAAAAACGGCCAATTCCATGGTCAAGCTCAATATTAAATTAGGATAACGTAACAACATATGGGGTTCGCTTTAAATAAAGGGTAAAGAGATGGATTTTTAAAAAAAACTTATCATTCTTTTGAAATGTATTGGTATTAAGGAGACAAATAGGGGTTACTCTCACTGTGGAATCATTTTTATTCCGGTCAATGCTTGTCGGTAGTCAAAATTTTCCCAGTTCGTGGGGACGTTATTACGTAGGTAGCAAGTTCCAATTTATAAATAAATACTAAACAAATACTTGCATATACCTTTGTTGGGATGTTAATTTGTGTGCAAGTAACCCACGAAAGCCACGAACATTGGTACCCCATGAACAGTGATAATTCCACAGTATATGAGGTTTTGACAAAGTATGATCCAAATTTGAGCAGGAGAAGACGACTTAATTATGGTCTAAACAAGAATTCTATTAAAATCTGCCATGGTCATTTCATCAGACCTATCAATTTCTCTCAGTATTTGTATGCTTCCTTTGCAAAAGAACACTCTGTGAGTGAATTGAATACCAGGTATTGTTGGAAAAATGGTTTATGCATCAATATTTGACATTGATTAATGTCACCGAATGTCCTTGAATATCAGTAAAGTTTAGAATTGTAGAAATAATTTATGCAATTGCAATAAAATGATATCACCCAGATACATTTTGAGTTTAAGCTTATGGTTATCTCTTCAGATTGGTTTGAGTAAGATAGTGTCAACGAAGAAACACAATACTTCTGGAAATGGTTTTACACAGAAATTTGCTGTGGCTTTTATAAATGAAACAGATTTTTAAATAAAAATTGTATTATACACAAGTAATGTATGAATTGTATTTGATGCATATTGGACATTTTCAAGACAAGTGACATTTCTTAGACAGTGGAAGGAAAAAACAGTATAGGGAATCGGAAGAACAAATCTTTTCAAAACAATACATACGTAAATGGTACTGACTAAGATTTACAAATAAACCCACTCATTAAATCATGCTACCCTTTTGATTATTGTCAATTGACATATCATTTATTTAGAATAAGACAACATGATGATAATTAATGAAAAGGGTATATAATTTTTGTTTTTGTTGGTGCAAACAAATAAAAAATAAATGAATGGAAACTTTTGTCAATTTCAAGTTGATACAGTATAGAATATTTTGATATTTTAATCTACATCTATTCCGTTACCGTACCTTCCTAGCAAAAGCCTTCTGGTTAATAGTGCAATAATAATGAGGCACGATGTCTTGAATATGTCGAATAGACTTTGGCTTTGTTGGGTTTATTAAAAATTTATTTACTATTGCGCTTCTTTAAAGTAAGAACCTTGTAATGTAAAGCATTTATATGAAATGAAAATTATGATTCCGATATTAATTACTTCAACATTTATATTTCTAGAATTTAAGACAAGTCTTGTTCATACATTTACTCAGTTACATAATGAATAACGTGATACAACTTTAGGATATGTCATCTAAGGAACAACTCTATATATGCCCCCTTCTATTTTCCATCAATTATTTATAGTTTAAATTGTCTAATGATACATCCAAGTCAACTTTGTCACTTTCCCACTTAAATTTATAATTTTTCGCGCTGTAACCAGACTACACATACGGACTTTGTGTTTTAACACATTTCCGGCTAACAATGGCATTGGAAACAATGGGTGTTTACGGTTGGTAATCTAATTAGCCACCTCCTATGAACGGTTGCTTATATGTAAGACTTAAATTGTATGCGTCATATAATGCAATCTTCTTGAGTCACACAAGAATACGGTTATTGTTCTTTTTATTTAGTTAGTGAGTTATTATCCAATTATGCTTGAATTCTTAACTAAACCGTAATTTAAAACCTTCTGAACATGTACAAGCATGCTCAAATGTTCTATATCAAATTGAACATATGATAGCGTTTCATAAGACCTTTCACAACTGGAGCACGACCAGACACTACAAAATACTCGTTCGACCGAAAAATTTAGAAATGTAGCTTAACGATCCTGTCAGCAAATTCAATCTTCCACTGGGTTACATCTGACTGGCGTTTTTCATACTTATTGTTAGACCATATTTAATCACCTACAATGTAATTGTTTACAGATTTTTCCGTTTTATCCCATTACAACAAACAGTACACGGCGGGTGTGACCGATCAGGAGAAGATGCTCACGCCCCCTTAAGACCTGATCTTTCTTCTATTTTATTAGAGGTTGTGTTAGCTCTGCTGCAGTTTCATAATTTTCGTTTAGACTTTAAATTATTGAACACCTTTCGATATCACTACATGTCGTGGTACATTTTTTGCCAAAAAATAGCATTATAAGCCTCGTATGAAATTCACACGATCTAAAGCGACTATTATGCGATACAACTGATTAAATCTTGCGATAAATCTCAGGTCTACATGCAAAAATTGTTTTATAATGAATGCGACTGTTAAATGATAATGCGATAGGGTAGCACGAGTGATCAGATGATCGGACGATAGAGTATGCACCGATTGATATGGGCGCTGATATATAAGAGGTATATGCATGTATAAACACAGCAGACGGCAAGAAGCTAGGTATTTGATGCAGCATCCTCAAATGTTGTCTGCAACAGAGATGATTAATCATGGTATATATACTTTGGGACAAAAGCATGGCATATTGAAGCTGCATTATAAATCGTGCAATAATAATAAAACGTTGCAATTTACATGACACACGTTAAGCAACAGTCTCATGGTTGCAAAAAACCCCCACACGCATAGAAAGTTGCGATTCATCTTACAACCTATAGAAATCGTGCATCTCTTTTGCGAGTACAAGAAAACGTTGTAAGACGTATGTATTTATGATCGTGCAGTGCATTCCGATAGGTTGGATCGCATTCAGTCGCAGCTGAAAAGTCTTTATGTCAACTATTATAATTAGAGAAGATTCGATGTGATCATAAAAAAGCATGCAAAAAATGAAAATCAAATTGTCACTCCTTTTCTTTATGTGTGGGATCACACAGTACCGATTTTAAAAATAATTTTGAAACAATACCAACCGTAATATTTTCTCATAAATGTTAATGCTAATTAATTGAAACACAGCATTTACCATATTGTCTGGACGACAATGGATTACCATTTCAATATATGTCGCTATTTCTTCTATACCAAATATTACGCGCTAAAATTTGGTAATTTAAGTTCGATAATACATGTAGTTGTGTTATCAAAATACTAAAAAAATATTTTAAAAGAATTAAATTGAACAGGGAAGGGGTTATTTAACAGTAACAATCAGGATTCTTAAAATTGCTGTACATTGCTGCACTTAACTAAAATTTACCTGAAAGTATACTTGTGGCATTTTTTTAAACGTTCTTAACCGACAAGCTTTTTTTAAGAGCCACCTGTTACAACCAGGAAAATATTTGTTTGGTTTAAGGTATACTTAAACTATTAAGTTTCTATCAATAAGTCCCAAATGCAATTTCAAGTAGAATTTTGTAACAAAATTCATAAAGAGTTTACAACATTGTTAAATGGATCATTATATCAATTCATTACGACGTAGGACAAGAATTAATTGCCTGCATGGAAACTTATCAGAGGGTATGATGCAGTCATAAAAATGAATTATATATGTGTATCAATAAATAAGGGATCTTTCATAAGTTTTATAATTAATATATGATGAACACATGGAGGAAACGTGATAACTATTATATTAAAGACAATTAATCTTTAAAAAATTGTCACTTACTCTCTAGTCTTTTTGTAGCCGATAAGTTGTAAGTTATAACAAATGAATAGAACATAAGAACATAGGTGCATTGGAAGATTACATTTCTCCTCTGTGACAAAATAAAGTCAAATTATTTAGCATCATTATGAAAAATTAAAGTTTAGACACATATTTGTTTTGACACTTTTATTATATGAAATGATTTTAAAAATAGCAAATTGTTTTAGTTTTGCAAAAACAAAGTTAATAATAACGAAGTCTCTGCACAAATGAGGACCAATTCCTTTCATTTTCAAAAGACCGTCTTTTCATTTTGTACACATAAGCAATAATAATGAAAGTAGCAAAAAATCCACATGTTATTAATCCAATGACGATGAATTTCAGTTGAATGGATTTTTCCTTTGATGTATTATAATCTGAAAAAACAAATATTTCTAAGTTAAATAAATCTTGCATATGAAACGTGCTTAAAAATAATATTAGCAATTACCAATATCTTTATTAAATATACCTTGACTAGTTGGAATATCGGATGACATACAACCAAGTTTTGAATTGCACTCGTCTAGGTTACAGTGTGAGCAATCTTGTTGACAATATTTTCCATAATTCGGATATCTGCATGGACTTGAACAGTTTTCTCCATAAAAACCAGTTTCACAGTCTTTTAAGTGAGAGGAAGGATAAACATTAGCCATGAGCATGCATTTTACCAACGATCAAAAAATACGAATATGAACAAAGCAAAATCAAATATCATTCTATATTGTTATAAGTACGTCCTGTTAATCGGTGAAATGAAACATAAGGCTACGAAAATGAATTTTGAAAATTTAACTGACCAATACACTTGTTGAATGCTTCGTTCCACTGGCAGTCTTCATTACATTTCTGTTCTGAAAATCTATTTAAAAAATTAACTTTAACAATGAATTTACGTCACACTTTTAATAAGGTTACTTTATTTATTTCATCAGCAAAACTTATTACGTTTTGTTTCATTATGATTTCACAATCTTTGCAAAAACATTTTTATAAATAGATTTCATATATGGTATAAACACGTATTTGCAAAGACATTGCGATTTTCCAGATATACATTTACACATGTATAATAAGTAGGTAAATAGGTTTGTTCTGAGGTTGTCCTTTCGTGTAAAATTAACAAAAAATGTTATAAAACAATGTAAATCGTTTGGTTTTGAACTTCATATGTTATCGGTCAATGTTTTTATTCTGAATCTTTCAATATTTCCTTTTTCTCGGGAAAATTTGACTAAACTATTTATGAAGACATTCCTGTTCTTAAGATTTATGTCCCAATATCTTCGAATTGTTTTTACATTTTTGTATTTATTTGGCTTACGTCAGCTAGAATGATAGTTATGTGATATGTGATAGGGGAGATCAAGCTCAAATCGACCCAAGATTTAACCAACAATTAAAAATTAAATTAATTTTGTAAAAACGTAAAAGTTGTTTTCTTTTTTAACGTCGGGGCTTGATTAAATACGTACGTCTCATCTCATAGATATCTTTTAATGTCGAAAAGAAATTTATGTCAATAGTTTTTTAAGACGGGAGAAATATATTTTGTTAAAATATAATTATTTGAACACCATAGAGAACCTGGCAGTATAGAGCAACCAGAGAACTTCACCCCACAAACATTTAAATTACAATCTTTTTATGAATATTTTTGTACAAGCAGCGTACTTATATAAAAAATGTCAATGATATCACAATGGATTCCGGATAGGACCATCTACTTGCCCTATCAACATAGGCGTCGGAACCTGGGGGGCTAGGGGGGTTGCAAAGTTGGACCTAACTATTAGGCACATAGCAGCATAGAGGGTTTAGCCCCCCCCCCCCCCCAACTTTTTCTCGTCGGAAATGTAATTGTTCACCTTAAAGGATTGAGACGTTGGAGTAAAAGGCATACTAGCCCCCCCCCCAATTCAATTTGCTTCCGACGCCAGTAATCAGGATTATATGTAACACAACTAAAGACGATAACGTGTCAAAATTCTTTTAAATAAATTTTAATTTTTTAAAATTAGAATATTATTTTAAATGTAATAACATAGAGATTTTAAATCACATAATGTGAACAAAAAGGAATGAAAAGTAAAACTCCTTTTTAATTTTACAATATTCATAAATAGTTTACAAGTTTCACATCTAATCGTGTTTGAAATTAGAATGTGACCTTTATAAAATCAATGTACTTTCATTTTAATTTGTTGTTTCAGTATATCATGTGATGCATGTACAAATAGTACTTCAATTAAAATACAAGGAAATTAGAACAAAATATCAGAATTATCTCTTTGAATCATCATTACTTCAATTGCGGCCATTTCGTTTCAATTAATTTCCATATCTTTACCAAACATATCACAAAAATATAAATATTTGACACAATGTAAGAAAGCATTACCTTTCGCAATTAAAAGATGCACAGAATATGGTACAGCAAAACAGAGAAATGGCAATAGAAAGCTGGTATACCATGACGCTGTTAAACATTTCTGATATTTCTTGCATTTATAACATTTGATAAACATTTCCTCCCTATAATTATAATGACATTCGTCATTTCCACAAATGGTTACATCCAACTGACACCAAATATATGGCGTAAAATATATTATCAAAAGAGGAAGTCAGACATGACTCTCTAGCTGGATCTTTATCTTCAAAAATGTTTAATTCTATCAAATATATATACCAACATTATTACTCTCTTATCTTGTAAAAGTACATGAAGTAAGAATATCAATTCTTATTACATATGCATATTGATTCAGCAACCATTGGGTTAATCATAAATAACCTGTTCCTTCGTTTAACGTTACTAATGTTGTCTACTTGTTGTGGTCTTGGTCTATACGAGCAATTCATAGCATACATGTATTTTATGTTGACTAAAATTGAATAACCAAAGGACTCATCACAGGTCAATCTTCTACTACGCGGCCGAATGAAAAAGATCGTGGTATGTGACACTATATGCCGGAAGAGGAGTACAACACGTACAGAATGTATGATACAAAATAAAGTAATATTATTGGTTTCCTGTGGTAAAGAAAAGAAGTCTCATTAAGACCTGATTATCTAATATTTAATTGCTAGTGCAATAGATCTTCTAGAAATAAACATATCTTATTCTTTTAGCAAATTATTTTTTTCAAAGTCATTTTTTTACTGAATGTACATCGTAGACATCAATTAATAAACCGATTTAAAGCACCACTTCTCCTTTACAATTCTCATTTACGTGTATCTATGTTCTTATCTATGTTCTTATATTTTGTTCTCTTTATTATCTTAACTATATGCAAAAATCATGTTCCTACTTTCCATATATCAGTAGTAAGTATACAGTATACAGAATCAAATTTACTCAAGAACTGAATGAGGAGATACATTGTAACTGTAAATACATGGCCTAACAATAAAAACAGTTCTTTGTACATAAATTAGCCAATATTTGTAAATATTTATTTATATTCTAGTACAGAGAACATTTCATTGACACACACCAAAATTGTAATTATATTTTAACAAAAGTATTGTTGAGTCTATGATATTTGCTTAAATTTTCTGTTATATATCTATATTATATATCTATACTGTATTGTCTAAGGTACGTTTAAGGGGTACAATGACAAACATAGGAGATCTAAACAAAGGCAATTACAGGACAGTGGTTAACTTGCTCATGACTTGGTCTTACTATTCTAATTCCAGAAGAATGAGGACAACATACATACTTTGTGGCTTAGATAATCAAGGGCTGTTTCCAATATTTAGGTTTTAGTTTATCCCAAATGGATGGACAATTTGGAAACAAGGGAGAGGGTATCTAGTAATCTATTAAACAACGTTGTAATTACATCATGATTTATTTGAATATCATTAGAAATCAATCAGAAAATATTTTTTAGTATTATATTATTAAAAAAATACTCCAAGGCAACTTACAAGAAAATCTGGTTTATATAATTTTCATAATGTTTACCTTTTTTCCTACCTTGTGATATAGAGAATATGCGTTGTTTATCATTTTTGTGGATATTATGAAAATTCAAAACCGTTTACAATACTTAATATCTAAGACTTCAAAATTGTTTTTACAAGCATCTTTGCTTCGATAAAAATGCATTTGTACAGCAGATCATATAACAAATAAGGAAATTATCAATGTTTCCTGTTTCCTGTATTTCATCTGTGCAAAAAGCCTCAACCCTCAAAATAGAATAGTTGTTCTAAATTACGAAGCATTTGGAAACTAAGTGTTGTTAGATACATTTAGAAACTTTACTATTTTCAAAGGAAAACATGATTTTTATCTATGGCGAACGTTTTTGACGTTACTAATGTTATATTTCTTTTGTTACGGATTCATTTTAACAAGACCTTGGACTTTTGGTAGGACGTAAATGTTTATTGCTTGCATCAAAACAAGTTAAAAAGGGCGCTGGTCTAGTGATCTATTCATAGAATGCGTAAGTCTTAGCTTAAAAACCAGAAAAAATTAATTGATTTTTAAGAGCCATGGCTGAGTGGCCAACAATGAAATAGACAGGCCTACGTTAATTTGCTGTTTCATACAATTACCCACAGTCCAAGCACTTGTTAAAATGATTCTATATATTTTTTTATACTTTATATTTTCATTTTAGTCCAAAGTCCCTCTGAGGAGTTTCGTGGTCATAAACTGTTGACATACTGTATCCTATGTAACACAAAACGTCATTCTTTAAAATTGAAAAATGTTACGAGGGAAATTTTTAGGTTCTGTTCACTATAATTTCGTCAGACAACAGTATTTTGATCAAAGACCCTTTGTCAAACAGTACATCAAACTCCAATTGCATGCTCAATAATAATTTTTGGAGGAAACAAAATAATTTATATCAGCAGGCTTTGCCAAGCAGCGCAATGTGTGAAGTAGAAAAAAAGTCAGCCGTCGTTGTTCAACCCATCACATCGTTTACGGGAACATTCACGTTCTTTTTCCGAAAATATATTGGAAAATAATATTTTTTGAACATGTACTCTGAGTCTACATTCACTATGCATTTCTAGCTTTGTTTTTAAAAAATTTCCTAAGAAAAAACGATCTTTCGACTCCCAACTTGCCCTGTATTACTTGTTGTATAACATCATTCTTCCTGAAATGTATCGCTCAGCATTTTGTGATCCTTTTTTATCGGTCGGGGTTTCAATTTCATTTGATGTCATTATACTATTACATTATAATTTTATTTACTTTCAAGATAAAGATACTTTCTTAAGATTTTATTCAAGGTCTTTTCAAACTTTTAGTATTTATGGGTGCGCTGCCTCAAACGCTGATGTCGTCATTTTACTACGAGTTCACATTTTAACTTGTCACTAAACGCGATATAAAATCTTTAAACATTTCGTTATAAGCAAAATCCTTTATACATATCCTAATACATGTGATAGAATAATTAACAAATCAAAATCCCTTTTTATTTGAATGTTTTATTCGAAAAGTATTCGTCATCGCGATTTTCATTTCTATATGCTGATTTTAACTTTTCATTTTAATATGACATTGCGCCGCGTGTCAAAATTAAGAACAAACATGCTTTCATTTTACTAATTTAATCTCATACAATATTTGATATCAAAGCATATAACGCAAATTACGTGAACCCTTTGTTGCAGAAGTTTTATCTTCCTGTGTCTTCGTTAAACTGAATAACGCCACTTGTATACGCTATTTTCGGACACACCTCGCATTTCTCTATGAACAAAAACATCATTCATTTGAAAGAGCATTAATATTCTTTTTATTTAAATATACTTAATATAATAGTACAAAATAGCGGATATATACCTGGTATAATTACACTGAAGCTCTATTTATAAAACATATACGGAATGAAATCAAATGTAATACTATATTTAGATATAATTCAGTAATATCAGACTGGATAGTTCCATGTACTGAGTAGTTTTAAGACTATGAAGAAAAAGAAAAAGAATCAAATCTGTATTATTGTTCAGCTTTAATGTATTTAAAAACCACATAAAAATCGAGCTATTTTCGTTTAGGTAGTATAATGATAATAGGAAATGTTACATTAGTTTTCATTATCTTAGAAAACCTTACTCTTATTTAAAGCATCAAATTGCTCTTTGAATACTTTATCGATAGTATCATCAAAGGAATACATTAAATTTTATTCAGACTTGAAGTGTACTTCCTAGCATGTAAATTCCGCCGTCCGTAGGGTCGTTATTTTCACAAATTATAGTATATTGCTCTGGAGGTCTATGATTCGTGCAAAAAGTGTGTTCTGTTACCACAGAACCAACATAGTGTGCGTTTTCTCTTAAACATCTCGTGAAAAACCTTCTGTTTGTTATTGTAATAATTAAGAAAGCTTCAATCACCATCACAACTCCAAATCCGACAGAACAACCAATAACCAAAGCAAGATCTGAATCCAAACCTCCTTCTTGCTTTCTAAAAAAAATCCCTGTTTTATCAATTTTAGAATTCAAAGGTTATGAGAAATGTATTATACTTGTAGTGTAAATTTCAGATATATATAATAGTTTTAAAAATTTCCTTCGGGGGAAGGATTATGGATCCTTGCCTTTCTTGTTCGACCGAAAAACGCGACCAAAGCCATTTGTTTGAAGCAATCCCTAGACGAAGGTTTTATTTGTCACTGATACGTACCCATCATCACCATTCGCAGCGCGACTGAAATTGTGGTTTTTAAATTGCTAATTATTCGTAATTGATTAAATCTCACTGGCTCTTAAAGTGTGTCGTGCAATCGTGGTAATCGTAGAAAATAATTGACCGTCAAAACATTTTCCACTATCAACACGATCATTTTCAACGGTAAATTTTCATTATCATTGTATCCGATTGCATTGTATCGTTTCTGAGCGCTGCATGTCGTATTAAATAATGCTCTCCTAATTGTGATGATCTGAAGCAATCTTAGAAGAGTCAAACAACACACTGCGCTACGATTAGATACGATCTGTTAACATAGCCAGTCGTACGAAATAGATATATTTGTCGGGGTCAAATCGTAGTTCATCTTCCATCTTGATCGTGAAAAATCATAATCATGATCATGTCCCATCGCAACAGAGCACATTGGCTCATGATTAACGTATTGTAACGTTTACTAACGTATCTGCATGTATTCAAAAGCGGAGAATCATGTCGTGATGTTCGGATCAGATCGAGATTCAATCAGAAATTCTATCTAAAAAAAATTATCAGAACCGATTTTGTCGTATCTAACGGGCAATGAAATTTTGACAGATTGCGTCACCTGGAATACGTTTATCTTGACCTTAACTTTTCGACGCTCAACAAAATGCATAAGGTCGTATCGCCTCGCATCACCTCGTACGTAGGTCAATCACTTAAGTGAAGTTCCACGATCAGCTACGAGTTGTCAATCGTAGTGTCAGACGACAAATCGCATGACAGTGAATACCTAGCATCAGGCTTTATTTTCTGTCAAATTGATTTAATTCCATACATTTAATTTATTGTATATCTGCTATTCAGACATAATATCAATTAAGAGTACCTTTGTATATTGTTACATTACTTAAACAGCCAAACGATGCATTGCACACTTCCTGTTCACAGTGGGAGCATTCCTGTTGGCAATCTTTTCCAAAATTTGGATATCTGCATGGACTTGCACAGGATGAATCTCTGCCATTCAGTCAATTGAAAGGTGACTGAAAGGTAACTGAAAAGTTACTGAATGGCATAGTTATGCCATTCAGCCACTTTCCAGACCATTCAGTTATCATTCAGTTGACTGAATGGCAGAGCTTCATCCTGTGTTGAAGAGTTTATTCCGAAAAAGCCAAGCGGACAGTTTGTAAAATTATATCAACAAGAAACGTATTCTTAACAAACTATACAATTGAGGTTCTTATGGGTTGGTTTTTTTAAACTAACTTAACTGTATAGGGTATAGAACTACATATATGCTCGCACACATGAAAAATGCATTATTTACTACAAACCAATATATCTATTGTCTATCTCACTCCAATGACAATCTTCTTGTCAATTTTCCTTGTCTTTCCTTTTCAAAAATAATATTATTTTAGAAAAAGTATAATTAAAGAAGTTTTCAAAATAGGGTAAATCATTGATATATACATTAGCTAACAGAAATAAGTTAAAATGAGCAAATCAGGTGACAATGGGAAAGACAATCTCAAATTGTATTTAATTAATCGAACTCAGCCTTATATATTGACGCAGCAGCTGCTTTTCTCTAAATACATTATCTTTAATTGTTCATAGAACTATTTAGCTATTGAAAATTTATGCTTGACACATTATGCAGTCTATAGATAAACAAAATAAGATGCAGCAAAGGACGCGAACTGTTAGAGAGGGCTAATGTTTCATTCCACTAATTTTGCACTGCCTCTTCCCGTTTTAAATTTCCTCATTTTATATTCAATTATTATCACGTGTTCTATTCTAAAAGTTATTTTACTTACTAGTCGAAGTTATTTAATGTTTTCACAAAGGAAGAAAATAGATGTGTCTCACATCTTTATATTATTTCTTATAAAAGTTTTAATATCCATTCTAACCTGAGGTAGACATAGTGTTACACATTGGGGTACATTATGACGACTTGCCGCAAAAAAAATTCATTGATATAACATTCGTTCACAAAATTCTTTAACGTAATAGGTTTTGCAAATCAAATATTTACTTGTGCACACGTGTCAGATGCCTTGTTTTAAGCTTATCTTCGTGTAACTTATCTATCGACTAGCAATGCATTTATGTAGTTTTTGTAATAAGTCACAATATTTAAAGCATCGTTACTTTGCACACGTAATCATTTTCATATCCGAAGTTTTCCTCAATGCTAGCTATAGATGAAATGGCATAAGAAAGAGTTCGTTGACGACCCAGTCTTTCAGTGTTTAAAATCAAAACTAGGTTCAATATTGTAATGGTATGTTTTGTGTTATTTAGATTTGTGTATCTTTTGCAACTAACATATTGAAGCTCCGTCCATCTGCCCCACGTGAAATAAAATGTATGTATATGAAAAGGCGGTTCAAATCACGCGATCGCCGATGAAATAAGTTGCCGAGAGTACAATAGCACTACGGATGAAGCCGAAAACAAAGATATTTTAGACATTCTACCAAAATGTGTTAGGGCTACAACTGTACATGTTATATAACAGACATCAACGAGATACGTCACAGTATTGATACCGAAAAGACATCACCAATCTAACATCTTCATTACAGAATTCATGGCATTTAAAGGACCTCAAACAAGAACTGCGTCCCGATAAACATTTAAAAGATCTTTTTTTGGAAAAATGAACTCTTCCATAATCACATATGATATAGCCTATATAATATTGAATATTAATATTGTTACAACAATATTCTCTTACATAATATCGAGTCAAGAAACCAAAGGAAACAAAATGCCGCGATACAACCTGCCGTGCCTTGCCTTAGCAAATGACCTTTAATTGTCAAACGTGTGCAACTTTTAAACTCAGAAAATATCAGATCATGAACAATCTTGGAAAGAATTTTAAAAAATAGTTTAAAATTACGAAATAATTTGTTTGCTTAATTTGAGTATTTTGTCTATTCTCCTGCTCAATTTAAATGCTTATATGTATTGAATATGAATTGTATCTATATGAATACTGATTGGAGGTCAATCTTAAAGTGAATAAAGAATGAACAAAAAAAAATCAAATTTTTTAAAGAAACATTTAGTTCTATACTACTGGATTCTCCAATACACCGCGGTTTATAAAGCGTAAACTGCCCCAAACCATTTTATGTCGTATAATACAAAAAAATATTGAATTCATTGCTTATAATTTAATTGTCTTACTCTTCATTGTAGATAAAAACGGGCATTTGATCTTTAAAATGACGTAAAATTGTACAAAATTCAAACATAACGTCACGCGTATTGATACGTTTTTGACGTTAGTCTTACTATGACGTAGGCAACATTCTTTATACGATATAAAATAATGTTTTAGCCAATCAGAAATCGCGTTACAACCAAAATTAAATTATTAAAGAATGAACTAAAAAGAATTCAAATTTTTGAAAGAAACATTTAGTTCTATACTACCAGATTATCCAATACATGTTGCCTTTGTTTACTACTTTGTGCAGTTGGATCGCCGCATTCGCACATAATATACTTGGTATAGCATACAGTCTTACAACCAATCATGTATTGTTCTGTTATCATCAATTTATATCTTTTGTACATACATATAAACTAATGCAAATTAAATGGCATAAAAAAGTGCATTCATCTGTATGAATCATCAAAGAGTGGAGTAAAACTTATTAGTTGAAAATTGTGTAATACCAAGTTTTTTCCTCGTTGTCGATACACATGCGTGCATTGCAGAAACACATGGCTATGGGGAAGCTAATTTTCTCATGGATGCAATGCAGTATCAATACGTTCGGTTAATTCTTCCTTTTTGCTACATAACAATCTGTTAAAGTTACAACTGCAGAGGGTGAGAAAAATAGAGACTTTATAAAAATAATATTGATATTCAAATAATATATAGTGAAAATAAAATAAGGGAAGTGAAATAAGAATGTAGATTTAAATAAACACTTATATCTATTAAAGGCATAATAATTTTTATTAATTGCATTAAGAGCCAACGTAATGGCGATTTCATAGGTTAGTAAATATTTTTTGGACTAACGCATGGGCTAAAGTTTTTAGATTTTATCAATTTAAAATTATCTCATTTTAAATATTTAATGTAAGTATATTATATGATTTTCTTTAAGAAATATTCTATGTAATAACTTTTAAGAGTAGACGATCTTCTTCTCCCTTTAATCATCCTACACGCAAAGTATTAATTGTCAGTAAAAATGATTATTGTTTATTAATAGGTTGTCCTATTGGTTACTATGAAATAAATGGTAAAGTCAATGCAGATATCCAAATGATGGAAGAGATTGCCAACAATATTGCTCTCATTGGGCGAAGAAAGCGTGCAATTTTATCTTTGGTTTCCCGACAACTGGTACAATAACCGCTGTGGCAAACCGGATTGGCGATGAGTAATATTCTGAAATATGATTCCTTGACAGCTTAAAGAAAAACGTTTTCAGACAGCACTTACTGCAAAAAAAAAGAAAATACCGATTGTTGCATAAATTTAATAAAAAAAAAAAATATAAGGAATTTTGCAGCTAAAAAAATAACAATACACAAATTATTAGATTTCAAAAAATCATAATTTATTTAAATCTTAATATATTTATAAAGATATGCGTTAGTTATTAAACTCCCCAAAAAATCGCACACACTGGCACTTCAACTTACATGAATATAGCAGTCCGGCCATCCAGGTTTTAATAATCCGATACGAAATACCATATTTTTATTGTAATTACAAAATCATTATCTTTAACCATTGAACGTTCGACTTAAAATTAGTATATGACAAATGAGCGTCATAATTTTGCATAAATTTATTTATTAAAAATTTTTATTCATCTCTAATTCTTTTAAAGAAATAATACAAGTAGTACGTCTAACAGAGGTATTTAGTCGAAACGAAATGATTTCAGATTTTTGTGTAAAATGTTCTTTATATATATGCATATAAAAAACGTCGCTATTGAACGCAGCATTAACAACAAAAACGCGACGATATCTGTACATATCAAAACATTGGTAAACGAACTTATAAAACCCAGAGAAAAAATAAATGTCATGAGTATCATTATAATGCAACACATCGTTACATGCATGGAGTAATATATAAATCATTCAGTTTTCCAGGATCCAATTGGTTTTCGCATTGATCTTTTTTATTTGTGTTTATCCAATTCAGCAACGTTTTTGCCCTCGGTTCATTCTCAGAGCTACATGATACGGCTTCCATATATTCTGGACTATTTTCGTGATTTAAGGTATTGCTACTTTGACCAATAGCGTCGCCTGCAGTTGTTTGATATCGTTGGGGTTCCTCGTACTCTGTGGTTTGAAATCTGTTGTAGGAGTTCTCGGTTTGGTTTATCCCACCGAAAGCTATAGCTGGTGATGTGTTGCTGATGCTAACTCGCAGAGTTCTGGATATCCAATGACGATGAACACATTTTCCCAAATATGTAGATGTGAGCACTGTAAGTAATGCTAATATTATTATCATCAATTGCAAGTTTATTTTTATCCGATTACCAAGACCTTTATTCAAGTTTTCCCCAACGTTTGTTTTATGATTTTTTTGATTTGTTGAGGTACCTGCGTCTTTAGCTTTACTTGAATGATTTAACTGTTGTTTGGTACTTAGAAAAGTTACACCGGTAACGGTTGTTTCTTTGTCTTCGCCAGTCATTATTCGTGATTCTTAAAAAAAATAAATTCACAAAATTATAAAGACTTAAATTTATTTCTAAGAGACAATTAGCATAAATAAAATTATGTTCATGTTTTCTGTATAAAAAAACTTAATTTATTGTGTGTTCTAGTAAGTGTTTCACAAGATACTGTTAGTAAAATGCATGAATCCATAGACTTTAGTGGTAACATGAGTTTTATTTAAAATTCCTTTGAAAAAAATAAAAACAAATTAAATTGATAATAACGTCGTAAATAACACAAACTTAAGTTTGATGATAATCAATAATCCGTTTTCATGAAAGACACAGCTATTTCTTCACTGTTTTATTCTTTTAAAATATTCTTCAATGTTTTGCACATTTTCTTACAAAGTTCTTCCTTTGAAAACTAACACAAAACTTGAATGCTTACATTCTGGGTTTTTCCTTATCATTTTCCTTGTAAATCTTGCACAGTTAATTTTGACCAATCACAATATTCGATTAATTCCAACTTGTTTTCATAGATTGTCAGATATGACTTGCATTTTAATTGATTTTAAACAATTTTTGATTTTATAAAATCCTTTTTGTGTGAAAAAAAATTTGAAATTATTTATGATATATAAACAGTACTTCAGGATAGATGAACGATATATAGAATTGAACTTTTTGGTATTTTAGAAAAGCGGCGAAAAGAAACGATCCGCGCAAAAAAGATAACACATTTTGATTCATTTAATTCTTCTTTATAATTCTTTCGTAGTTGTAATAAATACAAATGTTACAAAGAACTATATATGATATTAGTCAAATTTGGCCCCCATAAATCGCTATTTTTAAAGTGATTCATGTACATTAATTTGTTGTGTTATTCTATAAAAGAGTTCACATAAAAAAAAATGTCACCTTTATATTTGATTTATATGCACTCACTGACAGTATATGACGTCAGAAGTGAAGATATTTTTATAATTCAATCAAAATCAGTCAAAAATGGACATTTTTTCTATCTTTTTTCGAATGGAAAATATATAGCGACTTATAAGTATTGGAGATATACAGCTTTGTTGAAAATGTTTTGTTTTTTCAAGCAGTCGCTCAATGTTTTCTTAAAGAAAAACTGCTTAAAACAAGGTGTTTTATGCTAAAAATGCGAAAATGGCTGGAAACGGTAAGTTTTATGACAATAAAATCAAAATGAAAATTCTGAAGAAAAAAATTCAAAAGGATATTTGTACAAATAAAACAAAGAACTACAGTGAAATGACAATGTTCATTTAAGTGGGCCATTTTAGGCTCAAACCATCTATAGTCCTTTAGAAAACTTTCAAATATAATCGCATAGTTTAGCTTAATAAGGTCTCCGTTATAGCAATGTATGTGATTGTTCTGTTTATTATTACTATTTAGTTCTTGTTATTGCTTTGTTTCTCTTTACCTACTCTTCTATTTTATTATTTTTCTTACAATTTATGTGCAGGCGAGCTCCCGTACACTACTTGACCGATTTTCAAAAAAGGTATACGTTGACTCAGAATGAAAAAAAAGTCCACTGATGATAATGAAAAACCATCTATTGTGTGTTGAAGACCTATCATGGTAGTGCTATTTTTCACTTTCAAAAAAGTAGGTCAATGACCTACTTTTTGAGATAATGGCCATTGAATATTTTTTGTAAATTTAAGAAAAGTCCCTAAAAATGTTACACTATAATTGAACTTTTCTAAATTGAAATAAATACAAATCGCTAAACTCTTTTATAAATTAAAAAACAGTTAATGAATAGCAGTGACACTAAACAGACACAAAGCATTACGTTTTCAATCACAATTTTTATGAATATTCAATTCCGAATTTCCTCTATTAGTTTTCAAATTTCTACACTTTTTGATTCAATTTTACAAAAATCTGAATGATGATAATACTAAACATTTATAGCATTAAACTTGGTATATTGACCTTACTCTGCTGGCATTAAATTTATATGAGGTCAATGATGAAAATTTTGGATATGGTGTCTTTCGTCCTTTTTAAGCATTTTTCAATATTTTTGTTGTGTGTGCCATTCAAATATCTTAACGAAAAGGTGAGACAAAACCAACAGAAAGTATGCAAAATTATGTTCACCAACAAATAAAATCTTAACTTGGAATATTAGAGTACGACCAAAAATATTTCAGTGAAAAACAAAATCTGAAAGTTTTTGTCCGAATTTCCTCTGTTTTGCTAAACGTCTAACTTTGTTTGAGCCTAATTCCTTATAAAGTAAAAATATCGTATGGTTTGTCAATAATAAATCATTTCATAAATACTCTTAGTTTTAAGAACAAATTTTACTCATGATATTGAACTTTATAACAATCCGAATTTGAGAACTCAAACCCTAAGTAAACAACGTCCTTAAGATATGATAGGTAATGATATGAACCTTATTACATTATTTTTTTATTGATGACGGTTTTGAGATATCGTCGTTTTAGCGATTTTCAGAGGGATATTTTGTCGGCAGTACTCTTGACACTGAACATTATTTTACAACGATTGAAAAACAAGTTCTAAAACTTATATCATCATCTTTTGTTGGCACGTATGTTAGCGCGAGGGGGTCATTATTGTGGGAGGAAGCCGGAGTCCCAAGAGAAAACCCAAAAATATATGAAATATTTAATCAAGACAATCTGAAAACTGTTTCGTCACTTGCTCGTCAGTCTTCTTGTAGCTAATAAGTTATACACGTAACATCTTGAAGGGGAATAAAAGGATAAAAGTTCCGTGTGTGAGTGTGTGTTCAAAAAATTAATTTAGCATCATTATGAAAACATTTCTCCCAGAATATGAATTCTTTTTAATTAATAAACCATTCGTTTTGAAACATTCATTTTACGCATGTTTTTGTGGGGTTTTTTAAATATTAAATTGTATTTGTTTTGTGTTTCTGGGGGAAAACTACCAATGCATAGATAATAATAACAAACTCTCTGCACAAATAAGGACCGATTCCTTTAATTGTCAAAAGACCGTCTTCTCATTCTAAACACATAGGCATAATAATAATGAAAGTAGAAAAAACTCAAAATGTTATTAGTCCTATGATGATGTATATTTGTCAAAAGGCTCTTTCCTTTTATGTTCTAGTATTATAATCTAAAAATAAGTTTTTAAAGCAAAACTGTTATAAAATTAAATAAATCTATATATGAAAAGTGCTTAACAATAACATTAGCAATTATCTTTCGTGTACCTCGACTAATTAGTACATCGGATGACAAACAACCCAGTGTTGAATTGCACTTTTCCTGACCACATTCTGAACACTCTTGTTGGCAGTCTTTTCCATAATTGGGATATCTGCATGGAGTTGAACAGTTTATTCCATAAAAGCCAGCTCCACATTCTGTCAAGTGATAGGAGAGAACAACCATTATAGCCATGACCATACATTTTACTGACGATAAATAAATACAGTTATGAACAAAGCTAAATTAAATAGCATTTCATATTTTTTATAAATAAGCCATGTTATTAGGTGAAATGAAAACATACTCCAATGACACGCCATGAAATTATAACAATAAATTTCAACTGACCAATGCACTTCTTGATAATTTTGCTCCACTGGCAGTCCTCATAACACCTCTGTTCTGCAAATCTTTTTAAAAATAAAACTTTGACAATAAATACATGCCGCAGTTTTATTAGGCTTCCTTACTTATTTCACAGTTTTCAAAAGCTAAACTAATCACAGTTTGCATTCATTATGACTTCATGATTTGTCCAAAACCAAATATCTAAATAGATTTCATTGATATTATAAACACGCTTTTGCAAAGACATTTCAATGTTCAGAATATGCATTTCTAAAAGCTGGGTCAAAAGGCGTGTCCTTTCTTCAAGTAACAATAACAAAAAGTGTTACAAAAAAATGTTAATCGTTTGCTTTTGAACTTCATATGTATGATATCGGTCAATGTTTTAAATCTGAAACTCTCAATACTTTGTTGGGTTTTTTCGTTACTGTGGTATGCTACTTGATATATGTACATGCAATGCTTGCAATGAAAAATACTGGGAATTTGAATTAAAATATCAGAATTATCTCTTGCGGTTATTTCGTTTTTGCTACTTGTTTATATCTTTACCAAGCATATCACAAAATAGTAATATTGATATAATAAAAAACCATTACCTTTCGCAATTTAAAGATGCACAGAGTAAGATGCAGCAATACAGAAAAATGGAAACAGAAAGCTGGTATACCATGACGCTTCTAAATATTTCTGATATTTTTTGTCCTTGGAACATTTGTCGATCATTTCCTCTTTATAATCGCTACATGTATGTCATTTGTCATTTCCACTAATCTCACTGATATAAGATATATGGTTAGAAATGTAATACCGAAACCGGAAGTCATGTGATTATCGAAATAGATCTTTACTTTGAAAAATGATAAATTCTACAAAATATATGAACCCCACATTTTCACTCCTTATCTTTAGAAAAGTACATGTAGTAAGAATCTCAATTTTTGTTACATACGCAGATTGAATCAGCAACATTTAAGTCAATCATGAATAACCCGTTCCTTCGTTTTACGTTATTTATGTTTTCTACATACCGTGGCGTTTCCTATACGAGCAATTCACAACATATTTTATGTTGACTGAAATTCAATAACAAAAGGACTCATCAAAAAGCCAATATTCTACTATGCGGCCGAATGAAAGAGGTCGTGGTATGTAACTTTATATACTGAGAAGAGGTGAACAGTATGTATGATACAAAATAAAGTCATTTTACAGCTTTCATCTAGCAAAGAAAAGAAATCACCTGAAGACCTAATTAAATAACGGGTTTTTTTCTTTCCGAATTAAAACAAGCATCAAATCTTGTTCTTTTAACAAAACATTATATTGAAAGTCTTTTTTTCTGAATGTACATCTTAGGCCTTGACATCAGTTTATAAACTGACGTAAAACACCACTTGTTTATTACATTTAACTTTAACGTATATTTATGTTCTTATATATAATTTATATTGTACGTTCTGTTTATTATCTTAACTAAAATAAAAAAAAATGTTCCTACTATTCATCTAACAGTTGTTGGTATACAAGGTTCAGAATAAAATTTACTCAAGGACTGAATGAGTTGAACAATAAAATGCATGGCCTTACATAAAAACTTTGTAGAAAAGAAATACTCATTATTTGCAGATAATTAACATTGTAAAACAGAGGATATTTGAACAACAAAATCATTAACATATAAAAAGGTTATTACATTGTTACAATATTGTTTGATATATCTATAATATATTGTTTAAAGTTAGTAAAAGAGTTGCATGGCAAATGTATTAGATATAAACAAAGGCAATTACTGGGCAGGGGTTAACTTGCTCATTGACTTGGTCTTATGATTTAAATTCCAGCAGAATGAAGACAATATAAATAGTTTGTGGAATTCAAAATCCCAGTTATTCAGGTCTTAGTTAATCAAAGATGAGTGGAAATTTTGGAAACAAGGAGACATTTAAATTTCCTCATGATTTTTGGGATTTCCTTATTAAAATTGATTACGATATTCAATTAAAATCAATAGATAAATTTAAACTTCGTTGAAAAGCTTTGTAAATGTTAAATTAGTTAATACTAATAATTTTTTTTTGGAATAACTAGGACCTTTTCTTTAGATAAAAAAAATTGCGAGGTGTTTCGAATAGGTGTGTATCAGTTCATAAATATGCTGCATCTTTATGCAGACAATCAGTCTGTTTTGCTGTGATTTTCAGGGAATCAGCAAAATATATCGAAATAATCTTATATAGTCAAAAATAAGATGTATAATATTAAATATAATTCAGTAGTAGAGTAGATAGTCACACGTATTAAGTAGTAACAAGCCCATTAAGGTGGTATGGGACACTTTCAGATTGTGACGTATTTCCGATCGAAAAAATCAATAAAATCAAGTATAATTTTGTGAACATTTTCTTCCTCAAAATTAATACCTAACAACATAGTGCAATGGATTAGAGCGCGAACCATGGATCTCTAAGTCATGAGTTCGAATCCCGACAGTGGTTTTATAATTTTCACCTTTCCAACAAATTTTAAAACATTTTTGGTGAAATATTGTTAAATTTAAAAATTCTAAACCGGTGGGAGTATTTTGAATTTAATGTACTTTTATCCGCGTTAATATCGACAGGTGTCCCATACCACCCTAATAACACATTTCCACGTTAAACTGATATGGTGTGCGAACTTGAATCCATGTTAAAATAGCTTTAAATGCGTGTTTATTCTCTTGCACTGTGATCTTATAAAATTTTCAAAGTAACCTAATAACTAACTTCTATTTTGGGGGGAGTTAAACATCATTTTGCAAATAATATTGTAATAAAGGAAAAGTATGAAATCTGGAACATTCAAATAACTGAATGTAAAAACAATATCTAGACGTATATTTGCAATTTTCCAGAAATTAGAAAATGAATGACATAATAGCATTCGAACTCTTAAAAGAAGACAATTCTTGATACAATTTAAAAGTGTAGCTGTCTCTTAAACATAAAAAAATCATTTTTTAAAAGGAACGGCTTTGTTAAACACAACATCTTTCAAGTAAGCCTACTCACAAAGAACGTCAAAATAGAGGTGTCTTCAGTTTTGTTTTATTTACTTTTACGTAGACTGATGAAAAGTATATGGCATTAATTTTCATAATCTTAGAAAACTTAGAAATGGTCTTTGGTGATAGAATATATAGTATTGTTAGTAAAATTCTCATTAGACTAGCACATTTTCGTATCGAAGTGTACTTGCTAGCATGTAAATTCCGCCGTCTGTAGGTTCATTATTATCACAAAGTATAGTATATTGCTCTGGGGGTCTATGATTCGTTGAAATAGTGTGTTCTGTTACCACAGATCCAACATAGTGTGCGTTTTCTCTTAGATGTCTCATGTAGAATCTTCTGTTTGTTATTGTAATAATAAAGAAAGCTGCAATCACCATCACAACTCCAAATCCGACAGAAAAACCAATAACCAAAGCAAGATCTGAATCCGGACTCGTTTCCTCCTTTTCCTCTACAAAAAAAGAAAGCTGTTGTATAAGACATTTTTAAAATAGAATCAAAAATGTACTGTACGTGCTCTAGTGATTTCGGATAGATATACAAGTTTTGAAATTTCCTTCAGAGGCGGTGGGTGGGTTATGAAATCTTGCCTTCTTTGCTAGACTTGAAAACACGGCCAAACCTTTTATTTGACACACTCTCTAGACAAAGGTTAATTTGGCCATTTCCATTCTTCGTTTCTACCATAGTGATTCGCAGCGCGATTGAATTTGCGGTCCTTATCGTAGAGTATTCATAGAAATAGTATTAAATCTCACTGGCTCTTAAGGTCTGTCTTGGCAATCATGGTAATCGTAGAAAAAATTTGAATGACAATTCTTTTTTTACTATCAACACGATTATTTTCAATCGTAATTACTTATCATCCTTTCCGATCGCATTGTATCATTACTAAGCGCAACATGTCACATTAAATCGTGCTCTCCTGATCGTGACGAACTGGATCAATGTTGAAAGAGACAAACAACACATTGCGCTGCGTTCGGATAAGATGTGTCAATATGGCCAGTCGCACTAGATAGATACATCTTTCGGGGTCGAATCGTAGCTCAAATCGTGATCATCTTCCATCTGATCGTGAAAAAAATCGCAATAATTTTCACGCCCTATTGCAACAGAGAACGTTGCTTGAGATTAATGTAATGTAACCTATACGAACGCGTCGTGGTCCATTTTGTGATGTTCGATAAGATCAAGATCCAAACAGAACTTTTATCTGTAAAACCTAATCAGAACGTATTTTGTCGTATCTAAACGGGCAATGAGATCGTAACAGATCGCGTCACCTGAAATACGTCTATCGTTGCCTTACCGCATCAACACTTAACAAAGCGCATAAGGACGTATCAAATCGCATCACCTCGTTCCTATGCCAATCAGTTGAGTTAAGTTTCACGATCAGTGTTTGTAAAAACAGATCGCACAACAGTGGAAACCTTGCATCAGTCTTTATTTTCTGTCAAATTGATTCAAATTGGTTACATTATTTATTGCATAAATGCAAATCAGTCAAAATATCAATTTTTCGTACCTTTGTATATTGTTGCATTACTTGTCAAACAGCCAAACGATGCGTTACACACTTCCTTTTCACAATGAGAGCAATCCTGTTGGCAATGTTTCCCAAAATTTGGATATCTGCATGGACTTGAACAGTTTATTCCATAAAAGCCAAGCGGGCAGTCTGTAAAATTATATTAACTAAAAACGTAAACTTACAAAACTATATAGTCTTGAATATTGATGTTCATACTAGTTTTTTGGTTTTTTTTACATATAACTTCACTATTTCGATTGTATTACTACGTAAATGCTGGCACACATGAAGAATGTACGATTTACTACAAACCAATGCATGTGTTGTTAATCTCAATCCAATGACAATCTTCTTGGCACCCTTCTTTGGCATTCCTTTTCAGAAATATCAACGGAAATTGATAAATGATATAAATAAGGAAGATTCAAAATTGACAAAACTTACTGAAAATATACATTACTTACAGAAATGGGTTAAACGGAGGAAATCACCAGAAAATACATTCAACTCTGCTGGTTTATGAAATTCATATTGACACAATAGTTGTATTTTTCTAGATATATTATTTCTATTTGTACATAGAAATAAAACATTACGAAAATGTATGCTTGACTTACCTCGTGCAGTCTAAAGATGAACATAATGAGACGCAACAAAGGACGAGAACTGCAAGATATAGCTGATAATTCATTCCGTCTCTTCCCGTTGAAATGTGCGTTTTAAATTTCCTCATTTTATGATTAACAATAATATATCATCACACGTGTCCTATACTAAAAGTTATTTCCCCATTAGTCGAAGTAATGTTGTTTTAAGAGGATAAACTTCACAAAGGAAATACATTAATGCATCTCACATCCTTAATTGATATCCTTAATTTCTTTAAAAAATATATAATATCCTGAAAACACACAGTGTTACATTATGACGACTTGCTGCAAAAAAAAATTCATTGATATAACATTCGTTCACAAAGGACTATGTGCAGTATGGTCAAATATCTGCCACCGATTTCAACCAATTTTTAAATAGTATCGTATAAAAATAAAATCTTCACAAATCATTGTATGGAGGATGCCTATAACTTTTATCTTGATTTTAGTCATCATTGCTCATTCACTATTTATCTATGACGTCACCAAAATGACCTATTTCCCGCAAATTTGCAAACAAATGAAAATATTCTCATTTTTGCTCTATATTTTGCATTCGGAAGTATAGAGCGCAGGTCTGCTCAAGTGCGATTTTAACATATTTTTTTCTTCAGATAGTTATACACATTATACTATAAAATGGTACTTTAGCAAGACTGCGCTCGATGTTTCCCAGTCGAAAAACCATCGGAAAACACCCATATTTTGCTAAAAAAAAAACATCAATTTATCAAAATAATGCAATCTTCATGACGTCATTTCTACTTTATGACGTCACTGTGGTGATAACCTTTTACACCTTTATTTCCAATATGATTTTAACTATCTTTCAACTTATTTTTAAAGCTCTTTCTAAAACTTTGATTTTGGGGGCAAAAAATGCATAAAACGGCACTTAGTCCTTTCTAACGTACAATTAATATAGGTTTTGCAAATCCAATATTCCCCTCAAATAATCATTTAAAAATCCGAAATGTTTTTCAGTGCACACTACAGATCAAGTGAAATCAGTCACTCTTTCAATATTTAAATTCATCAAAGCTATTTTTACATGTAATAGTGTAATTTTATGTTAATATTACGCTCTGTTATGACGATCATCGACTAAACTTTTCAAAATCGTTCATTCGTTATACAGTGAAAATGATTTCAAAACATTCTATTTATTTTTTCTTATGGCAGTTTTTTTTAGGCTATGAATGAAAATAACAGTTTTCTTTTCTCGGCAGTTATGCTTTGTTCCATTGGTGTTCCTGGTGTACTTTTCAGCGGCTAATCGTTGATATTTGATTTTGTAGATCAATTGTTTGTTGTGAATAGCAGTATTTAGGAAGAAATGTTCTTGAGGAGAACAATTTGTGTTACTTCTAATAAGTTATTAATTGGATTAGATGTTTAAATAATAAAAAAAAATCAATCACATCAATTAATGATCACATCAGGGCACTTGTGTTTATAATTATTAATATCATAACATAGAACAGGCCATATTTAATTGTCTTAGATAATATTGAGCTTAATTTTAGGTATAAGTTTCGCGGAAAAAGGAGAGGCTAACTTAAGACAATTGCTGACAGATATTAAGATAAAATTTATTTTTTTAATTTCATTTTAATCAAATATGTTGTGATTACGTATATTGGCTACGTAATGTAACGTAAATAAAAATATCCAGTTTTAAAAGTTAGAATTTATTAAAGTCCAAAATCACAATTAAAGAAACATCATTTTAAAAAGAAATCCGAAGTGAGAGTGTAGAATAATTATCAATCCCGCATGTCTCATCTTTTGACAACTCCTCCCCTTTTTCTATAAAGGACCAATGAAATAACTCCAATATGGAACCTAAATTTGGGGAACGCTCAAAGACATAAATTCTCAAAACAGGACACAGAAGGGAATTACCATAATAAATTCAAAGACACGCCAGTCTAAGATCTGACCAACAATCAGATACTAGTAAACAAAAATAAACAAATGGCAATAAACAGGGGATCACTGTGAGAAATGGATAAGGGAGAGGAGGGATATGTCAACATGAGAGATCACAAACAGATGTGGCAATGTATTTCTAAAATGATCAAACAAATCAAATTTCAAACATAAAATACCACTCGGTTTACAAAAGGAAATTAGTTCAATATGAATGAAATATATAAGAAAGTTGTCTTTATCAATAGAATATACGTATGTATATAACACATTCTACCAGACGGTGGCAGCACAACGGTACACATGTTTCAAAACAGACATCAAAGAGATACGTGACAGCACTGTATAGTACCGAAAAGACATCAACAATCTAACACCTGTACTACAGAATTCATGGAATTTGAAGGACCTTAAACGAGAACTGTGTCCCGATAAACATCTGAAAGATTTCTTTTTTATTGAAAATGAACTTCCATAATAATATATGATATGGCCAATGTAATGTCAAAAATTGATATTGTTACATAAAGCCTAACATTAAATAAATATATTGTTACAACAATATTCTCTTCTATAATATCGAGTCAAGAAACCAAAGGAAACAAGATGCCGCGATACAACCTGCCGTGCCTCAGAAGATGACCTTCAAAGGTCAAATCTATGCGACTATTAAGCTCAGATAATGCAAAAGTTCTTAACAATCCTGAAAAATATACAAATTAATATAAATGCATTAATATACAACTTAGTAAGTTCTACTCAACTATCTGATGATTCATTCAGATACATGCACTATTAAATGCCATTTGCAATTTGCATTAGTTTACATGTACATGTACAATATTCAGCTAATTAGCTGTATATTGTGTAATATCAAGTTTCTTCCTTGTTTCAATACACATGCATGCATTTTGTTTCCATCCTCTGGTGATATTTATAGTTCATGCATTGCAAATCACATGGCATACGGAAATTAATTTTATCATGGATGCGATGAAGAATCAATGTGTTCGTTTCATTTTATTTCTTTGCAACATAACGTTCTGCAAAACTTACGACTGCACAAGGTAAGAAAAGTACAGACTTCAACATGATAATATTAATATATAATTTTAAAATGATCGAGTATAATGAAACAAATGAAGAATGTAATAATATTCGGGAAGTTGCGTTATAAGACTATTAATCTATTATATTATAGGCATCAAGAACAAGAATGTCATGAAGATTGCATTTGGAGCGAACGGAACAGCAAATGCATGGGTCAGTGAATACGTGCATTTAAACGAAAGGATTAAAGGGACACGGTCCCGGTTTTGGTCAAACCTTATCTTTCCACTTTTATTGTTTACAATGCTTCTCTAATGTATCTAATGATCAACCAAAATTTTAGAGTCAATCGTTGAGTTATAAGCAAGTTGCAGAACTAACAATACGAGGCTTTAGACACGTTTTTAGAATTACATTGGTTCAATATACCGGTAAAAAGATTTTTACGCTTTTTTTTCTATCTGCCTATTCGTTTTGAAGACATATTAACAGTTTCTACCTTTGTCACAATTTTAGGGCTTAACCCGGAATTTTTTTTCTCAACATTGAAAAAGTATAAACAAAAACATAACAACAATATCAATTGTTAATTAATGACATTAAAATTGTTAATTGATAGATTGTCGAATTGGTTACTATGGAATAAACTGTTCGAAACCATGCAGATATCCAAATTATGGGAAAGATTGCCAACAATACTGCTCTCATTGTAAGGAAGAAGCGTGCAATCCGATGTTTGGTTGCCCGGCAACTAGTACAACAACGAGCATTGGTACACTAGAGCTACATGTACTGGATGGTATAGAAATATGCATAATACATACAATCTTAATTGTACAGCATAAAGTATGCTATTTGTTTTTCAGGGGTTTTTTTTACTGTTATCTTTGGAATAATTCTTTGTGTAAAAATAGATCAATTATACTACATGTAGAATAACTTTAAAGTAATTTTCATAACATACCATAATACTAGATTACTAGAAAAAAAACCTGCTAGCCTTTTTGGCAAAAAAGATCCTATACAACATGTTTACTTAAATGTTGAAAAAATTGCATTCATAGGCGAGATTTTCAAAAACAAAGTATGAAAATTGTTATCAATGGTAACAATTTGAATCGGTTATATTTTGCACGTATTATAGCTTAAGCTTTTTATTCAATTTTTTTAGGGGGAAAAGAATCCAAGGGTGACCAGTCTGATACAATAAAACTGGACCCCATCGTCATTGGAATAGTGACGTCATCGGGGTTCTTTCTTGTTTTGATTTCCTTCGTCATTGTTACAATTCTGAACAGAAAGCGGTTTGTCCGCAAATTGAGAAAGCGCGTACATTATATAGAGTCTGTTATCGAGGATCTTCATGAAAATGGCACTTTACCAAGGAACCAAATATACACACCTAATAATGATGCTACTTATATTAACCAAAATCAGTAGAAGTAGCTTCCTTAACTGTTGATGGCGGGGAAAACACAAAAATTGTGAATTATGTGAATGCACTCATTTATCATGATTTCTAGATCTCTGTGTTCTTTTTGCCAATGTATAAATGTCCAGTTTGTATTTTCAATGGAATTATATTGCATTGAATCACAGGGGCCAATCCCGTTTTAACATTAATTTCAAAGTAACCATAAATAATGGTTGCATTGAAATAAATGTTAAAACGGGCTTGACCCCTGTGTATTAAATTATTCAAATCATTTGGAAAAAAAGATTTTTAAAAATATATTGTTCATATTATTTACTCTAATGTGATGATTTTGTACCCTAATATGTGTATGTTCATGCTTTTCGTGCAAAAATGTCCGAAGACTGAAAATACGTGCCCCACATGGGGTGTTAATTTTAACAATATCAGTACAGGGCTGGCTTTTGGACTTGTATTGATGTCTAAATACATTTAGCTGTGATAAAGACCTAACGAATTTTGATAGGTGTTAACAGGGACCTATATACTAGTATATATATACGTCCCTGGTGTTAATTTGATAGTTACTTTTGTTCAATTTAATTTCTGACTTCTAGGTTCAGATATAAGTACATGTAGCTATAGATCTACATAAAGCCAGCAGGTCATAACTCATTTTCACTTTACGAAAGAAGCTGTCTCACAGACATCCTTTGATATAATCCCCTTCCTTTCAAGAAATATCACATTAACGTAGTTAGCAAATGTTCCAAACTTACAGTGTAGTGGAATACATGTATGATATTATACATATGTATTTAAACCATTCAGTAAGTATATCATATTATGTTAAGTAGAAATGGTTTGTCAAATGGATCAAGAGCAGCATGTTTCTGCTGTAGTAATTCTTAGCAATAAATCAAATATGTTGGTAAAATACAGAAAAATAAATTCTGTGGACAGATAGTATATCAATGATAATATGATGAGTATTCTAAATGTACAGGTGTAACAAAAAATTCTAAAAGTAAAAGATTTTTAAATTTAACTTTATCTGACAATCGTATTTTACTGCATGTATAACAAAAATTAATAAGACTGTATACAAAAAATATGATTGAATACAAAACATCAGAAATAAGTAGACTCATATTAAAATTTATTATGTACAATGTATATGTTGATAGAGAACAAACAGATGTCGTTTTCTTGGTTTACCTCTTTCAAAATAATTACATTAAAAGTTGAGAATTTTTTTAAAAAACAGCATAAATTTAATACCAATTAAAAACCAATTAATATCTCTTTTCAAATTCATAGCAGATGTCATACAATTACAATAAATGCTTCTGAACTGAAAATAATACAGTAAAACTTGTTTAGTACAAGTAAAACAAAGATATAGCGAAATCTCAAATATAGTGAAGTTTTTTTGAGTCCCTGTAAAAATTCTTAACATATCTTTGCAAAATTTTACAGTTATAACGAATTCATATATAACAAATTCACAGATAGAGCGAACTGATTTTGAGTCCTGTAGACGTGAATTATGATGTTTAACACTTTAATAACGAATTTCTTAACAGTTTTAAAAAAAGTTTGCACTACCATTTGAACTAATGGTTTGAATGAAATTTTTTTCTCATAAATTCTTCAATGTACAATCTCATTATTAAAGGTATCAAAATAATGTATTTTAATTCTAAGCCTCAATTAGCAAAATTGTAGTCTGGTGAAAGAAAACATGTATAAAGAAAATTCACTACAGTTGTTAATACGTATTCGTTATACAGATATAACGAATTACGGATATAACGAAGTAAATCCTTGGTCCCTAGGACTTGGCAATAACCGAGTTTAACCATATTGTAAAAGTATATATCTAATGCTATCTTTCCTATTATCTAGTGGCACAAAGCCAATTAGATCGCAGCACCTGCAGGGTCAAATCTCAACACAAATGGTATACACACATATACCTCACACGCAGTGATGGCTGCTTCAGGGTAAGACGGGGGGGGGTGAACACATTCAAGGTAGGAAGAGTCACAGTGCCAGGGATGTACACAGAAGGCAAAGGGTTTAGGTTGAATTTCACTACATGTAAAGAGTACTGTGCTTTGTATGCAAGTCCACAATTTTCTTCAGGGTTTCACTAGCCTTTTTATTTTCCTACAACAAAAAATTAATAGATCTTTAATAATTATTTTCTACACTGCGTGTACTTGAGTTAAATTGTTATAATCATAAAAACACATTGAAACTTGAAAGAAAAAAACAAAGACTCTATACATAAATATTTAAAACCTTATTTTCCTAAAAATCAAACCAATCATTCCAAAATACAAAATTAGACAAATTATATCACGATCTCTTGTGGCTATGTGGATTACATTTTATAGGAAATGAACATAGTCAATCAGTTTGCACTGAGAATTTGATCCTCTTACCTCGCGCATATATTTAACAGGTGTAGATTCAATGAGGGGCTGAAAGGTTTTCAGAGTGGCAAAGTCCAGATGGATGGAGTCTGTGTAACACATGTACAACACAGCGTTCAGTTTGTGAATGTGACAGTAGGTCAACACTGAAAAAAGAAGAATTCAAAGAAAAACCATTAAAATTGATTAATGTAAATTTTTAGTTCATGTATCTCAGTTTTATTACCTAATTATTCCATCATAGAAATACATGATAAATAGCATTCAAGAATCTATATCAATGCTTATTCTTGGAAAAAAATAACATGAAAATGGTTCACATTTCATAAAAAAAAAGTTCATATAAATGTAGAAATTTATTTGGGAATAAAATTTAGATCCAATATTGTATTGTGGGGATTTAATATCATATTAAGAAAACTTCACTAGGGATCTAATTTCATTGATAAAGGTTCTGAAAGAAGTCAAACATCAAATATTTTTGTGTTTACAGAATCAAGAGAAAACTTAATTTTCTTCCATAAACCAGTGTTATTTACTTTGGGCAGGGAGGCCAGTTGCGACATTTGGTTGCTCCAGATAGGGAGCCATTGGAGTTCCGAGGAAAGAAGCTGTCTTCAAGGCCCTCATAAAAGGCGGGTTCATATCTGACGTTGGGACTTCCGATTTGTATTCACTGGTAAATGTTGAACCAAATATCACAGTATGTCCTTCACAGAGATTAAGGCAAGACATCAACTGTGACAAATGAAAGATTTTAGTAAGAAAGGAGCAATGAGTTTTCATTAAATCATGTTAATATTGTTCAATGTTTTCATACTCCACACAGCTGCAGTCACTACAACATTACATGTAACAATACAGAGTTTTTAAAAAATTGCAGTAAAAATATTTGATTCTATATTAATTAAGGGGATTTCTGAAAAAAACCAGTACATGTGTATGTTTCTGTAGGTACAAAAGCAGAACAGTGAAATCTACCTACCTGGTTAACAAAAGAATGGGCATACTCTGGCCTAATGTCATAATTACACTCGCAGACCAGAGCACTCGGATAATCACATTTTCTGTAAATGTAGCACGTTTTGTCTGTTGGAGACATTTGACCAAACGTGTTGACATCATCTTCTTTCATACCACAGAACATAGCCCCAATAATCTCGTAGTTTTTGTGTGTTACATAGGTCTGTGTAAAACCTACTCAATATTAACAATACAAAATTGATATATTGAACATACATACTGGTATCAACAATAATATTTATTTTATGACCTAATTAAAAGTAAAAGAGTTTATCATATTTTTTAGTATCCATACATTGTATATATTACCTGATCTGGTATATAATTCAAAAAAAATATTTAATCTATCATATAGATAAAATGAAACCCAAAAAATTCCATTTTTTCTAAATCACATGTATGTATATAAAAGACCCCTACCTAACATTTGTTATTAGAGCCTAGCACATGCTAGCTAGTATCAAGTATGTTGAAAAAAAATGCATAGTATGTTTAGTTACCTGTAGCTGCCGGTCCAACAGCTAACACAAATGCATTCGCCTGGAGTTTCTTATCTTTAGTCAACTCCATTTCTTCCTGGGCTTCCTTTTTCCATTTGATTTTTACATACCTAAATGGATCAATAATTTTTAATTTTCAAAAGTTCTAGTATTCAAATTTTAATCAATTAAGAATAGGTACTTTTTTACATGTAACTCTACACTTTTATCACCTGTCTCTTCTTATAGAGAGAGAAGAAATTTGACTATATTTGAAAATGTTATATCATTTTCGCACATATGTATAAGATGACTAACAATATATTCTAAATTTGATTTTATTTTATATATTAAGATATGTATGTGATAGCATAATATTTAATGACTATCAAAAATGGGGTCAGATATTGGACTTTATAAATAAACCTTCGTAATCTAGCTATGCTAAAATATATATCTCTTCAGAATGTCATAACAACTATTTTAACAAAACGGAAATTAAACTTTTGAAACTACATTGTAATAACATGACCTGGTGTAATTTATGAAATAAAGGTGTGGTGAACCAACCAATCATACAAAACAAAAAATAATCTGTTGGTTCTGTCTGTTCATTTCTTTTTTTTGGTCATACTTATACAGATGTACTGTCTTACAGTTCCTGAAACGTTCTACTTTCCCACCTGAACGGTGATCAAATGCTGAGCAAATGGTGAGCGCACTCTGAGCAAACGCTGAACAGAATTTGTTGAGCATTTATGAACGGTGATTGATGAGCGAAAGCAGAGCGCAAATGGAGCTCAAAGTGAATGGTGAATGCACCCAGAACGATATGTGAACCCTTCGTAAACGCAAGATGAACGATTTATTTGGAGTACCTAGGGAGTTAATTTCCTTACATTGTATTTTGTCAGTAATCAGGAAAAAAATAACAAATAAACTACATGTACAGGACTGCTACCGTGAAAGTTAACAAAACAATCCTATCCTACATCCTGTATCCTACATCCTGTATCCTACATCCTATCTTGCAAATAGTCTCTATCCTATCATATCCTATACCATGCCATATATATTTAGGAATAACATTTATATTGACGAATAAGAGTAAAATAAAACAAAATTTTAAACAATGATAATATTATCAACGAATCATTGAATAATGTAATAATGAAAATGTCTAATTGATGCATAAAACAAAAAATCTTTAGATTAAAGTAACTTAATTACCTGTGCATCGGAAATATTAAATTGTATGCGGACTGTTCACAATTATGTAAACAAACAGGTAAGCCTTATATTTTTTTCATTAGATATATAATCATGTTTCTGATGTGTAATATAAGTTTTCTTCCACCTTTACGCATGCCTTCTATTCTCACTTTGTTGTGTCTCGCAAAGACCGATCCTTTTACTTTGGAGTTCCGAATGATAATAAATTAAATCAGACTGAATGATAAGTGAACGCTGAAGGAACGGTAAGTGTAATATGAACGCTTTGTGAATGCACAGTGAGCGCATGATGAGCGCTTTGTGAACTGTGAGCGCAATCAGAGTAGAGTGGAGTGGAGAGCGCAAAAGAATGCACGGTGAATGCACACAGCGCGTGGTGAACGCACGGAAAAGGGGGAAGTAAAACGTTTCAGGGACTGTAGGTCATAGTGCTGAAATGAAGTAGAGATAATGTACAGTGTGTGCTATGATTTCAATCCTTTGCACTGGCTTTTCAATGTGAACAAATTTTTAAAAACACTGTCAAAAACAAGTGTGAGAGTTAATGCTTCTTTTACTCTATACATCCTCCAATTTTTGACCTGCAGAATGTTGAAAAGAATATATTATAGAAAATTCTGCAGTTAGATTAGTAAGACCAGGACAAGATTAGGCTAACATAAAGTTTGACTACCAGTCAAATATAAGGAAGTACATGTAATACATGTAATAAGAAATAATGAATACTGAATTCAGGATTTTTTCACCCTGTTTAATTTTTTCCCTTCTACACTTGCAAACAGTTTCGCAAGAGAGATTTGAAACATTGGAATTCGCCCATACTAAGATACTAAGATTTGCCCACTGACAACAAGGGCAAAAGGGGCAAAAAAATACAATGTAAAGGGGGGAATATTTCCCTGCATACAGTTTAGTAATTGATAATAAAATTTATATCTTTGACAAGTTGTATAAAAGATTTATTTGATATGAAACCAGCATATCATATTTCATAAGAATAATGATCAAAGAAATTCATAAATCTTACAATTTATTTTTGCTTAGACATTTACTGTCCATGCATGTGAATTTACATATTATACAACAAGATGCATAATTGACTGATTATTGAGAAGAGATTTGTGATAAGAAATGAAATAAGGAGATATCTTATAAGAAGTAAGTATACCAGAGATGTATATTCTAAGTATGCTATACAAGTCTCTGGCATACTTACATGTATATACCATGCTTAGGAAAAAAACAAATTACAAAATCAGATTTCAGCAGTTTAGAATGACAATCTTAACTTAAGGTACTTCACTACACGGAGACTTATAGTACTTTTTAAGACACTATGTCACAAGACAGCAATTGAAATGTTTTGTTAAACTGTTTGCATCAATCGATTCAGATGTATATCGTCGTAGCTCAGTGGTTAAAGTATCAGACTTGTGAACCGCACATCATGAGTTCAAATCCGCCTGGGGCTTTTGTTCATGTTTACTGAATGAAGTTTTTGAAAATATCAATTTTTATCTAAAAATGCACATTTTTTTGCCTATTTGACATATATACTTCTTATCCATCATGCTTTATATCATAATCAAGTAATTTTCTGCCGATTTGAGAAACTATTTCAAGGTGTAGTGATGCACCTTAACAGCATTGTTTTTTCCAAGAATTTCAATTCTAATATTCGAAAAAAGAAAAATTTATCAGTTGATGACAGCCAAAAGAATGCAAGTTTTACAACAACTTGACTTGCCAACTGGTAAACAATACTGAGGAAATTCGAAATGCAGCACATGTAAATGCCTACATGTGTTGAATGTTTTACTTTAATTTTTCAGTTTTTGATATCATACTCCATTACTTACGTCTCCAAATTTTCAAAAGATTCGTCGTCGTCATCATCATCGACTGCCCTAGAAATGACTGGCAAAATTTCACCCAAAAAAGTTGCCATCTTCTAATGATCGATGTAAATTTGGTGCTTAACATTGTTTTGTTAACCCGTACTTCAACGAATACACTTTTAAAAGATAAAAGAGTTTTCTTGTGGGCACTGACATTCTAAATTATACCAAAAAAATAAAAAATGTAATATTCAACATTTTATATATAAAAAACGTACAGAAATAGTTTTAAAAATGATTTTAAGATTTAAGAATGAAAAGTTGTTGAGTTATCTAAAAAAAACTTTCCTAAACGCTCTAATCACCAAGATTGAAATATTTATAAATATACATCACTTCCGGAAATAACAGCAGGTTAAGAAAAAAATCATAACATACAGACAAGAGCTGCGTAAAACTTTGGTCGGGCAAGTCTATTTTCAGAGCAATGTTTAGCTCTGTCAGTAATTGGTTTGGAGTTGTAAACAATAAAGAAGAAGAGGAGAAGGAAAACGCGATAAACGAAGAATCTAAAGAGAAAATAGTCCCGTCATCTGAGAGTGAACAAACAAAAGACTCTAAACCTAAGTCCGACAACTCTTCTGAAACAGGTGGTGGGCAAGAAGAAAAGAAAGAAGAGGAGGAGGATTCATTGGAGAAGACACTGGAGGACGCCTCGGCTGCTGCCATCAACACAGCAAAGCAATGGGGGAGTAAGTCCAATCTCACACTTCTAATTTAACACATCAGGATTATGCAATATCACCCCAACCCCAAATAATACATGAATATCAATTACTTGGGAATGGAAGAGGGGGTGCCTAATTGTTTGTTTCAACTTTTACCTCACATCGTCATTTACTTTGATGGGGGGGGGGGGGGGGGGGGTTCATGGTTAATTGTTGATTACATCATGGGTATATTCTTAAAATTAGCATATGTAATTCCCATTTGATATCCATATTTGTCAATTATTATCATTTATCATTTTGTCATTCATAATCATTCCCTTTTTTGTAACTCCTTTCTAAGAAGGTATAAATTGAGTTTGTTTACATTGTTCACGTTCATTCATGCGTGACGTTTATTGTTGACCAATACATTATCCTGTTTCTACAAGGTTGTGACATCATATGTCAGAAATACACACAACTCAGACATGAAAATCGATGTTTTCAAATATATTTCATAATTTTTAATTGGTAGAATAGTGTTTAACATTCTTTGTACTCTTTTTTTGTCAAATACACATTGTGTTTAACAACACCATTAACATAACCTAACTCTATCAATACAAATTGCCTCTGGCAGTAAAGAAGCCATGTGCAAAACATTTCATGTAAATCTTTCAACCAGCATTTGCTTGAGAAAGACTGAAGACTTCTCTTACATCTAAGTACATGTACGGTAATTGAGATTATGGGGAGGGGGTTGTGACTTGTTTTTATTGGTTCTTTTGTCATCTGATACAACTAATTTCATTTCTAAATTTTGGTAAACATTAAAATTCAATGTTTTTAATTATTACTTATTAATACAGATATCTGTTATATGATAGATATTTTTTTATAAACAAAAATGCAAAATCTATTGACTACTGAGGTAGGTATAATTATTATATACATATTATGCCTTAGCCCTGACCAGTTTCATCAGATGTGAAGTCAAGTTAATAGATAGTGGGTAAATTCAAGAATACCAGTACATTCATGTATCCTGATCATATATCCTTATTCAAAGCCAAACAATTTATGGTACATATTGTTCAGCATTGACATGGCATTGATAAAAAAGAAGAAAACATTTAATATTGAACAAATTACATGTAATGTAATAATTCGTCTGCTTGACCTATTATTTGTGTGCATACATCGGTCTTCAGTAATATCTAGTTTGTTCTAAATTAAGGTTTTCAATATATTTTTTAGGCATAGTTTGTTCTAAAATAAGATATTAAATTTTATTTTTCAGGTTATTTGTATTCATTTAGTAAAACAGCTGGGAAGACTGTGGTGGAAAAAGCAAAGCAGATTAGTAAAGAGGTGGAAGACAAGGTAATACAATTACGATGTAATTATTAAGTAATGAATACAGAAGGAGCTAGTGGCCATTCTCACATTTTCACTCCCTTCTTACCTAAGCGAATTGACTCCACCTTCTAAGAAATAAAAAAAAATGTCTATCATGTTTTAGAAGCTTGAATTCTCAAAACTATGCCTTTCCTCGATTGACTCCACCCCAGAAAGATTTTAAAAAATGTCTATGAGAAGCTTAAGTACTTGAAACCATCTATTTTTCCCTTCATGAATGTTTTGTTGACAATTGGAAAGTGTACGTAAACTTTATTAATGTTCTCTCTAGATTATAAGCATGTAGTGTAAGCAGTTACTGTGCAATGTAATTTGAGCAAATATAGAGCCAGTTTTAAAACAAGATGTACTGGAGTTTGAGTATCTAGTGCATGTAGTGTCAAACAATAATTTAAGATAGGCTGGTCTGTCTCATCGTTGATTTTTCACTTATCAGCTGATAGAAATTAACAACATTTGCACAACTCTAAGTTGTGCTTAGGAATCAATGCATGTATATTTCATGGTCATCTTTATCTTGTTTTGATACTTAAGTAGATAGATGCATCCATCATACCAAAAGTTCATTCTTTTTAATATGCTTTAAAATTCATGAAAAAGGGTAAAGTCGTAATTGTTCATACTAAACTATTATGATAGTCTACTCCCCATTTAATTCAATTCTTAGAAGTGTTTTCAGTTTAGTGGTTTTCTCTGAGCTTTTGTTCACTAGCTATGGAAAGATGTAATCAGAAATTTTTTTTGCTTCATTTCAATGCATATAAATGAAAGTTTTAGATGTCAAGTTTTGATAAAATTATGATTTGTATGAACTTATCTCATACTGATCAAGTGTGGAAATATAAAATTTATCTCAAAATCAAAGAAGCTCATGTGAATGTACGGTACATATATCTCTTAAACAAAAGTCCTGTATTTTTATAGCCTATTTTTCATTTATTATGACTGAATAAAATGGTAGTTTTATTGAATTGATGAAAAGGTGGCACACATGTTCTGCACTCTGCACAAAATAGTTCATACAAAAAACTACATTTATGATTTGTAGAAATGGAATTATTGATGAGAAATGTTATTTTCAGACCTTCCTTGGAGACTTCAGCAAGGAACAGGAGAAGTTTGTGACAGAGAAGAAAGAGAAATCCAAACAGGCCGAGGCAGCAGTGCCTCCATGGGTGGGCTACAACGAGGAGGAGAGCATGAAGGCCCAGATACTGGCACTGTCACAGGTGAGACATTCTCTCTCTCTCTCTCTCTCTCTCTCTCTCTCTCTCTCTCTCTCTCTCTCTCTCTCTTTTCTCTCTCTCTCTCTCTCTCTCTCTCTCTCTCTTACACACACACACATATGTGCCACATAGTAAGCAGTTTACGTAATGGCAAAAGTATAAAGTTGGTATTGCAAAGGCATTGGGAAATGTATAACTGAACAGATAGCATAATGTTATACATTGTAGGTCTGTTTTGTCTTTACCTTGTAGCAATTATGGTAAATTTTATAAAAATCTTAACTGCCATATAAAGGACACTGTCATATTAAAAAATAAAATAATTTGTAAATCTTTAGTTTATAAACAAAGAAGTAGTAGTAATTAATAGCAGATTCAGTTGTTATATTTGTGTTTGAATCTTCTTCAATCTACAGAAAAGCCCCTTGAATTACCACATATCAATGGAATTGTTTCAAGAACTTTTCTTTGTTTTCTTACTTCAGGACAAGAGAAATTTCCTGAGAAACCCTCCCGCTGGTGTACAGTTCCAGTTTGATTTTGAAAGCATGTTTCCTGTTGCCATGGCAACACTACAGGAAGACGAAAACCTAAATAAAATGAGATTTGAGTTGGTCCCTAAACAGTATGTATTTTTTTTTTCATTATACACTTGTTGAATTATTTTACTCAAATTTCATTATTATTTTGCAACAGGTACCTGTGCATGAAAATTGAAATTACTTTCCTTTAAGGAAAAGGGACATTATTCATTTCTGTGATAGAGAATTTCATGAAAATTTGATATCAGTTTAAGTTACTATATGTACTGATTAAATGCAATCTAGAATTTGGGATTATTTTTTATTGAGGCCATGTCAAAAAAAAAGATTATCTTCCTTTTAGGAAATAGCCATCTTGTGAAAGAAAAAAAACTATAATGCTTAGAAATATTGCAATAGTAAATCAATTGATAATGAAATGCATTTTCTCGAATAGATTTTTCAGGAAAATTTTTGCAAATTGCATTCTTATTTTTCATGTAGATAGTTATGCAAACTTTTGTAAAACTCGTATCTCTGCAAAATATTTTTCATAAATATATTTTGTTATGGAAAAGAACAACACATTCAGCCACTTCATGTAGCAAATTTAGTGTGTTTTGGTGACATTATACATCTAAATACTAGCAATGCAGTGGAATTTAAAATACTTTGATGTCATACTGAGAATACGTGTATTTTGATCTAAATCATCACTCCTTTTATGCCATGCAATTGCAAAAAGGTGTACTCAATTTTGAAAATGTTTGAATAGAGTAAACTGTAATACATCTGTATTACAGTCTTTGTTAGCTTAGCCTCTAAGAAGACAGTAATACATGTATGGTCCATGTTATCATAGCCTCTAAGACATGTTTCATCAGCTTCTTGGCCTTAAATTTCAATGAAGTTGAAATCAACACATATATATATATACATACCTTTAACTTGAATACATTTTTTCCATCTTTTTATTTTTTGATGTATATTATGATTAATGAAAATTTACATCAATTGTTTTTTTCAGAATCAAAGAAGAGGCATTTTGGAGGAATTATTTCTACAGAGTGTCACTCATCAAACAGTCTACACAACTCACATCACTGGCTCAAGAAACAGGTGGGCAAAATAGATACTTGATACATAAATGTAGAAATATATTGAACTTTTTTTGAGATATCCACAGATATGAGATGAAAAGGTTAAAATAAGTGGAGAAACAGTGGCTTGAATTTCCAAGTCACTTCGACATTACAATATACCTAAAATATATATCTTGATACATTAATTTATAAATATATTGAACTCTTTGGAACTCAAGGGGAAAAAACCTTTTGAGGTACATGTATCTAAAGATTTAAGATAAAGAGGTTAAAATAAATGGAGAAACAATGTCACTGGACATTACAATCGTAACAGAGATATTGATGTTTCAAGAAATAAGTGATCAACTCTTTTTTTTATCTGGCATTATCATATTCAAAATTTAATAACCTTTTTTTTTTTTTAAAAATGAAAAACAACAATATTTAATTATCAAATTTTATTTTATTTCATTTTAAAATTTTGGTTTATTTTAAAATCAGTTTTGATCATTAAACAAAGACAATTTGATTGATAACAAATTTATTGTTAGGGCTGAAGATTAAAGACTGTTCAGATATAGTAGATATATTAAAGAAAATACTTTGTTAGTATAAAGTCTTTGTGATGTCATTACAGGAAGTACAGGAGAGAAATCCAGTGATGGATCACGGCGGTCGTCAACAGGAAGTCAAGAGAAAGGTCAGTTTGCACATAGTGGTTACAGTTCATCTCAAGTTTAAATTTTATTGTAGCCGATTTTTGTTAGAGTTATCCATCTTTGACTGTCTCTTTACCACCTTGCTGGAAAGAAAAATCTTATTCCAAAAAAATTAGTCCTCCATACCGGAAGTTATCCATGGATAAATTGTTAGGCAATGTTGTAATAGTGTGTTATGCTATAAGATTTGATTGTATGTTTTGGTATTGCTAAAAAAAATCCATGTGTATTAAAGTGTTTTGAAATTTGTCAACTATGAATAGGCAGTCTGGAACAAAGCTGCACTCTCAAATGATCATTTTTAAAAAAAAACCGTACAGACTAAGGAGGTATACTGTTATACAGTGTATTATGACAGCCTGTTGATATAATTATATAAGGTGACAATTTAAAGTGTTGATATGGTTTTAATATTTGAATAAAAATGCAATGTGTTTTGCATTGAATATGCCTTGGAAGATCTCATCTCTAGTACATGTGTGTCTGGTATTCATAAACTATTTTTTGAAGGAATGAACTGTGATACAGTCTAATGCTTTTTACAATTTTGTATTTAAATCAACTAGTTTGTTATCTAAGGCATATTACCTGGTAATATGGACATTATTGTCTAGTAAAGTCTGTCACATTTTAGGGGTTAACACTTGCAGAGTATTAAAAAAAAACCTTATTATTGACAAATCTATGGATAAGTGCGTTCTACAGATATGTACGGTATTATAAGAGGTTGTAGATGAAGTAAATTTTCCCCATCTGAAATTTGGCGTAATTGGTTATTCCTCTCAATCAGCACAAGTTCTTGCATACAACTTGACATCTTTATAAAGTCTTATAAAGAGGATTCATCTTATATTAGCTTTAAACATTCTGTTAAAATATCCTGTCTTCCTTATAAATAAGAACCCAATTGTATCTGGACTTCACAATTTATGCTCTTGTAAATTGTATGACGAGAGATATGTCAAAGCATTTTGTTACATAACAACTTCCTGTGCAAAAGGAAAAAAAAAACTTTATGTAAGATAATTTTCCCTGAGAGAGAATTATGCAATAAGCATACCTTTGTCTTGATAACAAGCGTTTGTACCTCAGTCGAAGAAAATGTGACAAGCAAAGCCAAGATAATTACTAAGTTGCCAGCCATAAAGAAATGACTCAGCTTTCAGTATTGCTTTGAGAATCCAGTTTTATCCCCAGTGCTCAGATTACTTTTGTGTTTTTAAGAGTTGCATTATGATTAAATGACCTAATTTTAATCTTAAAGTGCAGCAGAACTTGTTTTATAATCTTTGTGTACAGGCTTTCTTCACAGATAAACAAATAACAAAAAGAAAAAAATCTATTAATTTCCATCTTAAAAAAGGTGAGAAAAATCAATTTGGTGTCTTTGGGCGTTTGGCTGTTTGAGTTGGCGTACATTTTGTTGAACTTCGATGCAGTGATATATACAAGAACATAAAGAACCTATCCTTGACATATTTCTGTACCCCTTCACTGATAATTCTTGCAATTTCAAGGATGTGAGGCTTTATATTGTTTTGCATACCTGTGCTGACCCATGTCATTCATGATTTCTGAAAGTGAAATGATTTGAAAATGGAGAGAGAGAGAGAGAGAGAGAGAGAGAGAGAGAGAGAGAGAGAGATTTTGGTTGCTTGAAAGGCACATCAAAGTGAAAGAATGCTAAATATATTATAGGGCATGAATATACATGTATCTTAATCTCTTAATTGCTTAAAAATAATATCAGTATGCCAGTTTCCTTAATGGTCTCTTTTGACAAGCAATCATAAGTTACAGTTTGTTAACAATCTATATGTAACCAGTTTAGGGACAAAATTTTATTCATTTGCATTTTGTTTTTCTTTAGATTTCCTAAGAGACCTTGGAGAAACTCTGCCAAGTGTTCTATTTTTTTTATTTTCGGGAAATAGTTATACATTGTCTTACATTTAGTTTGTGGCTGCGCAATTTAACTTCTTGATAACAAAAAAAATATGAAGAAACATTGTTATATTAAACCATGTGAGGATGACTAACTGTCACATGGGGTCTCAGCAACATGTGTTGCGAATATTGATTTATAGCCAGCATCATATTATACATATCACTGCTCGATATGGTTAACAGAGACCCAATTTTATTTAGAAATACCTATACATATATACATGTAAAATCGAAACTCTGAAACAATTGTATGTTTTTTGGGATGTTCAGGAATTGATGCAAATCTCTCTTTGTCTTTTTTTTTCATATGAGAAATTTCCCTCTATATTTTTTGCATGTTTATAAAAGAATTCTTTGTAAAGGTGTCTGAATATTTTTTTTTAAATGATTTTAAAACAAATTAATATTAGATATTTAAAGCTTGCTTAGTAATCTCCATCGATATTTTCATTTTGTAGTAATGTTATGCCTCTATCGTATCTTATAGCCTAATTATACCCCGTTTTGTGTAAATTAAAAACAGCGTCCAATTGATCGAGTAAAAATGGACAAGCAAATAGAGTATTAGTTTTGTAATGTGAGATTGGATCATTTGATGCAGAGGCATTAATTGCTATTGCGTTACATGCAGCAGGAAATCGTCTGCTGTCAACTATAGCTATGAGTCATTCCCTTCTGCTGTCGGCTGCATTGTTAGTTTCATCTCACCCGAAATGTGCATCGATCACATGTATAGTCAATTTCATGCGGAAACTAAACGCTGGTGTAAGAGAATATGCAGCGATTATATCACATGGCAACGTTCTGTACTTCAGACGCTCGCCTGGCACTGTTACGTAACCGGTCGCGTTGAGTGACATTTTGAAGTCTCTTCTGATGGCTGACTTTGCATTTTGATTGCATTGGCAAACGCAACAGGTCAATGTTTTAAGTTTGCGGCTTGGCGTTTTTGGCAGTTTATTCAAAACAAAATTGCACTTCGGAAGAACTGCTAGGGCATCTTACACCCACATGTTTTCACTAATTCTTGGCTATAGAATGTAATAATTGAAGTCTGGGAAGAGGTATTTGTATAGAACATTACCCCGCGTGACACGTACTGGAATAAAGGTTATGCCTCTTGGTATATATGTGTGGTTCCATTTTCTATAATGCTTCTTTCTTATTACCATGATTTTATCTTCTACGATGAGCTCGTGTACACATATGAAAGAAAACGTTGCGTTTATATTGAACCCCCCCCCCCCCCCCCCCAAAAAAAAAGAAGAAAAAAAAGAGTAAATTATACTTTATACTTATTTGTTCCTCAACTTCATAAGTTAATTTGCGTTACATGAGTTTATTTGTGTTAAACTGTGTACTCTACTGCATATTTTGAATCTCCAATGTGGGGGATCTAAATCTCTGTGCTGGTATATTCAAGTTATTTGACACTTAACGAAAAAGAGATGTGGGGATGGGGGCTGTTTATTCATGACAAATTTTATCCTGATGCGTTTTGAATTGTTGACCATTTTAAGTATTCCAACAGTAATATATGTTGGAGAGCACGAGCGCGAACTGTACTGTGCCATTAAGCACGTTCCATTGTTTATTTCCTCTTGTATCTAATCTTTTGTAAGGGTGCCTCTTCTTTATCGAGGCCATATAGCAGCAAGTGCAACCTTCCTAATTTATGTAGATCTGAATTACCTGTATAAGTATTATGAATTTAAAAAAAACAATGCATCAATATTTTGAATTATACATAATAACTTATCGGGGTACATTGTTTATTTGCAGTCACATATACTTTGTACACAGTAACACTTTCTGTAAAAGATTAAATCTATTATTCATTTTTTTTTGGCGTAACAAAGAAAACAAAGTAAAGTTGAAATCAATATTTGACCATCTTTAAAATCGAATATTTTAATCTTTTTATGCACTTTTAGTCTTTTTGAAGTGTTTATTTACAGTAGCACACACAGAGATCAATACCCAAGGTTTGCTTTTCAAAGCGTGCCAAAAAGAACTTTCGATGGGTCTCCTTTATATGTGCCAAGTGGAAATTTCGAGGGGTTCGATATTAAGGGGGTTGGCCTTGTTACAAAGTTTTGTTTGACAACAGTGATAAAGTTTTAGGTCGCGGTGTTACATTCCTGCTTGTTTACAAATTTTAAAACTCAGTCAGCCGAATAGAGAGTGACCTCATTTGAATCCGAAATGACCCAAATAAAACAAAATTATCCATTGTGTGCACGGGTGAAAAATCTTAAGCTCCTTATCCCTCTTAATGCTTGCTTACCCCGTCACCCTATGCCTTTCCTTATGAAAAGGGTCACGTAGAGAAAAAGGATTTACAATGCACTTCATCATGTATGCGTGGGTTCATGAAATCTTGCCAATTTTTTTGAGAGAAAATTCATGGATTCTATGCCAGACCTTCTATGACTAGACACATATTTTACGCATAGATCTACATCTAGAAGAACATTTTTATGATTGACAAGTTTGATACCCACATGAGTGCAACGAAGCAATATTTTTCTTCTATATCAATATATGTATTCGAAAACTGGTCCATCTTTTAAAAATTATTTTTGGTATTTTTTCACAGACAGTATGTTAGGCAGCCAGACAGCAAGGCCAATTTCCTCTTTGTTTATTGAATATAATAAGCACTGTGCGATTACATAATATTGCTTGTTCAGACACAGATATCTTTTTGTCGCATGCTTAACATGCATTTCTTTTTTGTTCAACCCTGGAATATTGCCAGATCAATGTGGACTTATTTGTCAGACCTTGCATTCTTACATACATAGATGTTTAACAGCTATTTTTACAAAATAGTGTGTACTCAAGGTCTTTTATTAATAGCAAATTCTATATTTATACAAAGTATTGCGCATATTATCAATTGCTTTGTAATGAGAAATAAAACTACTTGACCTAACTTTTTGACATGCTACCAGAGTGAATCCCGTTTTAGGAGCAATAGCTTCTACTTATACCTTCCATTTATGTCAGCTCTATGGTCTAGTTTTGAATAAGCAGGGTTTTTTTTACTTTAGAAAGATCAAATAGGACGTTTAATGAACTAAGTAATTTATCTAAAGGAAAGCATTTAAATGGAATAAAAGAATAATAGATTCCCATTTTTTATCGAAAACTAATACAATCACGTAAAGTGAAAGCGATTTCATTTACCTTAAAACACTAGCGACAATGCATTTGATAGTTGACTTGAATTCGATTTATATATATATTTTTTAAAATTCGCCAACAAAAAATATTAGATCAGCTATTTGATACTTGACAATACTTTTAAATCAAGAGTTATATTTATGAAATTGTCTGTTCTCCACAAACATTATGATTTAGTTCTGTTCTTCCAGACTGTATATAAGTAAATGCAGTGTATGTTTATATTGTATGTTTATATAACATGCACCTTTTGTACCATTTACATGGTTTTGAGAGAATAAATTAATTTAATTGAATTTCAGACTTGTCAAAGTCGTCAAACCAAGGCGCCAAGGAGGAAGACTTTGCCCCGAGCAGTCCAAATGAGAACGAGTTTGTGAGTGACAGCTTCCAGGCGGACGATATTAGTCAGGAAGATCTGAAGAAGGAGATGCAGATGCTCGGGGTGGATGACAACAAGGCCGAGACCAAAACAGAGAAAGACGAGGGTAGGTCAACCCCCGGGGGAGGCTTGTTGCTTGGTTCTGGGTCATATTGCTGAATCTTCTGTGTTATTTTTGGGGATTGGTTTCTTGTTTATTGATAGTCTTGAAACTTGGATTTGCCATATTCTGTAACAAAAAAAAAAAACATTTGATGTTTCCACAGAAAATAAAATCAGCAGAGAAGTAAATAGTTGAATATTATACACAGAATTTTAGGGTTTTGAAATTCAGGTGGTAAAGCCTTATACTCTTCTCGATTATTTCTTTACATCATTTAGTTTTCTCAGTAAGTTGCTATAGTTTCCTTTCCCTTTTTCAAATATTTATATATGAAAATGTGCATTCACGTCATTTCAAAATGGAGAGCAAAAATATATACGCAATGGTTCTTTATAAGATGATTAGTTATCGCATTGAATAATTCATGTTTTTGTAGTTTATCCTTTAAAAAAACAGGATCTGATAGGTACTGAAAAGGGCCAATATACAACGTTGGGTGTAGAAATGAATATTTGAAGAAAATGATAAAAGCAAACTATATCCTCATGATTTTTTTTAAAACTTTGTTGCAAGAACCAGGTATTCATAACGGATATAGACATGTAAAATATGTTTAGTTGAGAAGCGTAGCTTAGAATTCACTTGAAGATGTATAAATCATTAGATGAAGATGACATCTTAGTATGTAATATTTAATAAGTCTGCATTTTAACTGTCATAATCGAGTTCACTATTCAGTTAACTTTTTATTATCAGTTTTCTCTTTATATTTACTAATACTGCTAGGTCTATGCACTCGTGAGGCGTTTGCTCACATCTTATCTGATTTTAAAATCTTCCTTCATGACGACTTTTATAGACTCTTTTTTTATAGATCTTTATAAAAATCAGCGAAAAATCGTCGAAAAGCTAATTATGAAATTTTAAATGGTTTTTTTTACTCTGTAGTGATTTTAATGTCATTTCTCCATGCATCATCGTTTTGTGCCTGTTCATGTCCATTGAAAAGCCTGAATTTTGTTGCCTGCATGCTTTACAAATCCCTAAGCTATTAAGATTATCGTATGAATAGTAAAAAAAAAACGCTTTATGAGGGGTCCTGATAAAGTTCATTTTTTCCATTTTTTTTTAATTTAAGGGGAGGAGAGTTGTCGTAAACCCTATGAACGGAACTACTGGAGAGTTTGTTATGAGAACGATCTAAACCCCAGTAAGAACCACGTGACCATTCATAAACATACTTCCGGTGAAGGATAATGCAGCTTTGTATCCTTGCTTGCTTGATCATGTTCATGTAGTTTTTTTGTCTTTTTTTAATCTTTTTTGGTAGTCTGAAAATTAACAACATTAATACACATATCATTTATTTTTGAATCGCTTCGAGAATTGTTAAAAAATCATATATTATCCTTGGTAAGCTAAGAAATCTTTAAATGAGAACGTTATACATTGGCAGCTGTTAAGGGTGTATAACGCACATATATATTTACAGCAATTTTTAATTTTCGTTACTACCAAAACCACTTTGGCATATCGACTAAACACTGCCATATAATAAAGTTTTAATTTAATTCGATGAACTGTCGTACGATAACGATAGTTAACAGCTGCAGACGGCAACTAACTGTATTTAGAAACACTATCACATAAGAGAATCGACGATTTATAAAAAAGTAATGGCTTGTTGTACAAAGCATTTGTGTACTCAAAAACCCTATAGACCAATTCAAAAGCTACTTGTGTATATTAGTATATATATTGCTCATCTATAGGTGTTGTGTGGAACCACTAATATTTTTCTAATACACGTACATCTAAATTTCACCTTTATCTATTAACTTTTTACACTATTATAGTACATGCTATGGCTTTAAGTATCATATTGACTAACGTTCTTATATATATGTAGCAGGACTGTCACGTGATGGGATATTTCTTTATTTTTCAGACACTGAGGGGATTCCACAATGGGAGAAAGAGCTCCAGCAGGAACTACAAGATTACGAAATGGTCGACGATAATGTTGATGACGCTGATATCGAGAACGAGATTCTACAACAGTTAGAGGAGGAGGAAACGGACGCCAAGTGATGAAAACACCAGTTTATGTGGCTTTTGGGGGACCAGTTTATCTGCAACAGATAAAACTAATATTATCTGGATATACATGTACATTTATAACATATGTCAAAGCTCTGAAATATTCTGCATATGGATACATAATCTTCTATGGAAATCATTTTAGAAGAGGATAGAAATATACATAAAGTTATTCCTGGGTTTTTTTTTCATTCATTATGCTATTTGTTATGAAAGTGTTATTTCTATGCTTTCATTGGTGAATGACTCTAAATAATGTAGTGTGTTGAATTCGATTATTATTACCATGAATTGGAAATAATTGCTCTGATTTGTTACCTGTACAGATATTTATTTGTAAATTTTTGTTAAATAAAACTAATGCTAATAAAACCTTTTTTACTGTATGTCAGAAAGAAGATTGACGTATCTTCTTTGTGATATATTGCATGGATATACGTATGCGGTTACTCTCCACTTGCATTAATAGAAAGTATCCCAGTATGCACATTCTTTCCAGAAGCCAACTGTGTGAAGAATTAGGTTAATGTTTGTACTTTTATCAGGGAAACAGCAGCCCCGCTTTTTGTTTGTAGATATTCAATTATATCTCTTAAGAGCCTTGTCCTAGAAATAAAATATACTCGAGGTCTAACCTCATAAATGATGAAACGTATGATTTCAAGGTTTAACGATGCCTCTCGGGTAGTGGAAAATTGTGAGACAAAAACAAATTAATTAATAACTATTAAAGACTGACTCGAAGAATCAATATTTTGCGTTTTAACTAGAGCTGTACTCAGGCAATGAAAAGTTTAATTGGTTTTTAAGAAAAGAACGCATTATGATTAGTAAACAGGGCTAATTTATTAGCAATTTGCTTAAATTTCACACACTTCACGCTAGAAGTACAATATCAGAACCGAATAAAGAGCATCCGGTGGCGGGAGAGGTTTTTTTGGTTTTCATAAACATTTTAAGAGCAATTTGTTAATATGGCTCCAATTAGTTGTTGTTAATATGGCTCACAAAGATTTCCAGGAAATTTTTGATTTGATATAGTACTAAATTCACAGGTAAAAGTGGTTTCACTTAATTTTACCAAGGTTAAAGCTATGTTCATTCAGTCAACACAACAAATATGGCCGATACTTAACCAAAATATGACTGAATGGCATAGCTCTGCATATCGGTCTCCTTTCCAGAGATTTCTAAATGAATAGCACCTTACCCTAGCTGATCTGATATGTTTATGATACAATGTACTGATAGAGAAGCAATAGAATATTTTGCCCTTTAATATTTTTGGTTCATTGCTAGCCCACACAAAGTCGCGTAATCAAAGATAAAATCGTCTAACCATCGAACATCAATGAAATCGGGTCATTGGATATAGTTCTCCGCCGTTAATTATAAGATATGGGTTACACTGAGTGCTCTCTTCACATGTACAGGGATCCATTGTTTGGTTTTAAAGATATTCTAAAACTGATTCTTTTTTTGGAGAAATGGGATTCTTTGAAGATTTTTTTAAACTATTATTATATAATAGAAACATCTGATTTCCTCATAATGTAATCGACGATTGGTTACATGTCTACCAAATTAGCGAAATTTCTAAATATGTTGTACTACACCCAAATCGTCTTTGTGTCTCGGCAATGTACCCTTAGATGGATATGAATGCAAATCGTCGTACTTTCGCAGATTATAGTCTTTTGAATACCCAAAAGAAAATAAAACAATAAAAATTCTTTAGAGACCCTATGCTCTTACGTGGCTCTTTTTCTAGTTCTTCCACCGTGACATAAATAGACATATTGTATTTCAGCTTTATGGCATGTATTTAGATTGCCTTCACGGATAATGATTTTTATTAATCAATTTAAACTATTTTTGCGCGAGGTTCAAGTGGTTCAAAACTTCCGCTCTCAGTTCCCCGGATGTTGTTTTATGCTTGATGCACATTAATAGTGATATTTTATACAGTTTTAGGTACGTTTGTTAAAATCTTTTTTGGGATTTTGCATGTTTTGATCGTACAATTTCTAAACAAAGACTAGGTCAATATGATAATATGATTTTTGGGCACTTCTACTTTTGGTTTGGTCACATGTTATAGATATTAAAGCTGAATCGTAATAGTACAAACTAGTCCAAGGTTATCTACAAATGTAGATAGTAATACTAGTATAAACGTGCATTATACTTTGCTAAACGTCTATCATAATACAATCCATTCGACGTTTTACAATAATCCATTACTTGTATTAATATTTAATGATGTAAGACATCCACGATGGACACTGTTCACCAGTTTACGTGCCGAGAATTTGATGATGTCTCAGCTCTATCTACATTACATTTCTCATACATTGTCCAAAACATGATACCGCTTTCTGTGTTAGATAGAAATAAAATAGCTGAATTTGACAAAGCATTAAAGAGAATCAAGAAGTCGGCATGTTTGAAGATATCATCCCTGTTGCAGTGGGCAGCACCTCAGAAGGTCTCAACATGCCAAACTTTATCGAAATAACTGATACAGGCTCCAGATCTTTGGATTTGTCCGACCTCGACATCTTGCAAGTGCTGAATCAGTACACAATTACATTTAATGAATCGGAGAAGCCATTGTTGAGATACACAAATGGTATCAAGGAACTTTTTCCTTGGGAGTTCTTCGCGTTGGCAGAAACAAATGGTATTCACCCAGGTTACGTCAGGCTCAACCGATCAAATACCACTCTGTTTGACGAATATCAAGATCGAGAGATGCTCTTGCTGAGGTTTAGAATGGATCATTTCGAAAGAAATTCAAGGGAATTTGTTGACATGATAGAAGTAAATGGTCCGGCCTTGACAATACCGGTGTCCTTTTCTGACAGAAAAATGAACGGAAAACCTTTACCTTTAGACAAAGTACTCGCTATGCCATGTCAAGAGTGGCCTCCAACGGCAAACTCTTTCAAAGAAAGGTTCAAAGATAATGACTGGATTCAAAAAGGTCTGCTGAAAAAAATTACTGAATGTGGCTGCCATATTGTTCCCGTTCACCACAGATTAGCTATTGAAACGAGATGTAAAGAAGAATGGAGAATATCATTTGCGACATCTGAGCGGCTCATTGCCAGGGAAGCTCTCACGGATTTTCAGAGACAAGCATACATTGCTATTAAAATTATCTACCATCAGAAATTAAAGAAATTAGATCTGTTGTCGTCATACCACATGAAAACAGTCTTCTTTTTTGCTTGTGAAAGGATAAATACAAACTCTTGGAGAGAAAATATGGGAACTTGTATGTTGTATTTTTTTGATGTTTTGATTGAATGTGTTAGGAAAGGAAACATTCCTAGCTTTTTTATTCCTGAAAACAATCTAATTGACTATTTAACAGAAGAAGAACTAACAATTCTGGAAAAGGAAGTGACTGACATTAGAACAAAACCACTTGATCAATTATTGGCATTTTTTGACAATAAATATTTAGAAGAAATAGGGGTAAAATTAGATTATAGAGATATATTTTCTCCTGTGATTTCTGACATGGAATTCTATTGTGAACTTCGTAATTTCGATCTGTCTCTAAAGGAGGTTCTCAGACCATGTTCTATAAGGATAATGGTAAACTATATAGAAAGCGGCAATTACAAGGAGGCAATTATGACCGCAAAGCATGTTCATTTTCTAAATAGAAAATTTGCTTCGGAGAAGGAAGCGCTGGCCAAATTGGTCTTGTCTGCAGCCCTCGAAATTGAAAATAGGGCAGTAGTATTGGATTTTTTCAGGTACCTGATAGAAAAGTTTGAAGAGGAAGACGCCTTTGATTGCTGCAAAAGTTACCTTAGATACTTGGAGCAACAAGAAGATATGAACAAATCTTACTGTTGTGTGATGTAATTCATATGATTTGATAAATATTTTAGATTGAAAAGTATTATTTAAACACCACTCTATATCAAACATGTGATGCAATTATATTCTTTGGATTAAGCTCATTCTACTGTAAGTCTCTTGTCACCATTTGTCTGTCTGTCTATCCATTTTCTTTTTCTGGAGCCATTAGTTGGTCAATTTCAACCAATCTTGACACAGAGAATTAACTTATCTTTTTAAAACTTTTTTTTCTTCAAAATGTGAATATCGGACGAGTTTCTATATTAAAATCAAAGCGTTATAAAGTACTTTAAATTGTACCCTAGGAGACCCAGTCTTCTCCCGACCTTCAGTAAATTCAAAGTTCTAAGTCAAAAATCTTAGTAATGATTACCAAACACAGTTAGTGAAATCCATATAACTATGCAATTATTCTAATATTCTGTGTATCCTAAATTGTCCAGACCATGACCCCACGACCGGTATTGGTGCCTTTGGATATCTGCAATTTTCAACGTATGAATCCTTACGAATCTTTCAGACTTCATCTCAAGATCTACAATACTTCATTTTGCGATAAATTATTGGAAGCTTTCTAATAAAGGATATATTCTTCGTCTGCAAACCGTGACACCTTAAACAGTATTTGGGGCCCTGATATGGGTAGATATAAGGAATAAAGAAAAATATCTAAAAACTTTTTTTAAAGAAGTGAAATGATACACTTAATAAAATGACTATTCGAGGGTCAATCATAAATCCTTAGAAAATAAGGCCGCTCATTTTTTTTTTCAAGAACGTTATAACATATATTTGTGCACGACCATTTATTTCAAATCATTTCATCAAAGGGTATTTTAGTTACCCGATCTCAAGCGCATCTTGTCTTTAACCAAGGATTACGTTAAGTCAAAAACATGACACCAAACGACGTATTTTTGAGACTTTTTGGTACCATATCTACATTTTAAACTTGGTCTCTTTCTACCTGCATATATAGATTAAACTATATACTACAACTCTTTGTTTAAAAGTCATAAGTTCGTTCTTAGATGCAATTTTATGTGATTTTTTCTTTCGTTCACAGTAGGTAAACATTGATCATCAGATTACATTATTATTATTTATTTTCATGACTTAATATCTACTGCAAATTCATTATCTTCTTATATTCTGTTTGGCGTCCAAAATACAATATTTACAACTTTTGACATAACATGTGTATCATTGGGCAATCAGAATTTATGGTGGATTTTTTCTTAGATAGGTTGCTCCTTGACGTCTGGCGATGCCATTTTTTTAGTCAATATCAGTAAAGGCTATCAATCTTCTGTAAAATGAATTTTGTTAAAGGAGATAATATGTTCTGTTATGATTTGGTATATAGAATATAATTACCTATACTCAGTTTGGGGTTTACAATTTATTTGGTTTAAGGTCAATCTGTGGAAAAATTACTTTACAATGTATGGTTTCTTGTTTGTATGACAAAACACTTTGACGTACTTTGTTACTCGATATTTTTCGCAAATTTAATTTTTGCAGTATTAAATTTTAGATACCTATAAAAATATAAATATTCATTTTTTGGTTATTTTAACTCGATTGACTTAATTGCTGAATTATATCTATCAAATTTAGCGGCTCTTTTACGTAAAGAACAAAAACTATGGCAACAGTCTTTATTATATTTGACTGAACCTCGGAGAAGCACCCTGATATTGCTATTTATTTGAAAGGTGACACTACACTGTAACTAACTGGGTACAATTAAGGGTACATAGTTGAACGCATTATTTAAAAAAAGACACATCTTTCAAATTCTGCTTCTCAAGACCTTTGACCCTATAGATTAGAATATTTTTACATATATAGTTCAGAATCTTAATTGAACAATCGTGATTCAGGGTAGTTAATGAGCAACAGGGTCAGTGCATGGGAATGTATAGGGAAAAATCTTAAGATTGTCAATGCTTAGATTTGTGATAAAACCATGCATCTTGAACAATAAGTCCATGCATTTAAAACGGTATACAAGTCGTTCTATCAATCACTCTCTTTTATATATACCGATTTCAAACAGTTGGTGATATAGATTATGAAAATTATCTATCTGCACGATGTTTTCTCCAAGGACGGTACACGTGATTAAACCAAGTATAAATATTGATCTACATCGCCTTTTATCACTGTATGAAAACTATATGTATAATACATAACTCGGGCTACTTTGCTATTAAAAATTACAATAAATGTAACCAAATCAGCTAACTATATACGGTGTTTTGACAAATGAACTATGACTTAATTGTTAAGGTTCTAACTAATTGCGCTTCGCTCTTAAGTAACACGTTTTGAAAAGAAAAAAATAATACTTGATTTTATTGTTTCTTTCGTTTGAAAGTAGATGTGTACGTCACAATATGGAGGTGTCCCATACCACCTTTTATATTACCGTGAACCGTTTTGTCACTATGTAATTCTTCCTTTATATTGTTTAGTCTTGTATATCGTAATTCATATGGACAATAACAAAGTTTTTTAAAAACCGAGGAGTTTTTTTCTTGCAAAACAAGAGAAATATGAGAGTACAAGGAATAGATTAATTATTTTATCTACAGATATATAACTAGTTCATTAATAATAATTTGACGAGAACCAATGTTTCGTGTATACCAGTATTTGTACTGCGACAGACGATGCATATGAATTAACGTATCAAGCTCACAATGTCTTTGAATGGAAGGCAACCGAAATTGTTGGCAATTTTTGTGGAAGGTTTGCTAAACATTTGATATTTTTGTGCTTTTTGACAATTCATAGACGTTTAAACAGGCGGGAAATTGAAAGAAAATTACATTTTTTTTTTATTTTAGCGACGTGAAATATATCAACATTTCACTCATATGACATCAAAATTAATTCAGCCTTAAAGCAATTTTTATGAAATGTAATTAATAAAATTTAAATATTTTGCAAAGTTAAAGTGGTTTAAAACTTCCGCTTTCAGATTTCCCGACATGTTTTCCTCTTGTTGTACATCTAAGGTGATAATTTTAACCAGTTTGAGGTACGTTTCATAATCTCCATCCTAAACAATATATTTTATTTTATCATTCCATTTTTATAACAGAACTGAAAGTTTTGTGTTGTTAAATATCTAAGGTTATACTTACGATCAGTCATATGTACATGTACTACATCTTCATGTACAATGTAGCCGTCATGTCTATCATTCGATTTCTTCTTACTTTCAAGATTATCAGGGGATGCATATGAAGTATTTACTATAACACATACACATCGATATCACAATACAATTCAGTAGACAGTTTTTTCTACCAAATGCAATACTTGTATTGATTTATGAAGGAGTAAGCAACAATGATGGGCACTAACATGCAGTTCATACCAACAGAATCAGATGATGCATCTGGCCTTTCAATGTTACATTTTTCATACATAATTCAAAACATAATACCGCTTTCTGTGGTGGATGGACACAAAATTGTTGAATTCGACAAAGCTTTTGAAGAGAAACAGGAGGTCAGCGCGTATGAAGACATCACCCCTGTTGCAGTTGGTAGCACCTCAGAAGGTCTTAACATGCCAGACTTGGTTGAAGTAACCGATGAAGGCTCGCGATCTTTGCAGTTGTCAGACTTAGACATCTTGCAAGTGATGAATCAGTTCACTATTACATTTGATGAATCGAAAAGGCAGCAATTGATGATCACTTATGATGTTAGAGAACTTTTTCCTTGGGATTTTTTCGCATTAGCAGAGACAAATAATATTCACCCAGGATACGCCCGGCTTTACCGACCTAAATCCTCTCTATCCGATGTATACCACGACCGAGAGATGTCTTTGATGAATTTTGCATTGCATCATACAGACAGGGAGGAATATGTTGGCATGATTCAAATAAATGGTCCAGCATTGACCATACCAGTGTCCGCTTCTGACAGACGTATAAACGGAAAATCTTTACCATTAGACAAAGTACTCGCTTTGCCATGTCAAGAGTGGCCTCCAACAGCAAACTCTTTCAAAGAAAGATTTAAAACAAATAATTGGCCATGGCTTAAAGGAGATCTGATGAAAAGGATCATCGAAGGAGGCTGTCATATTGTCCCCGTTCATCACAGAGCAGTTGTTGGTGATAAACGGAGAGATGAATGGAGAATATCATTTGCGACATCTGAGCGGCTCATTGCTAGGGAAGCTTTGACGGATTTTCAGAAGCAAGCGTACATTGCAATCAAAGTTCTTTACCACCATAAATTAAAGAAATTAGAATTGTTGTCGTCATATCACATGAAAACGGTCTTTTTTCATGTGTGTGAAAGGATACATGCGACGCATTGGAGAGATAATATGGGATCATGTATCTTATACTTTTTGGATATCTTGATAAAATGTGTTAGGAAAGGTAACATTCCTAGCTTTTTCATTCCTGAAAACAATCTAATTGATTATTTGACTGAAGAAGAACTTACCACTCTAGAGGTGGAATTGACTGAGATTCGATCTAAACCACTCGATCAATTATTGGCATTTTTTGCCCATAAATATGTAGAGGAAATTGGTGTAAAATTAGATTATACATCTATATTTTCTCCTGTGATTTATGACATGGATTTCTATTGTGAACTTCGTAATTTTGATCTCACTCTAAAGGAGGTACTAAGACCATGTTCTATAAGTATTATGGTAAAATATATAAAGAGTGAAAATTACAAGGAGGCAGTAAGAACTGCAAAACATGTTCATTTTTTGTCAAAAAATGTACCTCGGAAAAGGAAACGTTGGCCAAACTTGTCCTGTCTGCTGTCGTTGAAATCGAAGACAGTAAAGCAGAAAGGTGTTTTTTGAATTATGTGACTTGTCAACTCAAAGAGGATGAGAGCTTTGATTGCTGCAAAAGTTACTTAAAACACTTGGAGCAACAACCAATGACAGCGGACAAAACTTACTGTTGTGTGATGTAAACCAGTCAATGGTGCAATGTTTTTCTTTTAATTCTTCTATTTACTTGTAATATCACACGTTACAAAAAGGTGTTTAATCTTTTAATCATATACCTGAAAATAATATTGATATGTTATTTTTGTATGAAATTGATATTCAGATTTTTCTGTTGATAAGCACGAACGTTTTAAGAATTATCAATATCATGTTGTTAACAAGGCTTGACAGATTTATAGTAGCGTTGATAGTAATTTGATGCTAATAATGTGCGAATCAAAACATTAAATGTCATGCTCTGCATCGCTTTCTCATTGCACCATTACTTACTGTAATTATGCAATTTGGATCAATTCGAGCATTAAAATGTGAGTTTCTTTACAAAATGTTACCATAAAAAGTTAAGATGTATGCGACAAAACGTTAGATCGTGAAACTATTGATTGGTATAAAACCAGCATCGTAACAAAATGTTTTTTTAAAAATAAATCCATTAAGCTTTCACACTCTTTTGACTTATATGACATCATCTGTACGTTTAATTTAGAAATATGTTTTCCAACAATGAGGAAGATTTAGCTTTGTGGAGATAGCACTTGTATTTAAAACAGTCATATCATTAAATTAGTCTAAATTTTAGCATTGTACTTAATATTTAAAAACTGTAAACATCCACCACTTGAAAAATCCATGTATGTGAACTGTACACTAGATTCCATGTTTTATAGTGTTTCTTACGCCAACGACTAAAACAACATTTTATTTATACATGTTTTTTTATAAAGTTAATGTGAAACTTAACTGTACATGATATATTTAATATGACTTTTATGAAAAATTTGTTTATCTAGTTGTATAATTATAAATGATGGGTAAAATAAAATAAAAATTTCACCCCCCCCCCCCCAAAAAAAAAAATTATATCATTTTCTTAGAATTTTGATTTTATCTATTATATTGAATACTAGAAGGTTACAGATATATTTTTTATTTCCATTTTTTGTAATGTTGATAACTTTTACTGAACATAGGTTTTAAATCGAAACAAGGAATTATACATCGATTTCTAATTCATAAAGTATGTTTTTGATGTAACATTTGTCGAGAAAAAAGGAAAACCACATGAATGCACGGTGATCCTTTCATTTCGAAATAGGTGTATTCAGATTATGTCGTTGAATGGCGGGCGTTTTTATTTTTGCTCAAAAACATATCTCACAAGAACAAATTAGCATCAGTTTGATGTCCTTTGCATCTTAATGTGAATTCACAATGCTTTAAATTCTACAAAATACAAATGAGCTTTATTTAAGAGCCACAGGTAAATTAAGGAAAAGGAGGCGACAGTAATAAACACATACGAAAGAAGGAAAATTTGACATAATTTTATCAAATAGTAACATTTTAACAATTTCAGATCGCGAATATCAAAACTAATCTTTTTCTTAACTTTTGGTAAACATAACAAATAACTATGAGAATGTAGACATCTTGTTTACTATTTTTGCTATTTTTTTTTCATTTTTTTTTTCGAAATGAGCTGTTTTAAACCATTGTCAATAAACAAAAGCATATACTATACTGGTAACGACAAATATACATAATAGTGATTGTAATACCCGTACCTTTCAAGTTGATGTCATACATTTTCATTTGTGTGTGTGTGTATATATATATATATATATATATATATATATATATATATATATATATATATATATATATATATATCCTTCAAGTCATTTAAATGGCGCTAAAATGTCCAATCCGTATGACGCAAAAACTCATTAAAGTACACAATGACATGTGTTTATAACTTGTTCAGATAAATAGAGCTTCATAAATAATATAAGAAGGACATTTTGCTACATGTTTGTGATAGAATTTGCATATGAATTGATCATTCATTCTCAGAAGTTTCCTGGAATACAAAACAACCAAAAATAGGTTCATTCATTTGGATTACATTTTGTCTTGTATAAAAACACTTCTACTGTGTATAGTGTTTTTGCTTTTATGCATTAAAAACATATTGATTAATGATTCCGTTGCTTTATCAAAATTTAGAGTTACCTTCACTGCACCACGACCATATATATATCTAGCACGTTAAAACTACCAGGTGTGTTAAAATTGTTTTAATCATATGTAAATCTATTAATAATTAAAGCAAAAACAATTAAGGTGATATATTTATATATATTCTTTTTTTTATTATTTTCCTTTAACTTACATTTTCTTAAATCAAGGTGTGGTCTGTATTGTATTGAATTATTATATCTATTAGCTCTTTTTCATTTTTTTTCAGTTACATTTTGTTAAATCAAGGTGTGGTCTGTATAGTATTACATTTAAATTAAGATTTTTCACTTAGAGTGTAGACTTCTTTAAATAAGTATATTTGCTTTTTAGTTCACATATTAATAAAAATATGAGAAAAAAACGTTTATATTAAAACGTCTATATTGTTGACTTACAAAGAGAAAAGCTTTATCCACCTGTCTTATATAAAGACCAAATAAAGTTTGAGGGCAATGGCGTATCTTATTAATCTGTCAGTGAACATTTTACATGCATACATACTTTATCATTCGAGATTACTTAAAGTCGTGTATTTTATTCTACCTTTTCAGTGAGGCGCATTCGCATATTTACACACTGTCATTTTTTGGCATTTATGTCGACCTACTTCTTACAGTGGTATTGCCCAACATATCTTCATGGTCATTGTTATTTTCAGTCTCATAAAATGCACGTATGTTTTAACCATGGTTACAATCATAGTTAATGGTCAATGTTAAACCTTGTGGTGTCTTAAATAATCTTTGAACCACATTCAGTTCAAAATTTATTTTATCAACTGGGCAATGCCACTTTGCTCAATAGAATTTTCTTTCATTTTTATTTTTTGGTACACGTATTTTGTCAAAGTTCATCAAAGATCAATTTACGTACCTGCGATTTTAACATGTACAGCGCATTCTTTGAATATAAAAGTTTCAACGGCCTATGTATACCTCTTTTTGTTTGACCAAAAAATATAAATTTTCTTCTCTTTTTTAAATTACTTATAAAGCGTAAGAATGTAAATGTAATTTAGCAAGGTAAAGCTGGAACATTTTTCCTAATGTTTGGAACCATATAAATTTCATAATCACTACACGCAGTCAATTAAGGTATTTCGACTCATTTTTTACCTCTTTGTTCAAAATATGTAAATAATTTGTCTATAACTGATAGTTGTTTTTTTTTCATCATTTTTTATCTGCATCAAGCAAACTTCAATAAATACAGTGTATATGCAAAAAGGTAATTTTCGTATAACAGTTTATTTTACTTTGTGATAGGCTCAATGATCTAAATGCAATAAACCAGATTTTCCCTATGTTCTTTGTCAACTTAATTGTGAAAATTTGCTCTTAATATTTTGATTTGAATAAACAGTGTTTATCGTTTAACAATGTAGTGTACGCAATGTAAAACAATTTTGAAGGTACAAATAGTTGTATATGCTTTTGCACACATTAGTCTTGTGTAATTTTAATTTTTTTTCTGCTATAAATGACAGCACTATTTGTATACCCCACTTTAATAGGTATACTTTTTACCATTGAACTTCCTTTTTATTCTCATATATCAAGTTCGAGGTCACATATGGTGACGTTAATACCACTGCAGTGATCGGACAGGGAAAAACAAGTACAAGGTTGTGTCAGACAGACAGTTCGTGTCTCTCAAGTGTTAATGTTTCCTTGTCTTGTTAAAAACATATCTCAAGAAGCTTCCGGTTAAATAATAAGATCTATCTTACACAGGTTTATTCCTCATTTGGTATAATGCATAATAGTTTTATTCAGTAAGTATTTATTGTCAGAAAACATGTCGGCCACAGTTCCATTATAATACGTCCTTGGTCATAATGATGCTCGAGAACCATTTAAACAAGGACTTGGACTTTCAGTAAGATGTAACTATCTATTTCTTGCGTCAAAACAAAGTTAAAATGACGCTGGTTTGAAGCGAAATATACACCGATTGCGTAGTCTTTGCTCAAAAGCCAGACAAATCAGAGTCATGACTGAGTAGCCAGCAATGAAATAGACAGGCCTACGTCACATTGCCGATTGACACAACTAGCCAAAATCCAAGCTCTTGTTAAAATGGTTCTATTAGAAATGAAATGTCCTACATTTAAACATAATTTGTTTTCCTTTAGTTGTGTCAGATCTTCTTTGCAGTGATTATGTAAAGTAGTCCAAGTAGTTCATACTTTTAAGCTTTCTCTATTCCAGAATAGCATGAATTTATTCTTTGAATAAGCGAAACAACTCTGAGTACCTTTTATGCAATATTTTCTACATCCTTTTGCCTAGCTGTTAGTCTATATGTATCGATATGTGTGTGACAAGGGTGTGTATGTGTGTGTGTGTGGGGGGGGGGGGGTATGTTTTGAAGCACTAAGTTTATACTAGAGAGTGTACAAATGACAAATTACAAAAAAGTGTGAGAGCTTAATGGTATGTACGAATTTTATGGTCAAGTATTCTTGTCTTAAAAACATCCTGTCTAGTAATTGGCCCAGTTCTCAAATATTCCAATTTCGTTTTCCTTTGCAAATAAAACAACTTTTAAGTTCCAGAATTATAGGTTTTCAAGTATCAATAAATGCGTCATTATCAATGCATTGTTAACAGTATTCATTAAAGCGCTAAGCATAGCTCAGCGCTTTATTGTCGTTAGACTTTTACTTCCGGTGCATCGAATAACCGCCTCCTATGAGCAGAAGTTTACATCATTTAAACTGGTTAGGGAACCAGTTTCAGGAGTTTGTGCACATGATTGCACGGGCAATTGTGAATCCAATGTACGGGCTATTGTGAATGTAATGTACGGGTCTTACATACATCATTGCAGGGGCTGACACGCAGTGATTGGAAAATATAGTGCGTATACATAAGCTGAAATGTTATATACATATATCTGTTATATATTTACAGAAGCTGGGTTAGCGCTTTTCAGTACTATCAGTACTTTGATTTTATTAACGTTTTTATACTGATAGTTAAACAATCTTAACACAATGTAAATGTGTATTCTTTATTTTATCATTTTAGAATAAAAACCAGTCATGTCAAATTCAAATATATACCGATATATACCATGTAAACAAAAACTACATGTAAAAATATCTCGATAACCTTTAACATGTCTAGCGACAGAAAACACAAATCTTGTTCAAGGGTGAAGGCTCTTATGTGTGGTATCACTATGAGGAAATAAACTTGTTTACGCACTTGAGTCAATTGGAAATACTCAACTGTGCCGCTTATCACGTATTCTATCGTGTGAGCAGAAATTCTCCAGAAAGCTTGTGTATCTGTGGAGGTAATAAGATATACATGCAGTTTGTTTTGTTTTGCAATAGATTCGGCAATCATACATTCCCAAATATGGCGATGGCAATGTAGCGTGCATTAAATGTACTGAATTAAAGTCTCATCATAATATGTCTCATTCAAACATCATATTTCTACGTTTTGAGGACGGAGAAAACATAACGAAGTTTTTCCTCACAATTGTATATACCAGTTTATACATGTATGTATTTGTCATAAAGTAAACTAAGGCGTTAAGAGTTGAAAGGGCAATGTCAAACAGTTCAGGTACGTTCATGAAGCCATGTCTATTACATTGTAGCACGTAACATCTGCAAGTATCCTAATTTTAATAGGTGCAATAGGTCATTAAGATTATCTCTGTATATAAATTGTGCCTGCTGCGTAGTTAGTGACAAAATCCTGCTAAAAAAGATATTGGTCGTCTAGAATATTCGGTAAAACAGGGTGTCGAATTTGCTGTTTTTGTGGTTACAGTAAAAAAACAGTATAAATTATTGATGCAGAGCTTTCTTTGTCTATCATCATTTTTATCTTCCATTATATGAGAGTACATATGACATTGTGCAGTGTTAAACATGCAAAATTCAGACTCGAGATTAACTGATAGTTTGTTCTACTTTTTTTACTCGGCAATACATCTTGGTAAATCAATAGTAATATGTGGTTGAGTTAGATCTATACAATTAATATCAGTTCATCTATTCAATTGCCAAAGTTTTCTGCTACAAACCTCTAAACCTACCAGCTTGCATGAATGATATGGGGGAAAAAACACAACTTTTACATTTTGCTATCTGATTCTGAATATATTGGTTTTTCAGCGTTTTGTTTGTAACAAAAGATTGTATTTAGAGATTGAATTTCCAAACTTAAAAGTCCGTTAATGTTTAATCTTAATTTTCGATTTGAGCTAAACGTTGATTTTTTTTTGTTTATTTAACATTAATAATTAACAAAGTAAATTGATACAGAGAGTTTCAGCATTTTTCAAGGCGATATTCCAAACATGGTTGAATAAACTTTAATTTGAGCCCCACCTCAAAACTAAATGGATTGATTACAAACTTAATGAGTTTCTTCCTTCCACCATGCAAACTCAAAGGTTATTATATCAGGAATTATCCTCCAATTTCCCATAATATTATGCCATGGATTTTGCCGATTCCATATCACTAATGGTCAAAATTCACACCCACTAATAATATGAAATGAAAACGCAAGTATGTCGTTAACCATTGACGATAATTTTTTTTATTGTTTTTGTTGATGGACTTTGACCATAGGTGATACAATTTTATGTATGAACTAGTGCCGTTTTGAACGCATGCAATTTTCATGCTTCTTTGTCCATTTTAAAGAGTATTGCATATATTATTCAAAAATAGATAATTCCAAGTAAGTACATAGTTGACCAATAGTGATATACATGTTTTTTATATATTGCATAAAACCAAGTGTTTGGTCGGATTTTGCATTGATTTTGCCTGGTAGAGAGACTTTAACCATAACTGTAACAATTATGTGTGAAAAATAGCACTGTTTTGATAGAACCGGTATGCAGTTCTGCATCCTCTGTTACGTAAAGCTAAAAGGTATGTGTTTGCAGACGTGTAAGAAATCATGGGTCTCATAAAAATGTGCATAGGAGATTAAATTTTATTAAACCAAAAGAAAGGGAAAAGCAGATTAGAAACTGATCAAATAATTTATCTAATAATTTTAGCAAACAGAGAAATACTTATAGACAGACGGACATGCAAAATCGCATGTGTTTAAAATTGTACTGGTTCATACATACATGTAATTGTATCATTGATGGTTGAAATTCATCCACTAATAAATTAAATATTTTATCGTTAAAGGTCAACGATGTACTTATTTTGCGTTTTTATTTTATTCATGATTTCATAAGTGGATGTGAATTTTGTAAAAAATAGATAAAACTATTTTAATGGTTTTAATGGTAAGGATTCTGACCGCAAATGCGGCTTTACATCATTAGTGGATATTGTATCATTAGAGGTTACTACAATGTTTGCTGCATAAAAAAACAAAATAAATGAAAAACAGAGACTAACATTCGTTCATTGATTTTTTTTACAAATTTAGTGAAATGTTCAAGGTCACTTTTACAATGGGTTTAGCCGGGACGTGAGTGGTTTTTTTAGGAACACAAGTGTTTTCTAATTGTTTTACTAAAACATATGATCTTAATTCATGCATACTATGAACAGCAATAGTATAAAATGGGATAGCGTTCAATTCGTAATACGAAGTTCAAGATATACTTGGGTTTTTTGTGCTGTACTTTTTCAAGCAATTAATTCGTACTTAACAAATTATGTATAGAAACGTAATGCTGAATTGCATTCACCACTATTTTAGGGAAAATAAAGAAAGAAACAGACAGAGAGACGGGCAGACAGACAGACAGACAGACAGACAGACAGAGCTGTACCGTAATAAGGAATTATTGTTTCAAAAATAATAGCTTTCGCACAGACATTTTGAAATGGTCTTACGACTCCTTCTCATCCGTTTATGCCGTGAAGACTGATCGCATAGTAAAAGAAGATTACTTAATAAATGATGTATTATACTAATCATAAAGCCCAATAGCATCCCACGTAAGTATAGGATTGATTGATTAAAAGTTGATGAATAATGACTTGTCGTTAACGTATTTGTTAATTTCTTCCAATCTAATTTGGAATATCCTCTTCTAATCTAATCAAAGCAAACTAAACTTTTCAATGTTTTAAATGATTGGAATATAAATTGACAGCTACATGTAACGAGTTGCTTTTTGCTGTCCACATCTTCCCATGTCAAGAGTCTCTAAACAGCTCCGCGTTTGTGAGAGGTAAAGTGGATAAGAAACCTTTGACTTGGGAAGATGCACTGTTTCGAAGATTTGCATAGCTTTAGTGATTTCTCCCATTAATATTGGGAATACGTCATTCTTTAACTAATTGACAAAAAAATTGTTGTACGTATTATAAACGCCTTCTCTGCTCTGTATCCTTTCTAGATCCGTGTATTTTTTTTCCTGTGTATTATTCATTTCTAGATCCCTGTAATTTTTTATGTCCTTTACACAACAAGAATCAGCTGGTTACGATGTGTAAAGATAAATTACAAAGATAATAGGTTATTTTCTCTTCTTTTGTTTTAAATGCAATTATGCAACATGACAGTGCCGAGTTTTTGTTTAACTAATTTTAAAAGAAAATGGGTTTTTTTCATGTGAAAAACCGGTATAATCTAGTAAAACAATATTTAAAAAAAAGAATGAATACATACATACACATACTCTCAGAATTTATTACTATAGATACATTTTTTAGAATAACCATTTTTCAAAAAATCATATTGTTTTTATTCACCAATATGCAGATATTAAAAATGAAATTATTGTTGATTAATAAATTCCTCCAGATTTGAAAATATGAAAATATATCTTAAACTTTAATCAGAGAGAAAGAGATGATAGAGTGTAAATTGCTGTTTGAAGATAGATATTGATATCAGTTTGCTAATCTTAATCTTGAATGTTTCAGGTTAGTAAAACATTACTGAAATATTTGAGATCAAAGGCAAATCTCCAGTGTTTGCATCAGTATCCTTAATATGGCTTGTTCGTGTTTCGGAAGATAAGAAAGCTATCTTCACAATCACAACTTGTCAAAGTGAATTCATATTTTAGTCTAGCTTCAAGGAAGATGCCAAGTTATCAAGTAAAAATCTGTATAATGCACAAAACGTAAAGGGGTTGATTATCATAATGTGAGCGAAAATGATGTTCCATATTTCATTATCAATTTTCATCATTTCGGAATCGGCTGTTCTGTTTATAGAATATAGATGTTTTCTTTTCTCTCACGGTGGAATACATTATTAATAATTGCTGTGCCAAAATCGGAAATCAAGACGATGGTTCTTTGCGTGCCATATTGATCATTTGTGATATTTTAAACATAATGTCAATGCCATTTTCTCGTTCTGGAAACGACTTTCCTTAATGATCCCATTATATTGTGTTTTTCTGCTCATTTTCAAGATCAAATCATGTAATGATGCATGGCAAACATACCTTATATATATATTCAAATAACACACGTTTCATTGGTACCATATCAGATAATTTGCAAGTATATGTATGCATTGTACGATGTAAGTATTTTTCCTAAAGCTTAGCTATTAGCACTGATTTTCAGTAGTTTCTTTTCTCTTAGGTGTGCACAGCCATCGCCCACAACGAACTCAATGCACTCAATTTTATTTTATTACTATAACAATGAGAAACTGTGTAATTTTTCGACACTTTTTGCATGATGCATTGTTAGTTTAACTATATGTTAAACTTGATATTTGTTACACACACCTGTTAAGGATGCAATGCGGTATAATGTGTATTTTTAACCAGCCTTCATATTTTTAGGGAATACATTTTGCACCATATTTTTTTTTCTTTTAATTAATTACAAATTAGTTCTATGTCGACAGTGGGTAGCTACAAGTCAAATATAGGTGATTTTTTTTTTCTTTTTATATTTAATTAATCTTTCAATTTTTCTTAATTCTTAATTATCACGATTCTAATTGCATTTAAGACTTTAAGGCATAATGTACATGTCTATGTTTTATTGTGACATGATTATCTTGCATCATATCAAAAAATGTTAAAGTTTCACGAGTATAATCCGTAGGTTGTTATCTATGATTTATTCTAATTAGACTTTTGTTAATTTTAAAAAAAAAGTTGTAATAAATTAAATATATAGATAATGTGATTTTGTTTCCTGTTCATTGTGGTAGATTAACAACTGATTTTGATTTTAATCATTGAAATTAAGCACGTACATTCTTGATATACAAGGAAATCAATCGAATTTGATTTCATTGATCGCAAAGCTTAATTGATTGATAAACAATATCATTAGGTAATCGATTACCAGCCGCTTAATTTTTTCAAAAGTTGAAAAGCAATAGATATATATACATTTACTTTTTCAACTTTGGTTTAAAATCTAGTTTGTTTATTACTATCCTAAATCCTACATTTTACAAGTTCAGGTGCCCTATCATATTTGTTTAACCTAATTTGATATTGTCTGGTTCGCAAAATGTCGGTTAGAATCATATTGATCTGTGTTCATAGTTCTTTGGTCACGTGATTAATTTTTGTATATGTTTTCTTGAAGCAAAATAGTAAAAAAAAAAAAAAAAACGAATACAATTTCGTAGGATTTTCTTTCTTTTTTCAGTTTCGACTTCCATTCTCTTTCAACAGTGGTCATGTGGATACTGAATAATACATAATACATGTATAGCGTACATGTACATGTATATAGGGCTGATTATGCGTTTTGACCATGGCTATGTGACCATGGCTAAAAAGTGTGTTCATGTATACACAAATATTCGATTTTTTGCTAGGTATACATGTATTATTTTAAACATAAAACACTAAATAAAGCTTTTCATCTGCAGACATTTTCCGCGATTTCAAGGTACGTATAAAGGAGAACGGAAATTGGATAAACGCGGAAATTTCCTGCTACATGTATATGATTTTATTCGAAGCAATGAATTAACAAACCAAAGTGCATCAATTTTATATACATGTAGATATAATATATACAGTCTTAACTGGAACTCGTATATATTTTACAAAGTAAACATAATGACTGGAAAATGAAATGAGTAGGAATTATAAGTGAAATGTATTATAAATATTGATTAAAGTCGATGGGGTTTTTTTTATTTGAACATCATAATGATTTGCTGAAGCGGTTTTCAAACTTTTTCACCCTGAAACATTAATTTAAAATTACACACATAAACTTAAAAAGAATACATTCAGTATTGAAATAATACATATCTACAATAGTGTGTACACGGTATTGGCGAGTTTGGGTCATTTTTCCAAGTAAACTTGATTATATAACCAAGACAACAGTTTTTCTAAACACTTTATTTATTTGTTGATTTTTTTTTTTATGGCAAACCCTATCATATTACCTTTCTTTAGGACTTCTTTAAATTTCCAGCAAAGTTTTCTTTTTTATTCTTTTGGTATATGACTTCCAGATATGAATAAATTCATTATCTCGGTTTATATACCAAAAAGCATTTACATATGAACGAGAAATGGAATGTTCTGAATCACTAACTATAGTAGAACGTGAACTTGTAGATCTCAGTAGATAGAATTTGCCTACTGAAACTCCTCAAACAGAGCTCGTTTCGCACACCAACTAAAATTTGCAGCGATATACAGTGCCATATGTTTTGCTGAATATTCTAACCCTCTTGGAATGTGCTATGTCAACCTATGTAAGCCGAATTAAGCCAAAGTCAGTTTCTGTTTCGAATGTATGTAACATAGCTTTTGTTTACTTCACTCAGAGATTACGAGAGACGCAATTCTTCTGAAAATCAGTAAACCCATTATGTTGCATGTATTTCACGCCAGCATTCATTTTGACTTCACGTGTTACCTTGCACAATAAGTCCTGGAAGGTTGTACTTTAAAATTCAATACACAACACTCCCAGGTCTGAAATCAATTATTTATTCTGCTTTGTGCTTCAATTCACTGTAAATTGCTTTTTTTTTTCTTACCTGGCCTGGCTTTACTTTGGTTTGACCTATTTTTATGCCAATTATTCATTGATCGATCTATATTTGTACTTCTATAGCTATAGTTATTGGGTTGGCAAACCATAAAAAAAACATCCTGGTATATTTGGGCTCAGCTTTACCAAAATATTAATAAATCATGTAACTTTACCTGATGTTTTTATCAAATGTACAAGTTTGCCTATGACTTCTCCAATTTCCTTCTGCCATTGTATAAATAAGTTATTTAAAATCAATTTTTTTTTTAAATTCCTAATAGTTTGGGTGTGTATGCGGCTGATTTGGACAAAGTTGCTCTATAAATTGTGTTGCTGTCGTTGTTCATTGATTGTTTTTATGTTCCCTATGTTTGTTTTTGATAACAAAAAATTTGTCCATTCAAAACAAAAGACAAAATAGTTATTTTCAAGACTTACAAGGCTTTTGATATTGTCTTAAGAATGACTAACAGTTATATATATTGTTCATATATTTTGGGGTTTTTTTGGCAAACAATTCGATAAGGAAAATGTCAGGAAAAACATTACCAGTCACAACGTGAATAACCAGCACCCTTCAGCACAGATTTGTATGTTTTAAGTCTTTAGCTAATTCTTACAATTGTCTTTCAAACCACAACCAGTTTACGGAGGTCAGCATTGCAGGCATGCAAGTAAGGTCCGCCATGTATATTTACTATCAACAGCCAGAGGGACTGATCTTAAGCCTCTTATGTTGCATGTTCTATACAATGTTGCTTTTTTGCCAACATGTTTTGCATACATTAACTGAGTTCCGTTGGCAGTGACCGTAGTAAAAATACGAGAGCCGCCTAACCCGGCCGTGAACTCCATGCGCGTTTGGTCTGCGTCAGAGCTTCATGCTCATTCATGTTTCCTATACAGAGTCGACATGTATTTCAGATTACTAGCTACGGACTTTTGTTTGCATGCAAAGCAAATACAAAATGTATTCAACTGGATGGTAGACTATATATTCAACATGCAATACATACATGTATTACTTTATTTACTGAAAGTTTCAGAAAATCACTACACCCCAAAATTTCACGATATAAACTTTTGTTTGTACGTATACGCAAAGCACTATTTACTTGATGATAGTATACGTATCTATTCAACATTAAGTACTTGGATTTCATTGTCTGGAAGATTTTTGAAAATCAGAATAAGAATTTCCATAAGATAGAGTTTACATGCTCCTTCAGTAATGCCATTAGCAATCAAAGAGGGAATACTAATCAAAAATGTTAAATCTAGCTGTTTAAATACTAGTAGCTACAAATGCAAGAGAAAGTCCAAGTACTTATTTTAGATATTTATATATAGTAATAAATCAATAACCTAAAAAGGTTATCCTTTTTCCAAAAATTATGCAAATATTACCTAACAGCACCATTCCAGCGCCAATATACGTATATTAACTTTGGTGGCAATTTTTTCACTTTGTCAGTAATTGAATTGTGCATGATAAAAGGGTCCCGTTGAAAATAAGCTTTTTTGAATCTTTGAAATTTAGAACTTCTGTAACGTGTAACTAATATGTTTGCCTAAAGGGATCTTTATCAAGGTGCATATATATAATGACAATCGAGAGAATGTCTTTTTTTCCATGAAAAACGTGTTTTGGCTAAAATTGGCATTGTTTTATTTAACTCCAATGAAATAAAATCCATTTGGTTATAAACTATCCTGGGAAGACTCTTGTATGTTTGTATCTCCAACGGGTGTGTTACAATTTGAGTTTTCACACTGACGCAGTCTTGTCACCACTGCAATACCTTCAACAGAGCTGTCAACAAACAGTGCGTACGAATATAGATGACCCTAAATATGTATACACGTGACCATAAGTATACTCTGGAGCTACTAATCACATTAATGAAGCCAAACTGAAAGTGACCCTACGCTGTACATAACATTACATCTTTCAAACAGCAGCTGTGGGGTCTATTTAAAGTTTAACAAAGATGACCCGAGTGCGAACTCGGAACACCAGGCATTTTTGATACAGAAGATTGCAAGGACAGAGTAGAAACCAATCAGAAATGGAATTCTTTGTGTAGCGCGCGAAGTGCGTAAGTTCATAGTAACCCCAGCCTTGAACATTTTACCCCACGGAAAAATCAATGAATGGGGTTTCTAATTAACATATCTCCGAGTCTTTCTTTCTTTCTTTCTCTGTCGTAGAAAAAGCGCGGGATTCTCCCAATATCTCTTGGTTCATATTGCACTATGGAGACATTCAGCGTGGATGGAAGTTCTACGACTACCTACTTAATCTGCAACAACCATCAGACACGTTATTTTGAGAGCCGTACCCGCAGTATTTATAGGAAAACAAAAACAAAGGGTCGACATCTGGTGTTGAGGAAACACGCACCATCTGACCCTGCAGACAAGATACGAGGAAGGAAAACTAATTCAGCTATTCCCAGACCGCTTGACCCGAGCATAATTGAC